>JADBJO010002495.1:102500-152500 GCA_016801955.1 Conus betulinus
AGAGGCCACAGTGTCCTGTGCAAAGGCAGTAGATGGTAGTCTGGTGTCTCCCTTTCCAGTGTTCTGATGTGATCCTGGTGCGCCTGGTAGCCTCTGTTCAGGGTGACCCAGCCTCTTCAGAATCTGCTGCAGAGGAGTTTTGGCTTCATTATATATGTGGCAGGAATGGTCGGCTGTGTGAGCTGGCTTCCTTCCTTAGCAAGATGGTCTGCACGCTCGTTGCCTGGAGGCCTACATGGGCAAGCATCCACTGGAGAGTGTTGGGGCTGTTTGGGTAAGGGCTTCGAGGGAGGCCTTTAGGGACTGGATCAATGGACAGGAGGAGGATCGGGGGAGTCAAGGGCTTGGAGTGTGGAGATGGAGTCAGTGAAGATGGAGGTTCTGCCAAGGGGTTTTCCACAGGAAGAGAGGAATTCTGCTGCTGTTGTGATGGCCAGGACTTCAGCTCTGAAATTGGAAGAGCTCTCCTCCAGGGAATGCGATGCTGCTGCACTCTCGATCGGGAAATCTGACGTAGACACCACAGCCTCCGTTGTATGTGGCTTCCTCTGCTGATCCGTCCATGTATACATGCGAGAGGCTTTCTAATTATCCTTCCTTTTTATCTGTGGATGGAAGGGGCTGTGTAAAACCATAAATGCACTTTTTAAAAACACAAAAGTGTATAGACCATGCATTTCTAATTAATATATAAAAAAGTGAAAAAAAAACAGATATGATGACCTGTCTGATACAGGGCATAACACAGCTGTGTGAAGGAAGCCTGGCATTACAATGTACTGCTTGCAGGCAGACTGCATTCAGCAAGTGTGATTGATGTAAGCTGGCAAAGACGTGGTTAATTATGCTTTGAACACTAAACACTTGGTCAGCATGTTGTTTATGAAGATTAGTCATTGCAAGCAAAATGAACATAAGTATTTGATTACTAGATACAATCTGTTTTATAGTCTGAGACAAGAAACAGAACTAACATGTTTTTTCTTATGATTTTTTTTTTCAGCAGTTATTTTGCTCTTAAGTATGCAGTTGATTAAAGAGGCAGTACAGTAATGTTTGTTGCATAATGTAGTGTTCCAGCATGCTGAACAAATCTGTGCAGTTTTCATGCTGTGGTGTTGAGAGCTAGCTACCATGAGTGGGAGAAGCTGAAACTGAACACCACCTACCCACAGTCATGCTGCAAGGATGAGTTATCCGAGGATTGTTCAGTAAATCTGAGATTCCAGAGGATGCCATCAAGACTAAGGTAGATTTGAGAAAGAAAGACTCCTTTGAATTAGCACTGGCATGGTGATGGAGTCAAATGTCATGACCCACACTGCTTTTCCATGTTCCTGTCCTTAAATTTCCATCAGCTCACACAAATATGCATGTCTGTACATAGATACAGACGAACTCTACGCATGAGCATGGTGTTTGGTGATGTGTGTTACACTTGGACTTGAGCAAATACTTAGACTTTTATGTATGCACAGGCACTTTCGAACATCACGCTGAAGAATTCCCTTCACATGCATACACACGCGCACACACTCACACACACTTGCATGTATGCGCATGCACACATACACATACACACACACACCCGTACACCCCCCCTCCCCCCTGAAATGCATACATACATACATATGTGCCTTCTGTCTCCCTCCTCTCTCTCTCTCTCTCTCTCTCTCTCTCTCTCTCTCTCTCTCTCTCAAACAAGGAAACAACAAGGAAACAAACAAAGGAAGACAAACAAACAAAAAAAGAGGGAAGGAAAGTAGGAAGAAAAAAATAAATAAAGGAAGAAAGAAGGGAATTCAGGAACAAAAGATGGTAAGAAAGGAAAACGAAAACGAAATGAGAAATTCTGAAAGGTTGCATCAGAGAAAGAAAAAGGAAAACAGAGAAAAAAAAAAAACCAGACCTGTTTACCCATACAATTTTGCCATATTTTGTACACATGTTTGGCGAAAATACAATGAATATGACGAACAGGAAAGAATATGCTGAAAAAATCTTGAGACAAAGTTCTTGAGCAGTAGTGTATAACCATTTTGTTTGAGCGCTACAGCCAAAGAGAAACACAACTCGCACATCATGTGCACCAACTCAGGTCTGGGATGATGTTTGAACAATAGGAGGGACTTCCTGATTTAACAAAAATTCACTAATTTGGTAGATGTGTACACATATTTTTAGGAAAAAACGCGCTCATTTTAGTTTAGAAATACATCAATAGCCGTTTTAGGGTAAATGGGTCTTAGAAAAAGAAAAGACAGACAGACAAGAAAAAAAGGAACAAAGACTGAAATTAAGAAATAACAAATGAAAAAAAGAAAGAAACAGGGAAAGGAGCAAACAAACCACACACACAGACACACACACGTGCACACACACGCATGCGCACACACCAAACAACACAAAAAGAAAGATAGAAACAAAATTCAAATGTGCTTATGAAACTCTTTCTTTATTTTTTCCAGTCCGTCCTTCTTTCATTCTTTTTTCCTTTATTTGCATCTTGCTTTCTTTTTAGTTCATCTGTCCATCTGCCGGAGTGTCTCTGTCTTTGTTCATCTGTAAACATATATCTTGTCCCTGTGTTAATCTGCAGACATATTTCTTGTCTTCTTGTTTTGCTTTCTTTGTTCCTGTCTTCCTTCTTTTGTTTATTTTCTTTGTTAAGTTTGGGTCAGGTCTTCAGATCATACTTCAGTTAAAAACCTTGTTTTACCTCTGACCAAACACATCCTTGTGTGGGGTAAGTGTCATCAGCGGCCGTAATTGCCATGTGCCTACAAGAAAACAAGGATAGAATGCGTCACTTTGTTGGCCTCAGTAATGTAATGGGAAGGGGCAGATTCCAGAAATGTCTGGCATTCAGGTGAAAGCCAGCATACACTGGGCCCTTGCTTCTTACAGGGCCAAGCACAGACACCCAGAATCACTTTCCTCCAAATTTCACATTTATGTGAAGTGAAGAACTACAAGGCTTAAATACAAAATTACTTTTTTTCTCTTACATGCTTATTTTTATTGTTGTGCTAATTGGTGCTGTTCATTCTGATGGGAATTTTTGTTTTATAGATCACCACCACCTCCACCCCTAAAAGACATTATTTTTGTACCAGACATTACAAAGGGTGGTGATTTTTTTCTTTTATTTGTTTGCTTGTTTGTTTATTCTGCACAGGACAAGAAATGACTGATGTGTAGTGAAATATATTTGCATGTTAAATGTACTTTTGTGTTTGAAGATCTTCCTTCCCTGGATAGCAACACAATTAAGCATGCACGCACACGCGCGTGCACACACACACACACACACACACACACACACACACACACACACACACACACACACACACTCACACACTGACTGACTGACTGTATTTGTATCACTGACACACACACACAGGCACGTGCGTGCGTGCGCACACACACACACACACGTGTTCACACGCATGTATGAGGGAATTCAACTTGCTGTGCACATTTTGACAAGTATGGCTCATTTACAAAAGGAAAAAAAAACAAAAAGAAAAAAATGTAAAGGATAATACCAACCTGAAGGGAGAGATTTTGTGTGTTGTTATTCTGGCTGGATGTCAGCAGGATCACCACCCTGTGTCTTACAAATACAGACATCTATACAATACTGGAATATGAATGAATAGTAGTAATTTTGTTCTCTAACCTTCACAACAATGCACACACATATATATATATGTACACACAAACACACACGTGTGTGTGCGCACACACACACACACACACACACACACACACACACACACACACACACACACACACACATTCACACAAAGTGTGATTGCTGTTTGTTATCCTGAATCTCATGTATGCAATTACATATGGAAACAATGTAGTGATGACCACTTTTCAAAGGTGCACAGGATATCTTGAATCAATTTCATTCTTAAAAACTGTTCTGCAATTGACCTGGTCAAGAGTAGATGACATACACTGATGATGTGACTCACGCAAAGTTGAAAGTATTTGCCATGAGATCAGATTTCCGGACTGAGGATGAAATTTTGCTGCCCAGTTCTCTCTGTACTGCAAAAACAAAGGGTAAGATTCACACACCAGAAAACAAGCTGCAGGAATGAAAGAGTTCATGCCTGCATTTTTCCTCCTTAATCTTTGTTCTGTAAAATAGCATATTTTAAATTCTTCCTTTTTTTCCTCTTTTTCAGCCATGTAAGACAGCCTTTGTCGACTGGATGAAGAACAAGGTAGCAATCATCGGTGGTGTGGGAATTGGCTTGGCGTTTATAATGGTGAGTGCACAGTTGAAATAGAAAAGGAATTTTTCAGTCAGAATAAGATTTCTTAACCTGTTTAGGAAGCTTATGCCTTTGTGGTGTATGTTGGTAGCAGATCTTTTTACCCACGCATATTTGCATGTTTTGTACACATGTTTGGTGGAAATACAACGAATGTGATGACCTGTAAAAAAAGGGAAATAGAAAAGTCGAAACAAAACTCCAGAGAGGATGTTTTTGAGCAGTAATAACACTTACAAAGTATAACCATGGTGGGGGCTTTGACCAAAGAGCGAGAGTGACAACTCTTGCTAACTTCTGCGTGTTAAATCATGTCAGGCTTTGTCTGCTTCTTTGACAACATGTCCAGATATATAGAAAGAACTGGCAAGAGAGAAGAAGTTAGGCCAAAGTATGCTGATGAATCAGGTTTGAAAGTAACTTCTTTTTTAGAAAGACCCTGTCATTTCAATAGTTAAGGCAAGATCAGGTGGTTACTACCCGGAAGAAGAAGGCACTACTGTGTGATGGCATGTGAAAACAAGAGCACCCCCCCCCCCCCCCCCCCCCCCCCCCCCTCCACAACCTTCTCAAATTATTTGGAAGATAAAACTTTGAGTGAACTCACTCTCTCACACACACACACATGCTTATGCATTCTCTCACACACGCATGCATGCTTTTACAAAAATGTGGAATTATGTGCATATTTTTCTGTAGAAAATGCACTTGTCTTTGTTGAAAAGTGTACCAGTAGCAGTTTTCAGGCGAACAGGTCTGTAATAGGTATATTCAGTTAATGGGGATTACATTAAAAGAATCTATGTCTCTGTCATTCTTTCTCTACATATATATATATATAGATAGATAGATAGATAAAGATAGATAGATAGATAGATATAGAGATATATATATATATATTTGCTAAAAAATATTATTAAAAATGAAGCATAAAAACGGACAAGCTTGTTTCGAGCCTCTTGCGTCTTGCTCTCATCAGGATATCCACCCAGTGCACGCTGTTGCTCTTTTATGGCGTGTGGTATCTACATGTGTGTGTATATATATATATATATATATATATATAGGAAGTAAATCTGTTCTGAGCAGGCTTTATTGTACTTTCTTTCCATTTTCTCTAGCTCAGAATCATGTGATGCAGTATCTGAATTAAATTTCCAGCCCAAGAGAGGGGAGTGGGCATAGCTATAGAGGTGCAGGTAAGTGCAAAGAAAACTCGTTTTAATCCTGGATGTTGGTCTCCCAGAACTTTGTGAAAGACTTCCATGTATTGCACCAAGGTTTTACAACAGTAGTATTTTCCATTTCCAGCTGAAACTGTTGCTGTATGTAGAATGGCTATTCCTGATGTGGTTAGTTATATAAAGCACATCACATGCCGTTCTGTCTTTCTGGTTGCTTAAAATAAGAATGGACATTGTCAGGTTTGGTCAAGCGCATGTTTTCACAGCAGAGACTGTGACATTCATGCCAGACATGGAAGAAACGCTCGGTGATAGTGGCAGTGAAGAAGAGCTGGGGGTATTTTCAGCTAAATACCTTTCAGTCATATCAGAAGTTTTCTGCTGCCCACTGCCATTAAACATGTTACTGTGTGAGGAGAAAACGTAATAAGAAAATCCAAACCTGGAGAGGGACCGGCTGTGCCATGCTTGGACACACCACTTAGAGGAGGAAAATGCAAACTAGCCAGGTCACAGCCATGGGTCAGCCTCCACCAGGATAAAGGAGTAAAGTGTGCCTCTAGGGGAAAACTGTAGAGTATTGGTGAAAGGAACATCATCACATTCACTATCTAGAATGTAGGAACACTCAGGCAGGCTGCACTGAGTCCACATTACAAAGATGATTGCAGTATTTTGAATGCAGCACACTGTTCATTGGGGAGTCTTATTGTAGGGAACAGGAACAGAACATTGAAGCTTTTCATTATTCTTTAAAATCTGGCAGTGTATCATACTTTACACCATGTTTGTTTACCTCATCAATGTATGTGAGTCTTATATATGTCTTTTGTCCGTTAAAGACAGTTCTGATTCTTTGGATTGGTATTTCATACCGTCTGGGCACATTCCATTCTGCTTCTGAGTATAGTTCATGCTTAGTGTCAGTGAACCATCCTTTCAAAAAGTAAATTAAAATTCACTTTGAATCTGTTCCATGAACTTGAAAATCCTAAATATGCCTTTGTTTTTCACCCAGATTCATAGAGAAGATCGAAGATCTCCCTGGTTCTGTTTACCCTTAGGAATATGTATTCATGCCAATTTGAAAAACATGGAAATTGATATTGGGGTTGAGTGTGATCTTTCCAAATTCCTTTTCAGTTCATGATGGGCCTGTCTAATTCTGGTGATTCCCTTGATCTTGTTTTTCACTACACAGACTCTACCAGCCCTATAGTTAAGAAGACTTTTCTGCAAAGCTTTGTTGAAGTGTTCTGTCCTTTTAAATATTTCCAGATCTTTCTGTGTCTGACAAGTTGCTTCCCTGCTGCTTATTGCCCTAGTGCTCCTGCTCAAGAATATTCCAAAAATATTTTCTTTGACAGCTCCATCTATACTGCTGAACTCACAGCCCAGATCCTTGGACTCAAGATGCTATATTAATGCATACATTTTTTGTCTTCTTAGTTTACCTCTTTAAGCATCTCTCTTCTGAAAGCAAGCTCAGTGAAGGCTCTAAGGTTTGAGGAAGTTTTTTTTCCCTAGCTGAAGACATCAAGTACATGATGATGTGACTGTATCAAGGAGTAGTGACCTTGTGTCATGAGGTCAGGTGAATAGATAGTGTGACTAGGCCAATAGTCTAATTTCCATTCTGAAGTGGGGGAGTTAGATAATATGACCAGGCCAATATCCTGATTCCCAATTTGAAGTAGGTGGTGGTGGGTTGTTGTTGTCATACCCTGGCTAAAAGACTCCAGGGATCATCCAGACAGCTAAAGCATTTGAACACTAAGGTATAAATGCATCAGCTGGGGATGAGAACATTACGTGTGTGACCCGTTTTTGATTACCCTGCCACATGGGCAGCCGCACTCTGACTTCAGAGGAATTTTGAAGCAGGGGAGATTGGTAGTGTGATTGGGCCAATATTCTTATTCCCATCCTGAGATGGTAAAGAAGTTGAAACGCTTTTTGGCGACGACTTGGCAGATCGCCATGGGCGCCTTTTGGCGACAAAGTAGGGTGACCTAACTCCCGATACTCTCACGATCCTAGTTCATGAGATAAAAAGCCAGCAATAAACGTCATAGTTGGGGGATGGTCTGGCTCATGCTCACAGCCATTTGCTTTGTCAGAACACTATTCAGTTCAGTGTTTTATTGACTTATTCCGATTGTTTTTCCATTCACTATGACGTCACACCACCAAGCACTTTACGTACTTGACCTTGCCGTACATTTACCACAGATCAAGTGCTGGGAATATTGAATAGACAGTTGGTTGTTCCTAATACAGATGAAGAAGACCCAGACAGCCACGAGTAAAGAACGATAGTGATGGCTTGACCGAATTATTCCAACGTGAAGCGTTGGACCGTTGCCAACTTGTTATGACAGGCTGATAAGACGCCCACTTACTACCCTACCGCGTGTGCCCCAGTGTTTTTTTTGCGTTGAGCCAGCCAACACTGACTGACTGTTCACTAACTCTATGTGAGGGAGCCAACTAAGACTTTAGGCAACGAACTTCACACACACGCTGTGGGCCCACTCTCGCTGGTCGAGGTTGAAGGGGGCGTGGCCAACTGACACGTGAGAGGCGAGTATCACAGACGTCTTTCGAGTGGGTGTACAGCTGATCAACTGAATGACAAGGGTTCAGAGACCAACAGGCACATGAATGACTTTGTGTTCATAAAAAAAAAAATATATATATATATACTGTTGAGAGTGAAAAGGGACGTGTGTGTGTGTGTGTGTGTGTGTGTGTGTGTGTGTGTGTGTGTGTGTGTGTGTGTGTGTGTGTGTGTGTGTGTGTGTGTGTGTGTGTGTGTGTGTGTGTGTGTGTGTGTGTGTGTGTGTGTGTGTTCCCTTTTTCTTTCTTACATGTGTACCAGTTAGGCATAAGAATGTGTGTGTGTGTGTGTGTGTGTGTGTGTGTGTGTGTGTGTGTGTGTGTGTGTTCCCCCCCTGCTATTGGAGTAGTTGTATTTGTGGCTGTTTCATGCACTTTTCTGTTGGAAATACCATACTTTCTGGTCTTCAGTTGTGAGTGGAGTTTTTTTCCTCCATTGTGAGAGTTTGTTGGCATTCTTTCTGTATTTTTTACGCTTAGAAGAAACATACAACATTTTTTTTTTTTTTGCATTTTTTTTTTTTTCACTTGAAATCACTAAAAAAATTGAAATTGTTGTTTGACTTACCATTACTAACATGTTACGATATAATAAAAGTACAGTGTATCTCCTCCATTTTACAAAAAATAGCATGAGATTTGGTTGTTTAGTTCCAGAGATATCCGCGTTTCACATATGCTGGTATACAATAAGAGCTTTTTAAGAAAGGTTCAGAAAAAACTAAAATTAACATCAAAAGATGTTATTATGGGCGCACTGACTAAAGGATGTTATTATGGCCGCACTGACTGAAAGAGCTCACTCCCAGAGCTTTGGAAAGCCAAATTTTAATTTGCTATGTTTCTAGTCAGTTAGTCAGTTGTGCCCAGGTTGGTCAAGAACATGCAGTACAGTTGGAAATGTGCGAGAGAGAAAAAAGTTCTATGAATGTTTAACAGACACACCAATGTAAACAGTTCAGACACGGCAAGACAAAGCAGCAGTAGCCATTTGAACAGGAAGCTCATGTCTTACCCCCTTTCCTCCCTTCCCCCTATAGTGAGAAAACAGCGGAAGGGCAGAACCTCCAGACATTGTCACTGACAAAAATGCAGATGAAAATGGAATTTAGAAAAAAAGAAGAAATAGGATTTTCAAATTCAGGTTGAGAATTCATGGCCAGAGCATCAAGATTTCTTTTTTTCACACAGGCTAGAGTAAAAGACCTTTTGGTCCGCATTTTCTTTTAAGTGTGTTCTACTTCTGCTTTCTGGAAAGAAGAATCCAAACCTTGCAGATAAGATATTACTGCAAGATTCTAGGCAGCAAATATAGAATCATATTTACCTATAATAATATTACCAATTAAGAAGTTCATCAAACTATCAAGTAGCACGCTGGACCATATGAAAACCTACTGACATCAGCCAGGAAGAGAAAACTAAGCTTGTATAGCCATGTTACCAGATCTAATGGCCTTGCTGAAACAATCCAGTGGAACTGGAGGCTTGAAGGTGGAGGAGAAAACAGAAAGAATGGAAGACTGACAACAATGCTGAGTGGACAGAGAAACATATGCAGAGACCTATGCACTGGCGCACAATCAACATAACTGGAGGCACCTAGCGAACTGTTTTTCAGTGTGGCACCTGTGCAACTCCTCATGGAGTTTAGTATGATTAGCATGAGAACATGTTCATATCACTTCCATACCATTTTGTGTTTGTTTTTTTTTCTTAACTTATTCATTTTTTGCACAAAATCAAATAGTCCGAGGAGTCTAAGCACAGAGTGATTAGTAGAAATTGCTTTTCTTGTTTGTTACAGGTGGTGGGTGTGCTCTTTGCTTGCTGCCTGGCCCGTGCCATTCGCAGAGAGTATGAGGTGGTGTGAATACCACGTCCACTCACTCTCTCATGGTTCAGATTTGCGCTATGGTGAAACGATAATTTTACTACATCTTCTTCTTCTTCTTAACAGAATCATGAGAGAAGTAACATTATGACAAGTTAAAAAATCGCTGTAGAATTCTTGAAACAATTATGTTTCCGAATAGTTATACTTGAACCTGTCTCCATCTGGATCATGCATTCAAGTTCCTTTTGATATGTAAATTGAATCTTTTCTGCAGACCATTGTCTGCCATAGACATGTAGCATGTTTGAATGCAAAGTCTTCCGCCTCTTGAATACCTCAGGATAATCATTTGTTTTCTTTTTTTTATCTGTGAGAACCTGTTTGTAATATATGAAAAATTCATATTAAGTGTATGACTTTCTTTTTCTGATAACCGCTTTGTACCTTAGTCTTCCTTATGTTTAGCTATATGGGTGGAATGTTTCTTGAATCAAAAACGAAGTCTTTTTCTTTTGGAAAGAAAATGCTCAGTTTGATTTTTTTTTATGCTGTTAATAACAAACAACAACAGGATCCTGTCTCATGAATTGTTGGATCCAGTTTTTCATAGATGGAAATGAGTAGTTAACCAGAAAAGGATATGATCTGGATTTCCATAAATGACATGCCTTCCTATCCAAGTGCTGTGGTGGAGCTGCACTCTCCAGTGGTTGCAGCTGAAATCCTGGTCTGGTTGCCCTTGATTGATGAGCACTTCCATGCATACTTTTGTGTGTTTGTTTCACAGCTTTTCTGCTCATAACATTGATTATATAGCCAACTGTTGAACAGTCCTGATTTCCTCAATCAAACCCTGAATAGCACCTTAGGTGTAATCCCACAGCCTCCAAACCATTCCTGGATCCACCCTTTGATCAGAACCTGCACCACAGTTAGATGGATTTGCTCATGAGCCACATTCCATTGATTCACCAAGTTTTCTTAAAATCTGTTCAGTAGGTTTTTAATTTTTTTTTTTTTTTTTCATTTTTAGATTTTTGCTCACAGACAGACAGACAAACCAATAAACGTAGGTAGAAACATAATGAACCTCCTAAAGGGTGAAAAAAAATTATTTGATGCAAAACAGCGCCCTATATTACATTAAAATATCAGTATGTCTCTGTCATTGTCTCTCTGCATGTATGTGTGTGTATATATATATACTACATATACATGGTGTGTGTGTGTGGACAATGGATATTTTCGTAGTTCAGGAATAATGGGAAGAGATGGGAAACCAGGAATACATGTATGTCAGGAAAGATTTTTATTCTGAATTTTTAGAGAGTTGAATTAAGTATGCAATAAGCTCAAATCAAAATTTATTGCATCACACATTATATACAGACATCATGTTGAACTGAAAGATTTAGTTTAGAAAATTATAGTTAAGTCAACAGAGGCAAAGGGCTAAATCAAAGACAAAAAAAGAAAGAGAGAATTTTCTTCCATATAAAAAACAGACACTGGCAAAATGAAAATTGTTATATAATGTTGGCAAGTATCTTATGCCTCTCTTCTGTAAGATTGTACCATTTATTCCATGACAGTTCTCTTGTTGATATTAAACTTTTGTACCTGTCTCTGTTCCTCCCTTTCTAGTAATTGTTAATCTCCATGTCTGTCTATCCCTTTTCACTTGTTTTCTCAAGAAACTATGTGTGTACTCTCACACACTCACACACAGACACACACCCACACACCGAGACACAAACACTCACACAAACACACACATGCATGCACACATAGGCGTGTGTGTGTGTGCATACATGTGTGTGTGCGCAGTGTGTGTGTGCGCACATTTGTGTGTGTGTTTGTTGTGTGTGTACGATGTGATCGGAGATCAGATCTCTGTGTTCTTTGCTGTTTTAATCACACATGCAGCCACAAACATTGATGATGTTGCTGTATTCTTCAGCTCAAAAGAGTTAAGTCTGCACTACTGTTGGCAGTTTTATTTTCAGTTGCAAAAAATTTAATGCTTTCCAGTCATGGCCAAATGGTGATATGGGGAGAAAGAAAGGGATGAGGATTGGTTTAAGGAGGACCTGCTAGTTCAATGTGGCACATAGATCTTGGAATTGCAAGCCCTATTCTGTTCAATAAGTATGTCAGATTTTATATGTTTGATAATTTGGTTGGTTTTTGAAAACTCAACTGCCTCTAATTTTGTTGTGATGTGTGACTTCTGGTCCATCAGTGGGGCCTGTTGTGAAATATACATGTACAGTCTAAGCAAGATGAGGACATCGAATTTTAGGTCAAATGTTAAGCAATTTGTTATCAGTTTTCATACAAGGAAATGTGAAGGTCATAAAGAAGATTTTCTTCTTTAGCTTGCATTTTTTTTTTAAGTCCTTTTGCTTGTATTTTTTGTTAGTCTTTATTGTATCCACTTCCAAAACAGAAAGAACATGTCTTGACTAGCTTAGAGAGAATGAAATGCTTCACTGAACCAAAGAGAGCAATTAGCGCTTCTCAACACTTTCACCCCCTTTGGGATGGCTACCTTGATAAAATTGTGACAAAGCACGAGTGATGGTTGGAGAGTGGAGCAGCAGAGACTGGTGGGAGGGAAAGAGAAAGGTGAAGAAGGGCTTGTACTTTAAAATCTCCCTCTGAGATGAATAGCTCTTTGTACTGTGAACAAGTCGAACGACTTGGTTCCAGGCACAAAAGCAATCTGCCTTTCATGATGAGGGCGCTTTTACCACTAGCACTGACTTGCTCCAAATGTCAGTCAACTCATTTTGATATCAAACAAGACACACATTTTATGTGTCAGATCCAATTTGTAATTTAACAATTTTTTTTTTTTCTGTTGGCATAACTAAATTTTGTTTGATTCTTGCCATAAAGGTTATCATGTACAGACAATTATTCTGAAAAATGAGAAATTCTCCAGATTTTACTATGTCCATGCCAAATATTGTGGCTTCACTGTCTCTATTTGTTTTATTTTTCTTCTAAAAAAGTATAATTTAATCTAAAAAGCAAGAAATTATTTAAATGAGGACAACTCTCATTGAAATGATAAAGAAATGAACTAGAACAACATTTCATAATCTTATTTATTTGGTGTTGTAAATCACATGACAGAAGTCAATTCAAAAAGTGTCTGTGGCTCATGTATAAATGAATTATTTTACTTCAGTCAATATTGTGTAACATACAAACATTGTTTCTGGTGGTGCTGATGTCATGTACATCATATACCTGTACATTCATACATATGTTGATTTAAATCAAATTGCTGAGATTGGTTAGTTATATGTCAGTGTAATTGTATCTCCCTCTGAATCAGACAAGTATCCAGTAGGAAGAAGATGGATCTGAAGTGGCTCATGATGTTGCAAGGAGTGGAGTCATGCCATTTGCATTGCTGACAACTCTCCAGAATTTTATTGAAATTTCCCAACTTTAGAAATCATTTCCCAAATCCTGAATTTTGTCTGAATATCCAGAATTTTATTTGAAAATGCAGGGCTGGGGGGTAATTTTGTTAACAGAGCTGTTAAAGTATTGCAGAATAAAGCCCAAGTGATGTTTTGTGAATTTTTGCATTGATAAGGATTAAAAATGTGTTCAGTCAAAAGCCACACTGCCCCCTACAGCCCACCCCATCTCTTTCAACCCCTGGTTCCTGATTTTTTTTTTTTTTAGTCCAGAAGGTTGGCAGCTATGTTATATAGCCTTCTACAAAATTCCACCCATCATCTGATATTTTATCAGTATGAGGTATCTCTCAATCCTCGCCCAGCTGAAACACAACACCAGCCACTTTCACCAACTGTTCTTCAATATCTCATTCAGCAGAACCAAACCAAAAATGCTTTATCCTGAGAACAGTTCCTTTCAGTGGACAGAATCGCTGCACTATCACGACAGCTTTCTACTCCAGAGTGGGTCTTCTTCGGTTGACTGGCCGTGGGGATGCCCTAGATTGTATCCCCTGCCTTCTGAAAACTTTGTGTTAGCAAACAGTTTTCCTTTAAAGGTGAAAAAGGGCGTGTGTTCTGCATGCTAGTCATAGTGTGGCCTTTACAAGATAGTTTTCCCACATGAAGGCCATGGTTGTGGTGACCTGGCTCAAAGGAAGCTGACCTTATCCTTAATAGATTTATATTTCATTGTATATGTACCTTCACCCAGTCTGGGTCCAAATTTATGTGTTATCTCACATTGACACAGCTTATGATGTTTACTCTCTTTGATGTATCTGTTGTGGATCCCCCCCCCCCCCCCCCCCCCCCCCCCCCCTTTTTTTTTTTTTTTTTTTTTTTTGCCAGTGCAATCAAATTCTATTTGCTTTCGGTCACAAAGGCGAATTATATTGTATTATTTGGTAAAGGGTATTGCAGAACCAAGTTGGCAGTGTAATTTGCAGCTTCAGTGCGGTGTCACTGGCATGATTTGCTGTAAGTGATGCATTTTTACTGTGCTGTGTTTGGCGGTGATCTGTCAATATGTGTGCCAAGTTTTGTTTTATACATTAGAACTGACCTTGTTGTTATGGTTGAAAGATTTTTGTGAAATTTGTTTTCCCAGCCAAAAATGTTTAGCCGTTTCTCTTATCAGTTCAAGTGTTTGTCAGAAAAAAGCCCCATGGGGATGATGGGAGCTTTTTCAATTGAAAACATAAAATCCCCCCTCCCCCTCCCCCCACAACCTTCTGCAAGTTTTGTGCTTTTGTAAGTTGCTCTTTTCTGTTGGACTTTTTTGACTTTTTTTGTTGTGTGTTCATTTGTTTTTGTCTTTCTTTGCTGTCATCTTCTTGTTTTTCTGCCTTTGTGGACCATCTTCTCTTTCTTGATCTTGAAACTCTTTCACACTTTTTTTGTGGTCACAGTATATGACATGCTAGTTTTTTTTTTAGTTTGTTTGTTTTTGTTTTGTTTCAGTTTTTTAACCTGGTGTCTGGTAGTGAAAATTTTTTTTTGTTGTCCAGGGTGGACCCGAGGTGCCTATTCTGCAGTAGCTATTATTCGGTAGTATTGCTTCTTTATGAATTTTGTGTTTCATTTTAAAAGTTTTTTTTCTTTCTTTTTTTTTCTTTCGTCTTTTTCCTTTAAATCTGTGATAGAGAAATCGAGCAGAACGGCTGGCACTGTCGCTATGACCTAGACTTTATCCACCTTAAGCAAGTCAGTTTTAGCAGCCATATCATGTACTGGTTTTGTTGTTGGATACATTTTTTAGGATGTAACTTTTTCAGGATGTGACTTTTTTTTATCTGGGTGTGTTTGAAGCCTTGAAAAGCCTGTGTGTGTGTGTGGTTTGGCTGTGATAAAAAGAAAAAAAACAAAACCTTGTTCAGAAAGATTGTTTTGCTAGAAAGTTTTCAATGGAAGAAAAATTGTTATACTAGAAAATGTTCACTTCCTTAAAAGTTTCACTTACCTAGGTTTTGTGTCAGGTGTGGCAGTTTTATGTAAGTTTATGGGTTCTTAGTTTCCAGAATGAGAAACCCCACGTTGAACTGATGTTTATCAAATTAATAAATTTTATCAAATATGTGTGATTCTATAAGAAGCCAGCTCATTACAGGCAAACGTTGATTCGTTTTTTTTTCTTTTTGTTTGTTTTTGGTTAAAGAATTACAGTAAATTAAAAAAAAGGAAATGTTTGTTTTTGGTTAAAGAATTCCAGGAAATTAAAAAAAAGGAAAAAAAGCAGAAGCAGGCATGCATTAGAATGAATAGATTGATATTTGCTATAATGGTCAGCTCTATTCATTGTTTTTGCTGACATCATTACACACATGCACACACAAACTCACACACACACACACACACACACACACACACGCATACACACGCAAACTCACATAAACACTCGTGCGCACACACATATGCGCACACGCAAGCAGGCAAACACACGCATGCATGCATGCATGCATGCACATGCATATACATGTACTCATTCACCACATACACACACACACTGATGATTTTTGCAAATGTACTACATTTTTGTTTTCAAATGTAGCCATTGCTCATTTAAGTATTAACACTTTCAATGAAATATTTTTGCAACGTCATGTGATAAAACAAAAGTTACATCTGGTCACAACCCTAGCCCACCAGAATGTCAGTATTATTAGAATGGTATCCAGTCATACCAGTATTAGAATGGTATCTCATCATGCCTGAATTATACTGAGTTATGCAATCAGGGGAGGTTCTGTTGGTTTCTTAGATATGAGTTCCAAGTTCCAGAAATCGTTTAGTATAATGTAATGCATTGTTCTTGAAGTTTTTTAACTTGTTAATTTTCTGTCTCCATTATATGTTGGCAAGATCAGCGATTCCAAAGTCATTGTTCATCCTATGTCTGGATTGATTCATTGTTTTCTTTTTGTATCTATCTTATAGAATTTCTGTTTTTTGCTGTATGTTCTTCCTGTTTCTGTTTAGATGCTATGTGCAAACTTTTTTAATTAAGATACAAAAAAGTAGAAGCTTGAAATACTTTCATGTAAATTTAATTAATTAATTTGATCTGTCTGTTTATTCTTTTCCAGGAAATAGTTGTTAAGTTTCTTTTGTCTTTCAGTTTCTCCAATGTTCATTTCATTTTACTGTAATAAAAGTCTGTGTAATATTTGCTTGTTGTCCTGTGGCATGAATAAATACATTTATTACTTGTGTGTGTGTGTGTGTGTGTGTGTGTGTGTGTGTGTGTGCATGCATGCACATGTCCAACCCCCAATCCTTCACTATATCCCTCCTTTCTACCTTTTACATTTCAGGAAACCACGATAAATGTCAATGAAAATAATTGAAACTGATTGAGTAAATGTTGAGAATGTATGTCTCGTGGTTTTTGGGCAGAGCCGCTTAGTAAACAGCGGTTCCTGTTCAAATAAAACAAGCTCTATTATGCTTGTTACAGCTGGTATTGGCTTTGTCAGTCTTTGTTCCTGAGACCCCATTAAACTGTTAAGCATTATAGTGTTATATGGGTATATTGCCTTCAATTATGTTTAAGTCTTGTCCTGAAAAAGATAATATTCTGAAGGCAGAGAAAGGCAGCCTATAAGGCTGTACATGTATGCAGTCTGCTCATCCAGTGAATGCATGGTGACTTGGCATTTTCCATGAAGATACACATTTTGGGAAGTGTCTTCTGTCTAACAACACCTTTTTGTCTATATGGAGCTATTGGGTCATGAGAATATCCCCAATTTGTCTTAAATTTGTGTTGGTTATGAAGTGATGTTTTACACACACACCCCTCCCCCGCCACCTTTTCTCCCTCCCTCCATCTTTCTGTCTTTTGATCCCCTCCCTCTCTGTATTCCATCATCCCTCACCCCTTTCCCCCGCCCCACCCACATTCTATTCCTCCCCCCACCCACTCTTTCATGTCTCTGTCTCCTGCCTGTTTCATTTCTGTCTCACCTACTCCTCTGTCTTTCATTCACATGTCAGTCCACTCTGTATCTTCCCTCAGTCTCTTAGTGCTTCCCTTTTCTGACCTGTCTCTCTCTGTCTTCCAAGCCTTGCTTTCTGTTGTCTCTCTCTCTCTCCATCCACCCATCCCCTTGTTCCCTCTATCTCTCTCTCTCCTCTATCCCTTCTCTCTTCACTTGAGTCTCAGTCACCTTTTCCGTCTTCCTTCATCCATCTTGACTCCACTTTCCTGATTTCCCCATTTGTTGTTGTTGTTGCTCCCTTTCCACCCCCCACCCTGCAAATGCAAACTTCCGTTCCTTCCCTGGTCACTAATTCACTCTTCTCGTCTCTGTAGCTCTCGTACTCAAGTGCATTGTGCAAGATGACATCTTAATCTACTTGTGCTGTAAATCAGTAATTTACTCATTCTAAACTGTAGTTCATTTGAGCTGTATGTGGTAGCTATTGCTATTCTATGCCATACCAGCCACAATGTACATAAAATGCAGGTGTGTGGAGCTACCAAGACAAAGGGATGGTAGCTCCACTCTTAAATTTCTCAGCAGACATCTTCCTGGTCCTCTTGTTCAAATTGTAACCTTCCCCCTCCCCCCTCCCACCCCCCCCCCCCTCACACACACACACACACACACACAACCTCCTCAACATCAATCAAGCTTGGTTGCTATCCATTTTGTGCATGCTAATGTTGTCTTCCAAGGGAGAAGCTTATGTGCACCGTTTTGGCAGTAAAATGAGAGTGAAGATCTTTTCATTTCTTCCCCGTCTCTTTCCATCAAAGTCGAAGAGAACTCCTGTGTTGACTGAAGACCTTTCCTTGTTGAAGTCTCTCTCCTTTGCAGGGCCTAAAGAGCTCACTTGTCTGATCGTCTGTGACAACTAAATCTTGTAGCGGACATGTGGAATTGCTGCTTCCTGTTGTCCATCAGACAATCAATTTTTGACTGTGTTAGTGAAAGGTTGACTGAGGAATCAGCTTGTATGCAGACAGATTGTACTTCCCTCCTCCCAGATAAGTCCTAATGTATAATAAATTCAATTTCATTTATATGCTAGCAGCATGCGTGCGTATGCTTGATCAGTGCGAGAGAATAACATAGCCTGTTTACTCTCGTTAATTCTCCCCCTCAGGCAAACGTCAGTTATGTGAAGAAAATGCCTATCCTGGCGTGTTTTAATCAACTTCTTCAACCCAGAATATTTCATCATGTTGGCCTAGATTAGAGCAGCTAGCGCAATGTCTTTAAATCAAGTTTGGTATTTTCAGCTCCGGAATTTGAGAACCTTTAGCAGGAAAAAAAAAAGACCAGTCGAAGATTTAACCAAGGAAATGACCAGGAAAAAAATTGACAAGAAAAAAAGAGCATTTCAAAAATCATGTAAGAAAAAATCACGACTGGCAGTTCTACAAAAAACAAAATCAAAAAACTGCGCTGCCAGTGGTGTTCTGAATTATGTTACGCTGCTGAGTCTGATTCAAAGACATTTCATGTAAGCAGTGTGTCTGTCATATAAAATGATTTATGTCATATAGTTGTTATCGCACTGCTGGCAAACTTATTTTATTCAGTGTCTATTTACTGAAGGAGGAAAGCAGAGTTAGTTACTTGTTTTATTCAGTGTCTATTTTCTAAAAGAGGAAAGCGGAGTTAAAGAGGGACAAGTACAGTTTTGGATCTGCTTGTCACCACGCTAACTAAAAAATTATCTGGGAATTTATAGCCCAGCCTTTCTCCTCCTGTTCACTGATTTTACCAGTCATTCTTTCTCTTTCTTCATTCTGCTCCCTGTGTTGGCTTTGAGGTCTAACTGCAGTTTAACCCCCCAAAAAAAAAATCTTTAAAAACTTGGCCAGCTGAGGTTTGCCATCAAACTCAAGATGACAAATTTTGATAATTTATTGTTGTCAATAGTTTGGAGCTGGATACGGGCAACTGTGGCTGCCGTTTTTGCGCTCAGCATCGTCTACTTAAGCCTGACCTAGTGCTGTCCGTCTGCATTCTTTGTAAACAATGGCAGCATGTATTGGTGTAAATGGGATTGCCAATTTTGCTGTTGCTTATTTCACTAGTGAACCATGGTAAGCGTATCAGTTTGTGTAAGTTTTCTTACAAATTGTCTCTTTTACCAGTAGTAGTCAAGGATTCTAACCGATACGTGCGCAAGATATCATGCCACCTGCACACACGGAATCTTGGATGTCTCTCATTCATATGTCAACTGAGGTAAGACCTTGAATCTCACAGGGACCCCAGTTTTATAGAGTGGACGTGCGTGCGTTGGTGTGTGTTCATCAGTGTCCTGATACAGGCGTGTTAACTGAAGAGTCCACAGATGCAAATGTGCAAGCCTTGGTGTGTGAGTGTGTGTGTGGTGGTGTTTGTGTGTATATGTGTGTATGTGTGTGTGTGTGTCTTGTTGCTGTTCTTATTTTATGTGTGTGTGTGTGTGTGCACACGCATGTATGTTGTTCTTGATGTTATTGATTCTGTTCCTAAGTCATCTTCTGAACATTAATTTCCTACAAATAATCAAAGGTGCGCACACACACACACACACACACACACACACACACATGCATGCATGCATGCGTGCAAGCACACACACACACACTTGCACTTGTACATGCACTTGCCCCTATGCGCACACACATGCACATATGTGCATGCATGCGCAGACACACACACACACACGTGCACACATACACGCACACACACTAATGCTTTACACATACGCACATGCATATACACCCACATACAATGGCACACACATAACACACACACACACACACACACGCACTCATGCATAAGCATACAGGCACAACAAGCGCACACACATGCGTCGCACACATACACACACGGGTTTGTGCCAACACACACGTGTACACTCACTACACACAATGATAATGCGTAGGTCTGACTTCTTCTTCTTCATTCATTAAGTGTCTACCTTCATCAATCTGAAGATTCTGACACGACAAAATCGCATCCACGAGACATCTACATCTGCAAAGTCGTAGCCACGAGACCCAATTCTTAATTCTCTCATCTTAGTCATAAATTCATTTATCCATCAGCTTTAAATCATGCGGAATGTGGTCTCAAAACTTTGCGGATGTGGTGAACTAGTCCGTGCGCGGTGACGCCTCCTTGAAACTGAAACTCCGGAGGGCGTATTACCCTTGGTCTGATCTACTGAACCAACAAGGCCCTTCATCTTCGTCCGTGTACTCAATCAACAAGCTAATTATTCTGACACTTGAACCTCACGACCATCACCACCACCTCCTCCTTCCCCCCCCTCCCCCTATCCCCCCCCCCCCCCCCCCCCCTTCCTTGTGTAACATAACAAGTGTCTTAAAGAAAGACGCATAAATGGATGCACAAAATATTGAAACTATTCCGGAGGTACTAACAGCCTTAATTAAAAACGAAAAAACTGCGTGAAGAGACGAGTAAATATGTGTCCGTAGACGATCCGAGGGAAGGAAACGTAACTCTTTTAATACTTCCGATTTGTTGCGTGTGTTGGCTTTCATGGTTACGGGGCGGAATGAGGACATTTCTTTCAGTTCAGGATTAAGTTGATTTCCGTCCAAGATTCGTAGGTAAGTCACCATCTGCTTCCGAGTCACATAGACAGAAAGAACAGAAAAAGACAATGATTGAAATATTCCAAACATTTTGATTTACGTTGATACGGTATTTAGCTTTTGATATTTAATCATTGATTAGATGCACTGCATGAATATGCGGCTGAACTTGCCGAAAACAACAATGAATAAAGGGACATTGCCAACAACTCTTGTACCAATTTGAAAAAATGAATACCACAAACAGAAAGAGAAAACAGTTAGCATGAAATGGTTGAAAAAATGGGAGGGGGGAGGGGGCGGGGGCAAAGAAGGAGCAAGAACACAATACATTTGATAGAGGCACCAAACCTTCACATTGATATACATGCAAGACATACTGTATGAAATAGCCTAAGCATAGCCTGTGTTAATCAATGGGAGTGATTGCTTGCAACTCATCAACTCATGGTGTTGCCAAAATGAGATGGGCCCATGCACTGTGGATTAGTTCAAAGTGGACTTGCACATTTGTAACATTGGTCTGTTGAATCTAGACATAAAACAGTGGAACTGCAGAGTGGTGTGCAATATATATGACTAATAAGGTTGTGTGAGTTTGGAGCCTAAATACAAGAACAAAGTGGAACTAGTCAATCTTACACCACCCAATCCTAACCAAGTCAGCTCAGTTTATGTTGTTTGTGTTGTATTCATTGTCAGCATAGAAACTGTTAAACATCCATGACAGATTCTTAAACATTGATAATCCAGAAAACAAGGACCTGCTGATTAACATCCTATCAAAACTTTTGTGGCTTGGCATTCATGACAATATTTTTTTTTTCTCTTACCTGTCTTGGTTTTCTACTTTTAAGGCAAACTACTTTCTTTTTGTTGTTTTTGTTTCCTTACGCTCAACTCTGAAGCGATCTGAAGCGATCAAAGCTAAGTGCATTTTCATTAATTTATTTGTTTTTGATTCACCTGAAGAAGACCTAAGAGGTCGAAATGCATTGTGTTTTGTCTTGTGACTCGTTTGTCCACGTTTCTCTGGGTGGTTCGCTGACATTTAAGATTTGTTTTTGTTTTTACTTTTTTAAAAACTGGTATAGTAGTGGGTATTAACAAAACATTACAGATTAGGTCATATTCCCAAAATATCAGTCAAATCACTTGTTACTTAGCTTCATGGGTTAAACCCTAGCACTATGGAATAAATCTCAATTTTTTTAAAGTAAGAGAAGATAATCTGTTAACGGAAAGAAGCACAATCAGTGAGTTTCTTACCATGGAGGGGCGGAGTGGGGGTGATTGTGGGGAGGTTATGCCACTGATCTACCTTTTTATGTGGGTGTCTGATTTTTTTTTTTTTTTTTTTGAGGGGTCAGTGCCTGATCTTTTTTTTTTTTTTTTGGGGTCAGTGCCTGAAATAATCAAGCTTTCAATATCATTACAATTTTTCTTTCATATAGCAGTTCAAATGGGGGTCTTGAAATTTTGTAATGATTATTTCGATTTGTGATTGTGTTGTCAAAGGAAAGCAATTTCTAAATTTTGCTTTCTTTCTTGCCTCAGTGAAGAACTTGGACTATACATGTGTAAAGGGAGATAGCTTCTTCTGCACCCAATGTGAACATAGCACAGGCTTCCAAGGGTGATGCAGGATTCCTTCGACCTGGTTGGTTCGACAGACGAACACAGAACTTTCTTCTCTGTGTCTCACTTGCACCTTTGAGTATATCTTTTTTTTGGCTGACTGGGAAAAGGCCCAGTGATGATGAGGAAAGACTCACAGATCACAGAGAAAGTCCTGTTGACAGCAGGAAAGACTGTAAGTTTAACCTAGGATCCTCTTCAGAAGGCATATAAGACCTCATAGCCAAAGCTTGGTTGTGTCTGGAGTTGTGCTGTCTTCACCTGTCAGCAGAACAACAGCAACAAGTGAGATATTGGGATGCACATAGTTGCTTGATGGTAGCATTTTAGCCGGTGGGCTCTGCATGGGCTGGTACACTCATGGGGATGGTGCCATAGAGGTTTGTTCATGTTGTATGCAGTGGCCATTACACCAAGGCATCTGACACGGAGCAGTTATGTCTCTTGATGTCTTAATAGAATGCCTGTGCTCGCCTGCACCCTATGTGAACACAGCGCAGGCTTCCAATGGTGATGCAGGTTTGCTTTTAGCTGGTTGATTCAGCAGTTGATGACAATACTTCTCTGATTCCCACTCGCACCTTTAGGTGTATCATGTTCTTGCACAGATGGATAGATGAATGGATGGATGGATGGACGGATGGATGAGTGTGTGTGTGCGTGTGTGTGTGTAAGTGTGTGTGTGTGCGCGCATGCGTGCGTGCGTGCGTGTTCATTCATGCACATATGTATATAAAATGAATTAACTTCTTAACTCAATTAAGTCAGAGCCAAAATGGACCAGTCTATTCCCCAGATCACACGATCTTTGACAATTTCTAAAAAATCATAAAAAATCAACCACTTCACCTAAGAGCTTGAAATATACACCATTGGATAGAAAAACAATGTTTATCAAAAATGCTTACCTTCAGTGAGGAATCTACACAGTTCACTTGATGTCAGTAATCCAAAATGATACACATTAGCAGAAAAACAAAACCTTTTTGTGCACACTGTTATCCACTTCTTCATGCTCTCTATCCTGCCACACAAGTTCAGTTACACTTCTGAGCACTTGGTATGACCTACAGGGAATAGTGTAGTTATGACAACTGCATGAAACACAAGAATTAGACCACAAAATGCTTGATCCACTCAAGATCATGTGATCATGTTCAAAATCATGTGATCGTGGGAACTGAGAGTAGGACAATTCAAATCCGTATAGAACTACTACAGAATACACGAAGAACGGTCTAAGGGAAACAACAGCAAAAAAAAGGCCCTAGGTTGTCCCAGAAACAAGATATATTGCCCTTTGATGAAAGACGGTATGATCTAAAAATCGGCAAACTCTGTCAGAAGTACGCATCCGACACGCCTTGAAACGATGTGAACAGTGTCAGAAACCCGCTCACAACAAGACTCGATCGAGTTAAAAGAAATACGCCTAAGAAATGACATTATTTATTTCCGATTTCATGCTTGGGCCTTTTTGCTAGGTCATGTTCTGGCCCACTGCATTGTTTTATTTGTTTTTCAGAGGAACATATGTTCATATTTGGTGTTGTGATTTACTGACAAATAGACATTGCTCTTTTTCAGTGATGCCTGTTCCTTAGCTGAGTGGTTGACCACAGACAGAACTGGGGTGTGATATCGACACCCTGTCCTGAGGTAGAAAATTTTTTTTTTTTTTTTTTCGGTTGTGATTTACCTCTGGTTTGGTTGCTAATACTATCGTTGTGATCGCCCTTCTCAACTGACATTGTATGAATCACTGTACATTCTCAAAAGGGATTCAGTGAAACTTGTGGTCACCAGTATTACTTTAGTATTGTTACAAACATGATTTGAAATTCATTACTGCGAAGAATGAGTATGAAATGTTTCTGCATCTTGACATTTGGTTTGGTGCACTCACTGGATGAATTCAGCTGTGATGCCATATAAGGTTAGGTGAGTTTGCCAATATTCACGTTAACTTTTTTGGATACATTTAACTTTTTTTTATCTTTTTTTTTTTTTTTTTACTGCTCTATTTTGCTCAGTTGTTATTGATACTGATAGCAGTATAATGCATAGAGTAACAGACCTGATACGAAATGTGCCCATTGTTTTTGCTTTTTTTTCACCCTCCATTTTCTTCATCTTAAATTGATTATCATGAAGATTCATGAATGAATATGTGCTGCCTGGATAATGCCGTCAGTTCTTTTTACAATTGGGCAGTAAGTATGTGCTAAATGATAATGTTCCCATGTTCAGGTTTCTGCTGTAACCTTGCTTTTGTATAATGTGGCCTGAAAGCCTTGCTGTAATTTTTTGTTACATGTGTGTGTGTGGGGGGTGTGGGCGTGTGTGTGTGCATGTGTGTCCCAGCAGGAAATTGTTATGTTGTCATATTTTACTGTTGACATGGTAATGATTGAGACACAACTGACACTATCTGTTTTTCTGTCAATTCATTTTTATTGATTACTTCTTCATCTTTTGGTCTTTTTCAAATGATCTTCTTGGTCAGTTTCCTGGTTAGCTTGTTATAAGAAAAAAAAAAGTTGGAAATATTAACTTGTCTTCATGATGATGGATAGCTTCCCCTCTTTCAGTGTCATGTCTCATTTACAACCACCTTTAAGTCTTTTAAGTCCTTAGCATGTTTTACAACAGTGAACTTATATACATATTCATTGCATCCTCTTCAGTTTAAACCAGAAAAACGGTAGTCTGAAAGCTTCTGTTTTCCTAAAAAAAAAAAGAAAAAAAAAAGAAAAAAAAAGCCTGCTGGCATCAAGGTAGTTCTCTCAAGTAGTGCTTGAATTTTTTCCAGTTCTGTGCAAGATTGACACTGGGTACAGAGAGTTTTGAGGGCAGTAGAATATTGGCATTATAGTACTCTGCATATTTATTGTGTTGCTGGTTGTTCTAAGCTATGGCAGTAATAATGAGAAAAAACAATACATGAAAGTATACTATAATCTGTGTTATGACAGTGTAGATGGAATAGAAGGATGGTGGGGCCTGCAAAGTAGGAAAAGAGTGCAGTGTTGGAGATGGTGTTATGACTCTCCCCACATCTGTTCAGTGATTTTCTTCTTTGGGTCTTTATTTACAATAGAGGCTGTTCTAAGGCTCCTAGCTTTCAGTCTGCAGGTGGCTCAAGGAATCATTAAAAGCGAAGACAAGAGTGTGAACACCAAGGAGTGAATGGCGGAATTTCTCATGCTAGCTCTCTTCAAGACTAGCGGTTAATGCAGCTGAATTTTCTCTGTTATCCTTAAACTGCAGCTGTCGTAATACTATGACTCAGTGTCCCCAGGCTGCTTCTAAAGAGTACAGTACCAAACTCAGTATCAGTCTCAAGAATGAATGCCAGAGAAAAGTCAACATAAGGTATAGTATAACTGCACAGGAGCTGAAGTGACAGCTGCCTTCAGCAAAATACAGACAGACTGGCAGTGCATACTCCAATTATCCACAGTACAGACATACAGGGATTCCCCACGTTTGCCTCCCTTCCCTCCTCAGCGTATGATTGGTCAGAAATCATAAGACTCTCATCCATAGATGTATGCAGTTGATTAATCTACACTATAAATTTCAGTACTTCTGTCTAAGCTTTAGCTGCTGGAATAACTGCATAAAATGGTAACTGTGTGCTCTATATTGTATATGTTTACCTCCATTCAGTCAACAAGTATAAGCCAGCCTGACTGAGGAACTTTTACAACCTTTTTTTTTGCAGTTGGACAATTTTAGTGGGCATAATCCTTTTTTTTTTTTTTTTTTTTTTTTTTTTGGTGGTGTGGATTCTTTTTCCAGGGGTTTTCCTTTGGAAGATGTCTTCTCAGTGCTGGATCTGAATTGTGGGTTTCCAATAAACGCTCCTTCTTCTGGTTCACTTTCATGTGTAGCTTTGCTAGTGTCTGACCCCTTACTGCCCCTCAACTGTAAGTGGCCTGTTCATGATGACCTGAATAGAAGTGACAATATTCCAATACCATTTTCCAATTGTTTTGACAATCCCATACTTTAGAAAGCTTCACGATATCTGAACATCTCAGTTTAGACAAGCTAACTGAAACATTTTTGCTGGAAACATCAGAGAACTAACAGAAGATTAGGTCCTGCAAATTTAGGATTCTGAAGATTATTGAATCTGTCAAAGTCACTGTAGGAAGATCTTCAAACAAAGCCAAAATGCCGATAACACCCTAGTTTACTTCAGACTGCCATCAAATTAAAAAAAAAAAAAATCACTGCACATGGGCTCAGCACCCAGTCATTTAAAGACTGCAAGCCAAGTCAAGATAATTTACAATGTGTGCAAACATAGTCATGAAGAGACCTCTGCTGCAAGCTGACCAAAAAAAAATGAATAAACAGCTCCCCTCCTGTCCACCTGAAATATTGAGAATTATCAAAAAAAAAAAAAAAAAAAAGGAAAAATGCTAATCTTTCTATTCAGCACCTCAAACTTGTGGATGCCAATCTGTTGATTTGTGTTGTGAAAAACTCTTAATCTGTTTATGAAATTTGGTATTTCTTCTTTTTAAATCGAGCAACTCATAGGGAAAGCTCCTGCAGTTTTTCCTCTGCTCTGCTAGTACAAAAGACTATAATCTGGTCTTCTCACGTGAAGAATTGACGTCAGCTCTTCAAACCATTTCTGATTCTGCTCTGGTCTTGATCATATCCAGTACCACCTTCTGAAACAGCTCCCAGAAAACTATCTCAGTATTCCAATAAAAGTGCAAAGTCACATCTGGATTACAGTGCACTTTCCACCCTCATGGAGGAAAGCTCTGAATATTCCAGCTCTGAAACCAGGAGAAAGCATGTTGGCCAAAAGCTCTAAGCCAGTTGCTTTTGTAAATTAATGGATAAGACGTCAACTCTCCACTGATGTGGAAGCTGGAGCAACGGTGTTTGTATGACTTAACAGTGAGGTTTCCACATTTGACCACTTAGTCCATGTAGAAACCACCATCCACAACATTCTGATGAACAAACAGCATGTTGGAGCTATCTTTTTTGACCTAGAGAAAGCATACAACATCACATGGAAATCTGGTATTGTCATGGATCTTCATGATCTGGATTTTCAAGGCTGTCAACCTTTTTGCACAGTAAACTTTTTGGATGATCAGCAGTTTCAAGTTTATGTTGGCACCGAGCTTTCTGATATCCATAAGCAGGCGTTGGATGTACTTCAGGGGAGCATCCCTTTTGTTGCTCTTTCTTGATCATTAAAATATATGATGTAGTCAACTCAGTAAAACAGTCTTGATTCCTCTCTGTTTGTCAATGATTCTGCTCTCAGTGCAGTTGGAGCTATCTCTGCTGGCACTAGCTCTTCTGGCACCGTGTGTGTAAAATCTGACTATGGATTGGGGGAATGCTTTTTTTTTCAACTGTCAAAATGCAGTGTATCCACTACCATGACTGTCAATAATGCTTTGCTAGTCCTGCAATTTGTCTGGATAAACCCACAATTCCAGTTGTGAAAAAGGCAAATGTATGGAAGATATAAAAAAAAAAAAAAAAAAAAAAACCTTGACTTTAAAAAATCACATTCAGCTTTTTTGCAGCACACTGATATGCTGCAAATAGGACTAATGTGTTTTCTCTGGCTCTGCAAGGTCTCCCTTCATCAGAACTCTGGATTCCATTCTTTATCAAATGGCTTTGAACCTGCCTGGTGGCATTCTGCACCACCCCTATGTAAAGCCTGTGTGTTGTGGTCAAGGACAATCTGTCTCAAATCACTAAAACTTTGTCCAAATTATTGTTTGGACCTCATCTCTGAACCAAAAGACATCTGTTTTTGACAGTGTTTTTCACCTGAAATTCCAAAAGAAATTTTTAGGAGAACCCCTGTTTAAGTCTGCTTATAGGAATACAGATTCTTCCTCAGCTGAACCATGCAGACCAAGGAGTAATTTATGATTTGTCAAAATTTCCAGTTTACCAGCTGCCGTGGCAAAGTGGTTAGCATCGCGGACTCCCAGCTGGGAGGTCGTAGGTTCGAATCCCATCAGAGTCGTATGGGTTTTTTTTCTGCCCCGATCGGCTCCTACCCAGGGTTGAGTTTGCTGCGGACTCAGTTGGGAAGACTGGGACCACACAGTCGAGTTTCATTCACTTAAGGGATGCGTTTCTGAGAGTGTTGCTCAAATTTCCTGACCAACAACACTGCAGGGGCCTGTATCTCTCGGGCCTGGTTGATGCCAGGATATATTATGAAAGGAAGCGTAGAGTACAGCCCTGTCATGTAGTCTCAGACTGAAATGGAAATCCGTAGCATCATCTTAATCATCCTCATTCTCATCGATCAGCATAAAAAAAATAAAAAAAATGTCTCAGATTCTGTGGCCCTTCATGCCCTGCTTTCATGGTGACCTCAATTTCGATGTCCTCTCCACGTCTGTGGCCTTGATTTGGTTCCGTCGGGGTCACCGGTATCGGCAAGTCCACAGGGGCTGTCGTTGGACGGACGTGGTGGTGCCCTCTGGAGGGGAGAGCTCACTCACGCCGGCCCCACGACTAAGCAATTATTGTAATTAGTAGGGGGCTTAGTAGGTGGTGTCCTGCATATGTTAGATCAGAACAGGTGCCACTGAACACCACCGAAGTGACTCGGCAGCAGTGCAGTGTGTCCTCTGGTGGGTTGCCTCTTGACGACTTGACATTGACTGCTCCCTGTGGATTGCCGGTGCCAGGGCTGTGGCGGGGCTGACTGGGCTGTGGCTGTGGACAAGGTGTCGGAATGAGCGGCGGGGGTGTACTGCCTATAAGTTCGCGCAGAGCTTGGGACAGCAAAAAAAAAAAAAAAAAAAAAATTTCCAGTTTATGCGTCTTGAACTTCCCATGCATCAGAAGTCTGGACTGATCTGGCCTCTTATCATAAAGGTTTCACAGCTCTCTTTTGTGGAACTTTGTTCTAATTTTTCCACCCTTTTAGAGAATATTTACTGATGGTTCTGAATCACAGGAAGAATTTGCTTCTGCGGCTTACTGCTCACCTGCTTCCTTCTGAAACATTCAAAACATAGTTACCTCAGATAAGTCTTTCCACAATGCTGAGCTTGCAGCATTGATTCTACCTCCCCAGATGGTCTCTACATATAAACATACAGACTTTTTCATTCTCACTGATCCCATGTCTGCTTTAGAGGCAGTTGTTGGCCATAACCTCAAGCACCTCATCTAATGAATTTTTCTGAACAGTGCACCTCACTCAACTCTGTGGTGACAACATAGTTGTTGTGCAGGTTCCAGTTCATGTCGGCATTCAGGGCAATGAGTTGACCAATCAACTGGCCAAAAATGCCACAAATAAACAGTTGTGTGTACTCACTGTTCCTTACACTGATTCAGAAACCCAAAGTTTAAACTCATGTCAAAGACTCTCTATCCCTTACACAGATCTGAAACTTTAAGTTCAGACTGATGCCAAAGACTTCTGATAAGCGGAAATGAACAGGCTTTTTCAAAATCATCCAAAGCTTAGAGTTCTTACCGTCTGCCACTGGTGGCGGTAAAGAAGAACTGATATCATGCCAGTCAAACAGGGGCCACTTTTTACACTGACTAATCTGTTGTAAAAGATGAGGATGCTCCACGCAGTCCATGTAATATGCCTGTCACTATAAAGCACGTTCTTATAGAATGTTGGGACTTGCATGATGTCAGACATAAACACTTTACTAAAGACTCCATGAAAATCATGGTCAGAATTGTTTCACAAGAATTTTTTGTTTGTTTCTTTGTTTAAGTTCCTGAAAGATTTACTGAAGGTTTTTCTTTAAAACTATGTAAGGAACTGACTTCAGGAGATGATAGACCTGGTGTAGCCCTTGTGATCATGGGACTATGAATTGAACTGAACTGAATGTATTCAAAGGTAAAACATTTACGATATCATACATTCTGAAACAGGTTCCGGAAAATAAATAATTGACAACTCTCTCTCTCTCTCTCTCTCTCTGTCTCTCTCTCACTCTCAGTCAGTCTCTCTCTCTCTCTCTCTCTCTCTCTCTCTTGCTCACTCACTCTCTTCCCTCTGTACTTCCATCCTCTTTCTTTGTTGTTGTCCCTCTGTCTGTCTTAGTGTCATGAAGATATGAAATAGATTGTTTTGCAGTCCAGCAGAATGGATCCCCCATTGCTGCCAGTGCGGCCAGAGGTCGCCAGAAGTGCGGTGGCCCTGAAGTCAAAGTACACTGTGCAGCATCGATCAGACTTACTCATGAAAGAGCATGTGAGTAATGTTCAGTTGACTTATAGAATAGAGACACTTGCTAAAAGCGCTGTCTTGGCTGAGAGCACACAAATGAGCAGCAATAGCAACAACCAAAGCAAACACATGCACGCATGCACGCGCCCACACAACATGCACGCATGTGCGTGCCCACACAGGCACAGACACAGACACACACAGAGACACACACACACAGACACACACACACACACACACACACACACACACACACACACACACACACACACACACACACACGCATGCATGCAGGCCTGCAGCACGCTCACAGTTTATCGTAAGCTTTTCAATAAAGTTCTTAACTCAGGTGTGATTCCTGAAGAATGGGTAGTGGGATTTGTTCTACCAATCTACAAGGGAAAGGCAATAAAGATGACTGTGACAATTATCGTGGAATAACACTGCTTAGCTGCATAGGTAAACTGTTTACAATGATTTTGAATAATCAATTAACTGATTTTCTTGAAAGTGATAAGCTGCTTTCTGAAAGTCAGGCTGGTTTTCATCGTGGTCATTCCACATTGGATCATTTATTTGTTTTGAAAAGCCTTGTAGATATTTGCGCTGCTAAAAAAAAGCAATTGTTTTGTGCTTTTGTTGACTTTAGGAAGGCTTTTGATTCTGTGTGGAGATTAGGACTATGGCAAAAACTTGTAAAGCAAGGAGTGAATGGTAAGATTCTCCAGGTGATTGTAAACATGTACCAGCAAATTAAATTGTGTGTTTTCATAAGCGGTAGCAAATCGGATATTTTAGTAGTTATAGAGGTGTGTGGCAAGGAGAAAATTTGTCTCCGGTTCTTTTTTATTTGTTTTTGAATAACCTCGAACAATATTTTTCTGATCACAATTGTACTTCGTTAAGTATTGATTTAGATCTTCCTGATGCAGACTTAAGCTGTTATCTTTGTTTATTTTTGCTTTTGTATGCTGATGACACTGTTTGCTGCTACCTCATGTAATGCTTTGCAAAAAGCTCTTACTGCGTTTAAAGAGTATTGTACTGGATGGAAACTAACTGTTAATGTACAGAAAACTAAAGTTGTGATATTCAGTGGACGTAAGAATAATAAACACGTGTTTAAATTTGGTAACGAAGTCATTGAAATAGTGGATAGTTTCAAATATTTGGGAATCTGTTTTAGTAGATCTGGTAAATTTCATAAATGTAAAAAAAAAACATAGGCATGATCAAGCACAAAGTGCAATGTTTTCATTACTCCAAGTCGCTCAAAAAAAAAAAAAATTACCCGTGAATATTGTTTTAGATCTATTTGAAAAGATGGTTGTACCTATGCTATTATATGGCTGTGAAATATGGGGTTATGAAGATATCAAAATCATAGAAAGCTTGCAACTTAAGTTCCTAAAGCATTTACTCCAACTTAATCGCAGTACCATGACAGAGTATTATTATGGGGAACTTGGGATTTATCCGTTGTCTGTGCAAATTAAACCCGAATGATCCGATTCTGGATCTCACTAGCAACTCAAACGGATAAATATTCGAGTAAAAATATATTGTGTTTTATATGACTTGTATAAAAATGGTATTTATATGTCTGGGTGTGGATAAAGTGTATACAAAGCATTTTTGTAGAAACAGGCTATGATTGTATTTGGGAAACACAGCAGTTTTCTAACAAAAAATCGTTATGTAGAAACATTTCTTTATCTTTGAAGATAACTATGTACGTTTGTGGATAGGGTGTTACATTCAAGTAATAAATGCCTGTTCTATAGAAATTATAAAACAGATTTCAAAAGTGAAAATTACATTGACCAATTACCTGATCTATATATATATTTCCCTTAATTAAATTCTGATGTAGTATCACAAACTCATGGTTGAAGTAGGAAGAAGACTTGGTCTTGCCCGCGAGGAACGCTTTTGTAAAGATTGTAAACAAGAAGATGTTGGAGACGAATTTCATTTCATTATGGAATGCCCAAAATATGAAGAGTTACGTAGTTTTTATTCCCAGAAAGTATACGAGTGTGAAATCTGTTTACAACCTGTGCAGACTATTCTCAGCTGGCAAGAATGTTCTGTTAAAGTTGAGTAAATATTTAAAATTCAGCAAAATGGTGTAAGTTTATGATGACCAGCCTGCTCTATGTTTTAGTGATTATGCCATTACGCCTTTAATACACATAAAACACTTCCTGCATTTTGCTTAGTCATTTTGTGTCATGTTGAAGTGGATTACATTGTTTTTACTTTTGTTTTATGTCCTCCATACCCCCAAAGGGGTGACAGGATAATTAAATCTTGAATCTTGCTACTTTGCAAAAGAACAGTGTAGTGATAAGTATTAAAATGGTATTAGAATTAAGGATATGATAGCGATGATGTTATCAGATGATGATAACAATGGTGGTGGTGAAAATGATAACAACAGAGATTCATAAACATTACTTGATAAATCTGCACATTTACATCTAAACAAATGTGAATACACTATAATGCATTGAGAAGTATGTGCACACATTCACCCACACACAATCACACACACACACACACACACACACACACACACACACACACACACACACATAGTGTTCCCTCCATACACGCATACATGAACACATATAGCCCTCGGCTTCCTTACACACACATATAACCACACACACACACACACACACACACACACACACACACACACACACACACACACACACACACAATTACACATGCCAGCTCACACACACACACACACACACACACACACACACACACACACACACACACACACACACACACACACACACATTCATGTGTATACACTTCCATTCAAAATGTTGTGATTTTAATATGAACATTTTATTATCAATATTTCTATCTTTTCTTTCTTTATCTATCATGACACAGATTCGAAATGTTCGAAGTTCCCAAGAAGCTTTGAAAGTGCAATAGGTGGTATAGAAAATGCCAAGTCTCAGGCTGAAATGGAACGATGGACTCTCACGGCTTCAGAACTGAAAGAGAAGGCAGACCAGGGCGTGCTTATTCTGCAGGTATAGCACTTAATCTGTTGAGTACATCTTTTTTTTTTTTAGCGTGCGCGCGCGTGTGTGTGTGTGTGTGTGTGTGTGTGTGTGTCTGTGTGTGTGTGTGTGTGTGTGTGTGTGTGCATGCGCGCTTGTGCACATGTACATATGTGTGTGTGTGTGTGTGTGTGTGTGTGTGTGTGTGTGTGTGTGTGTGTGTGTGTGTGTGCGCACAACAATGTATGTGAGTACTTGTGTTATCATAACACTTACGTGGCAGAATCAAGGCTGCAAGAATCTATGTTCTGACATTTTTGTTTGTTGATCAGGTGATGAAGAAGTTGAATATAGAACTGGCCTACGCGAGATCAGACCTGAATGACGCTCTTTACAAGGCATTGGAGACATCAATGCGGCGCGAAAGCGGGTGATCTGGCTGGAAGACAAGATGGGGGAACTCTGTGGAAGAAAGCGACTCAAGGTGACATGACTTTACCTGCAATTTTTATATAGCAGATGTTGAAACTCCCTCTTCCATACTGTTCACCCATCCCTCCTGCTCTCTCTGTCAATTTCTCTCTCTCTGTCTTCTCTCTCTCTCTCTCTCTCTCTCTCTCTCTCTCTCTCTCTCTCTCTCTCTCTCTCTCTTTCCCCTGGAAGGAAGTATGACCTGTATCACCATGAAAGAGATGGGAAGATGGTCAGACAGCTGATGGAAACTGTCTGTTACAAAATGTTGGTGAAAGAATGACCCAGGTCACATCTGCACTGTTGAAATTGCCTTCATAGTTGGCATTGACATGCCTAAACTAAGGTGGCCATGCAGTAGCAGCTGTGCTGAACTGCTGGATGAAATCCCATGGAGACATATGGTGTGTACACTTCTTTGTAATAATTTTTGTTTTTTGTTTTTGCTATGGAATGTGAAAGGTTTATTCATGACACTTTTTTCATCCCGATTTCGCACCATGCGTTTATGAATTTTGTTCTCTCATTGTGATTAACATATCTATGAAAGAATGACTGGCTGATGGAATTTTTAGGATATTCTGTATTTTGCAAGTCAAGTGTCAGTTTTATAATACAATGTGAATGATCAGAAGTGATTTGTTTGATAAAGAATGAATTTTGTCTCTTCGTTAAATCCATCGAAACCCATCACTCTTAACTTTATATATTTTATCTTAATAGAAAATTGTTTAGACTGGATAAGAGATCCCTCCTTTTTTGTTTTGCTTTTTTTTATGTGCATCTTGAAGATTCTCTCTTTATGCTTATTTGGTATTGATGATGGAATTACTTCCCTTGACAAGTGGCAGACTGACACATTTCATAATGCATATGTCATTCAAAATGCTGAGTTTATCAGAAGAACCTCAAACATTTATCAAAATCGTTCTTCAAAGAAAATTTTGATATGCAGTATAGGGGCTCTTCTCTCAAATCAGGTGTTCTCAAGTTGGAGTTCTGAATAACTTTCAAAAACTCTTAAAATGCGTGTGCTGCATTAGATAAATCTTAAACTGTATGTGTAAGGGCTACACATAAATACATCTTACCATGTAAAAAACAAATAATGTCATGCCAATTATAGCTTAGTAAGATAGTATTAGTGTATAATCTATGGACATCAAGCAAGTTAAGCAGACAGGCCACACACCATGTATAACCAAATAATATAATGCCACATTTAGCTTAGTAGATAGTGAGAGTATATAAACTGAGAATCAAGCAAGCAAAGCCACATGAGAGAGGCTGATTACGAAACAATCTTGTATGCTTCAGTAATCACAGATTTGTATAAACATTATAGAACTATATTGGATTTTGCCTTGGTGAATCTCATGAATCATGATTATGATTGCGTACCTTGTATGAAGTCCTCAAGATGCTGTGTTTAAGAGTCAGCTAGTTAAATGCTGAATCCATTTATAAAGTGTTTTAACTGCTTTTTTTTTCAGAGTCGACCAGTGAACCGCCTGAATCGTGAGTATGACTCTGGGTCAGATAGTGATGATGATCGTCCATTAGACAGCGGAGAGCGCTTTGCAATGGGAGAAAGGGAACGCACCCGTTCTCTTGCTCAGATCCTTGGCAGTGACTTTGGCTTGACGAGCACTGACACTGAGACAAACCGCTCAGGAGGGGTCCAGCAGGACAGCAGTGATTCGCATGGCAACAGGGTCCTGGATTACAGCAGCGATGAGTATGGCAAAGCGCTGGACAGTGCTGCAGAAACCGTTGCAGATCGGCCATCTCCACCGCCGCTCACTTCATCGTTATCGCAGTCCTGCCGAAATCAGTCCACGGCAAGACAACACAGAGGAGAGGGAGAAACTTCCAGAGCACAGACACCTGTATGCCTCCATGACCACTTTGACCTCAGGTAGATCCTTCAGGTCATACTTTTTTCTCACTACCTGAATAAAGAGACAGTGAAACCTTCCAGTGCACACCTCACCAATTGACCTTTCTCCCCTTTGAAGATCGGTGTGTTTGGAACATGATCATTTGTTTACACTAGACTGACTTCCTAATCTAAAACTATTTGTACCTAGGGATCAGTTCTTGAGAATTATCTATATTTCTCTGCAGGCATTGCAGTGAATATGGTCATACTCTGATGCTTGGTGACCCTTTCCCATTCCTTAACAAGCATTTTCATGACCAGTCTTATTTTCTTCTTTATTTGCCTCCCCATCAATGAACTTGTCCCATACCCAGCCAATGACCTCATGTTTGCCTACTTTTACAACCATGACACAAAATTATGGAAGCAGAAAAACTGATAAAAATGAAAATGAATCGACACTTTGGTTTTGTATATCATCATGTATTGCATGCTGTACACAAAGCTGACAATTTTTTTGTCTCTCTGCTCTTCTAGTTTACCTCCCTTTAAGAAACCACTGTTCATGGCGGAACAACTTACTGGCTTGTTGCTAACAACTCTGTTCAAGATGTCAGGATTTCTTGATGAGTAGTTTCTAGAAGCCACAGCTGACTATACACACAGCAGGGGAAGAGGAATGGGTGAGCAACAGGACCGAAGATGGTCCAGCATGGAAATCTTTGAGGAAAAGAAAAATTCTATCCTTGGAAGAAAAGGTAAAAGTGATTTTTTTTTTTAAAAAGTGATCAAGGTTAGACTGCAATTTCAGTTGCTGAAGTCTTCAATGTGGGAAAGAGACTCAAGTGTGACGTAATCTTTTGCAAGTCAGAAAAGTTCCCTTGAGTGAAAAAGAAGACCATAATCATACAAGAGACTAGACAAAGTCCTAGTTTAGAGGTTCATTTTTGTGTTGACTTTGTTGATTCATGCTCACGTGAAGAGAAGCCATTCTGTCTGTGAGAGTGCCAATTACTTATGAGGGGGCTTCTAAACTAGGCTGTTGCACCCTGGGATTGCACGTATGTGAAGTTTTTCAAGTGCCAGTATACAGACATAAATGGTGTTGCTTGGGACTGGTTTCCCTGTGTCTTAAGTCGATACTATTGTTCAAGTATATAACAACCCCTCCCCCTTTTAAGACATTATTGTGTGTGAAATTTCGAGGATACTGCTGAACTACAATTGGCTTATGAGAAACAGTAACCAAAACCCAGATTGCAGACATTCACAAAGAAACAGCATATCAGGCTCTTCACCCATTTCGTCATTTGTCCTTGAGGCATAGGGATAAATTTGTTTGATACATCCGTACTGTCTTTATTTTGATACATCAGTTTCTTGGATCTTTTAAAGTACATTTGCTTGCCAGGACTGTTAACAAAAAATATTCACACACACACACACAAACACACACACACACGTACACACACACACACACACACACACACACACCACACACACACACACATACACACGCCACACGTGTACACGCACACACACGCACGCACACACACACACACACACACACACACACACACACACACACACACACACACACACACACACACACACACACAGTGACAGGTCAGGAAGATGTTTGTTGACCAGTGACAGGTCAGGAAGATGTTGTTTGTTGACCAATGACAGGTCAGGAAGATATTGCCGAGGAATCCTCCGGGGAATTTTCCCCGCTGAAAGAGGTGTCTGTTCCTGAGACATCAGACCACGGAGCCAGCGAGGTGTCAGAACAAGACAGCCAACAGTCTCCACAGTCATGGCACCAGGTGAACTGCCCTCACTCTCCTCTCCCGTGTGAATTCTTCTCTCTCTCTCTCTCTCTCTCTCTCTCTCTCTCTCTCTCTCTCTCTGTCTCTTTTTTCTTTCTCTCTCTCTCCCTATCTGTCTGTCTATCCATCTATCTATCTGTCTATCTGTCTATCTACCTATCTGCCTTTCTATTATATCTGTCTATCTATTCATCTATCTGTCTGTATCTATATTCTGTCTATTTGTCTGCCTGCCTGTCTATCTATTTATCTGCCTTTCTATCTATCTATCCATCTATTTGTCTATATCTGTCTGTCTGTCTGCCTATTCATCTGTCTGTCTACCCCTCTCTTTCTCTGGCTATCCATCTGTCTCTCAATCTGTCTATATATCTATCTGTATATCTGTCTGTCTACCTCTCTCTCACTCTTTCTCACTCTTTTTCTCATTCTCTCTCTCTCTCTCTCTCTCTCTCTCTCTCTCTCTCTCTCTCTCTCTCTCTCTCTCTCTCTCATTTAGTGCCAGAATATGGGCACAAAAAGTGGACAAAAGGATGGAAAACTGAAGTTGCTCATTTATTCAATATAGGTATTATTTCTGATACTGTCCCATGTCATTATCATCAACCAAAAATTGTCAGCAAAGTGACTGGTGAGGCCTGTTTGACATATACCACCCTGTGATTCACAATACAGGTCCCTCTGAATGTTCCAAGAATTTCAAACAACTCTTCTTACCATCTTGTTGATGTTCCATTTCAACAATGAATATGAACAGCAATATATATAAATCATTATTTGTGGTCTGTTTCTACTTCATCGACAAAGTTCTCCACTAAGATACAGTTTTAGTTGATTGTATTTATGTGTATGAAAAGTCTTAAATGCCTGCTTTTCAGTCTTTATTATAATATCATATGCTGTTTAGTATTCATGGCATTTAGGAAAGAATTCTCAAAAAAAAAAACTTGTTAAGAGAAGGTTCATTATGTGGCAGTAAAACACCAATGATTGATTACAGCAACAAATTTTTCAAAATTGACATACTTCTTAGCTTCTGAGGTTTCCACTGATAGTGAACATATTTGTGTGTTTTGAATGGATATAGCTGCAATACAAAGCACAGTTTTCTTCAGTTTTGGCCTTTTGAGGCCTGAATTGTCTTTGGCTATGTGTTGATGGCTTTGTGTTTTGGTTGTGTGTCTAACCAAAGGGGATTAGCTATATATGCCCTCGCAGCTTAGTGTGTGTTTTGTGTATCTGTTGGTTTTCTCAGCAGCAGTTTGAATTTAAAACTTTTTTTTTGTTGAAGAATAGAAAGAAATAACCAAGGGACATTAGAAAACGAGTGTCCTATCCTGTCTTGTTTGCATGAAGTACGTGCAGCTGCTGCCATGTGGTTTGAAATGTGGCAAATGTTGCATACCTTCTTGATCATTTTATTTTTTTCTTCTCTTTTCTCTTACAGTATTGCCGTAGTATCCTGCTTCTAGCTGTCATCTCACTTTTTTGTTTTCTATTTCGTAGAGGATTTGATTGATTCTCTTACTTAGACCTAACTGCTGCTATGCCACACATGAGGCAGTAAAGGCGTTTCACTTTGTGTGATATCCAGCCTGTGTTACAGTGTTGCTCCAACTTCAACTGTCCAATTCATTGTTTGATTAATCTTCTAATTCATGAAACCCAATACCACTTGCTGAAGGGGCTGTGTACTCACTGATGTAGCCATCGTGGAATTCAGTCTGATGTACAGCTTAAAGCTTTCAGTTTCCTTTTTTTTATTTTTTTCATTTTTTTTTTTTTTTGGGGGGGGGGGGGGGGGGGGGGGGGGGCTGTGAATGGAGATAGTGTCAGCATCATAAAAAAAAGTGTAAGTTGACGGGAGGATCACAATAGAATGAAAAGTAAAGAGAGCATGCAACATGTCGAAAAAAGGTTTGGATCATAATCAGAGGTTATGGCTCAAAGCATCTGGCGATTTCTTTCTTATGGATCACTTTTCCCACCTAATGTGTGCTTTCTTTCCTGTTCAGTGCCAGCATCCCCAAACAGCCCCGACACTTCTTTGCACTATGGTGAAGAATCCTGACTAACTTGCCAACCAAAGTCAGCACCTGATGGGAAATTACTGCACACATATTCCAGGTTCATCCTGGTACAAAATCTGCTGGTGCTGGAAGCAGATTCCAAATACTCCTGGCATTAACGCTAGAGATTGGTTATTGGTTAGAGTAAGGGAAGATTGGTTCAGTGGAGGTCAGAGCGATGTGGACAATATCTGGTTCAGAAAGTTTAGCCCTCTGGAAGAAGAAGACATCACATAGGGTTGTTATTGGAAGATCCATTGTAATTAGTCTGAAAGACTAAAGTGGTCGAGTAGCCTTTTTAACCTCCTGATTTTGTGTTGTACAGGAACACCACATCACTGTTCTTCCAAGGTCTGATGAGGCAGCATCAGAGCAGACGGAGGAGACTGCGAGTAAAACAGAGCAGGAGGAAGAATCAGAGGATGCCCCCTCCCCCGCTCAGGCCTTGGAGTATGAGGGTGACACTCCCAAAACTCCACAGAGCAGAGAGGAAATGAATTTGTGGATGAAGAAGAGGAAGAAGAAAATGATGAAGAGAGGATGAGAGAGACTGAGGATGAGGAAGAAGAGGTTGCCGAGGACGAAAACGGGGAAGAGAGAAGAGGACGTTTATAACGGAATATGGGATGATGGATTCAAAGAGCAAAGCTTCAGCCGGCAAGCAGCGAGTGACAATAAAGTCCCCCAGAAAGGAGGTTCAGGAGAGAAAAAATGGTGAGTTGAACCATGACAAGTTCACAGATACAAAACAAGAAAAAGAGATTCACACATGCACTGTAATTGGGTTTTCCCTCTTTGTTTTAATTCATTTCCATTCTGCTCCATATGAGAATGATATCAAAGGCAGCAACATGGCAGAGTTGATAAACATGAATATCATGAATTTAGGAGTTCACGTCACCTAAAGGCAGCATAAATGCATAAATGTAGCAGAAAATCACTTATGAATTATCATTTCCTTTGTATATACGATTGAACAAATCAAATGTGACGATAGTAACAAAATAGAACCATATCATTTTCAGTATTAGAGTGCTTCTGATTTTAATCATGCATATTGAAAATGACATTTTTTTTTAATACAATATCTTTATTTTCTCTCACAGGAACTTATTTTTACACAATGTGACATCTTGAAAACCCTACGTTTACTAACAAACACACACACACACACACACACACACACACACACACACACACACACACACACACACACACACACACACACACACACACACACACACACACACGAAACACACATGCACACACACACACACAGACATACATGCACTCATGCACACACACACATGCACGCACACACACACACTCACACACACACACACACACACACACACACACACACACACACACACACACACACACACACACACACACACACACACACACATACTCACACACACACACACACACACACACACACGCACACATCCAAATGCACTCTAACACATGACATGCCTATACCTGTCTTAATCTGTTCCATCAGATCCTTTAAGTTCCACCTCACCAGCGCTTCTCTGCTTTATAGTGAATCCTTTATCTGCCAAATCATGGAAACAGATATGAGTGAGTAGTTTTAAAATACTCTGTCTCATAAATGCCAGCAATGATATGATATACATGCAGAGGAGGTTTCTGAAGACCTGGGAGCAGCCTACTGGCAGTCGGAACACCACCGGTTCGAGTACAGCAATTTCTCTGAACTGGTTCGGCGATGTGGACCCCTTGTCCTACCACAAAATGGGCCTGGCTGTACCTGGTTCCTTCCTGAAGAGAAGTAAGACACTTGTCATCTTCAACACAGAATGCTTTGGAAGGGATGTAAGAGGATGGAGTTGTTCATAATTAACCATCTTTATCAAGTTGTCTATGTGCATGCAAGTTGCGTAAGTGACACCGGCAGCAAGGCTGTGTGAGCACGGAGAAGCTTAATGCATGTTTCATCCTCGGTCACCATACAGACCTGAATGTTAGAAAAGTTCCGTGAAATCTGGAATCTGAAAGTATGAGAGGCTGTTCAGTCATGGTTTACTGATCAGCATGCCATGTCCTGCAATGGGAGTTGTGTAAATGATACCAACAGCAAGGCAGTATTTGCATGGAGAAATTTCATGTTTTATCATGGGTCTCTCAGCTGACCTGGAACATCAGAAATGCCCAAGAAAATGGAAATTTGACAGTACAGGAAACTCTTTGGTTGTGATTTACTGATTAGTTTTGTCAAGTAGTCTAGTGGAGGAAGTTGATTTCCTGTTGAAATTTTTCTTCTTTTATGTTTTGTTTTCGTTTTTTGTTTTAGCCACAGACGCCTAATGTTTCTGAGGATAAAAAAAGATTGAATAGTAGTACTCAGGAAAGTCTTGAGAAAATGACAGAGATGTTCATTTGCAGGTGAATCTGACTTCACTGATCTTCCATGGAAGACGGTCCTGACAGCAAAGGATATCAAAGACATCCATGTATGTTTCACTAGTGAAAAGCTTTATGCTGAAATATTAATTGACTTTTTTTTTGTGTTTGTTTTCACATATCACATTTTCAAGCTCAATGAACCATTGTCCTTTCATTGTCTTATCCATGTTTTTGTTCATTTTTTTTAAAGATCTTTCTCTCTGAACGCATTAATGAATAATAAGATAACGAATGAATGAATGACACAGGATATTGTCCGTGACTAGAACGTTTGTGTGTTTTTTCTTTTTTTTTTCTTTTTCTTTCTTTTGTTTGTTTATTATTTTGTTCTAAAGCTTATTATTTTGCTTCTCGTATGTTGCATGATTTTTCTTTTCATCAGACTGAAAGGGTCAAGCAACTTAGTACAATAAGATATGAGACGATACAGTACAATGTACTACAATAGCAAGCAATGCAATGAAGTACAGTGTAGTGCAGTCCAACATGATGCAAGGAATTTTCCTGCTAAAAGTTTTTTAAAAAGACTTGCCTGTCCGAGTGAGTGCCATCATCCTAATCGGTGAGAAAACATTGCTCTAGTCAGTCAGGATGCCTGTAGAAACTTTGGGAGGGAGGGGAGCTAAATCTTACCCTCAGTATTGCCTCAGTCATACTCAAACTTGCAGAATGACTGTCTTTCATCTACATGTCAGTTCAGCTCTCAGCGAGTTGTTTGTCACTTTCTGAACCTTTCTCCTAATAGGTGAGGAGTGGGAGGGAGTCTTAATGTTTAGATATGTAAGTATATCTAAAAACTACTTGGATTAGAATATTTGTTTTTCTCACACTTAGTAGAATAAACAAGTGCCTGAGTAATGAAATGTGGAGGGTAATTGAACGCTCTCTACATCTGTGTTGGTAGCCCAGTCCAACAGACCACGACAAATCTTTCAGCCAGGGTTCCCAAACCAGAAGGCTCTCAGAAAGAAAAAGGCTATCTGAATCTTGATGCAGTATTACTGAAATGTAATTCTCTCACCCCTGCCCAATGGAAATGTCCTGAGGTGTAAAGGATTTAGCCCCAGTCTCTGTTATGTAAGCATGCATGTCATTATGTTTCAATATTCCTGATATAATGATGTATAGCACTTCTTGCGCCTCCTTCCCCTGTGGTCTCTGTTTGTTTTGTTGTTGTTTTTCTTGTACATGGATTAGGAAAGAAAAGAGACCAGTACCCCAAGGGTGCCAGTACTTTAGAGAGTGTGTTACTCATTTCAGAGGGTGTTTTGTGTTCTGAGGAATGACAAAAGCCCCTAATCTGGAACTGTCAGATATTCTGCCAGATCTTTCAAACAAAACCTTCAAAAAATAACTGGAGTCTTCCAACCATCCAGCCATACAACATCAGCAGCTGCAATATTCCACCATGATGCATAACTAGCAGACAGAGTCTGGATCTCACATACCCTTATATGTACTAGGAATGTGGGGGGGAGGGGAAAGCGGTTCTGGCCGTACACCCAAGCTTGCCTGATCACCTGCAGATCGATTAGCTTATGGTCATAGGTCTGACTGCAGCATTCCTAATGCTACAACTCTGTGAGGGCCCCACTCTGTCTCCTAAGTGAATATGAAATGCTGTGACAGGACAAAAACCTGTTCTGTCTTTCAGTATGTTTGGTCTGAGGAGAGACAAAAGACCCAGCAGAGGCAGGGTTAGCTTCAAGGGTGGCTGTTTCGGGATTGTGGTTCTAGGCTTCCAAGTTGGGCAGAGAATAAGAATGACTGAACCTAAAGTTGTTTTTTTTTTTTTTTTTTTCCAAAAGATGAAGCTTGGCTTTCACTACTTTCTTTCTTTCTTCTTTTTTTTTTTTTTTTAATCTTAACATGCAGGCACTAAAAGGCAGCAAAAGGCAAGCCTTTAAGGTCTAGTTCTCAGGGAGCAGTCAATCAAAGGGCTCAAAGTCATAATGTCCAGATATTCCAGAACCAGAGGAGACTCCACTTGGAGCACTGCATGATTGATGTTTTCAAATAAAGAAGTTAAAAACTAACTCTGTTAGGGATGGATCATGACTAATGTCAAAGGTTTTCCCTGTAACACTAAAAGTCTTACCAATGGCAGATCTGATGCATTTAATGGTACAGAGTTTATGGCCATTGTCATACAAGTCTTCCACAAAGTGAGCAATGTCTTCGATCTCTGCAACTTTGGGTAAGAGACCAGATAATTTGCACCATTTAGAAAACATTTTCCACTTGTTGTGGAGGACCTATATGATGGATTGTCTTCGTCTAGCAGTCACATTCACCATCTTTTGTTTTCTACAGCTGTGCCAAAGTTGCTTAGGTCTAGTGTTTGGACACATAGATATGAGAACAATACAGTATAACACAATGCAATGTCATTCAGTGCACTGCAGTACTACACAGTGCAAAGCAGTAGAATACAATCTACTGCAATATATTTCAACGCAGTACAGGGCTATAGATTTCATTGCAGTACAATGTAAAGCAGTGTGTTGTACAATTTACTGAAGTACAGTTCATATCGGAGTACTATTGTTTAATATTGTGTAAACCAGAACAATGCAGTGGAACATAATGCATGCAATACAGCATAGAACAGTAGAATGCAATGCAGTGCAAGGCATTATGGTATAATACAATGCATGGAAATGCAATGCAGAAAAATGCAATCCAGTACAGTACAATTTAATACAATGCAATGCAGTATAGTGTAATACGAGGTAACTTAGTGTATAAAAAAACACATTGCAGCGCAACATGATACAGAGAGACACAGCATCATGCAATAAAACACAACGCAGTAAATGTAATAAACACACAAGGTGAAACTCCTGTTTCAGAGAGAAGCCCTGGACAAGCTGGCACTGAAGGTTCACAACATGCAAGACAAGATCTACAATGCCGCCATGTGTCTGTTAGACGCCGACCTACTCCTGTGGATGGTCCACCCGAAGCCAGCTTCCTTCAGAACATTGACCGTTGGTTTCTGTGTGTGGCTGTGTCAGTGTCTGTGTGTAAGAATATGCATGCACAGAGAGAGGTGTGTGTGTGTGTGTGTGTGTGTGTGTGTGTGTGTGTGTGTGTGTGTGTGTGTGTGTGTGTTTGCGAAGTTTTTCTTTCTCATACTTACATGTCCAAACAAACACCCTGTCCTTACTTGGCTGGAACATATGAACGTGAAATGGGATAGAAGGGAACTAACTGTGCCTCCTAAAGCCAGGCAGAACTGCCAAAATGTATCACCTTGACATACAAATCATATCTGTTTGTAAGCTGTAAGTTTGGTTTGCTTCCCTTTCTCGGGCAAGGACCATGCCTCTTGCTTTTCTTGCTGTTTTCTGACTTCCACTTTTCAGCAGCAGTGTGGAAACCTTCCATTGACCATTCAAATTTTCTTTTATTTTGGAAGTGCAGACTTTTGTTTGCTTTTCTTTGGCAAAGGAGAATTTCAGCAAAACACCTCTAGAAAGTATAAAGTAGCAGCTGCTCTACAGCAGTTAACTCTGACTTACATCATGATCATGATGTCTATTGCAGCTTAACTGACTCCCATATCTGCCACTCGTGCCCTAAGTGTTGATCTTGTCTGAAAATGGTGAAACCTGCATTTCATGCACACATTGTTAACTTGAGCTGTGTAACACATCTGAGGATTTGGCCTGGTGCAGTTTGGTCTGTGCACCAATTTGATATTCCCATCAACCTTCAAGGTTTCTCCTGAAGGTTCACTGTGTTCAGTGAGGGAGATGATGTACACTCCCACCTTCATCATGTCACAAACAGACTACCAGATTTGAACAGGTCACTCAGCTTGGAAACAAGTACTTATTTAGAACTTTGGACACGTCTGTCCATCTTCGTCAGCGGTGGTGTTGCTCTTGAAATTGAAGGAGAGTGGAATAAGAAGAAGGATTCATTGGGGACATGCTGCCTTGCTTTCCCTCAGCAAGACCCAGCACTGAGCGCTGTCCCATAGGGAGGGGTTCCAGTGGGGGCGAGCTGATGAACCTCAGGGAATGGTGGCTGGGAGGACTGGGCGTTGTCTAGAACTGATCGTTCATGCTTTGATCCAGTGGTAACTGTCGACTGTGTTGATAGAGCAGGGTTTGAGCTATGCTGGACTGTCAGGCCTATGGGCTCCTTGAAATCCCTGCTGAGATGGTGCTCCTGTTGAAACAAAGACTCCAGGCAATCTAAACACCTCTCTGCCAGGCTGTTTAGTACAGAGGGATTTTTCCCTCAGAGGTAACACTAGTTCTGACTCCATTTCCAATAAAGTCATTAGAATGGGACTGTATAAACCGAGGTTCCATCACTAACTTTTGGAAAAGAAGGCCAGTTTGATGGTTTGTGTGGATGACATATATACACAAAGCATGTATTATCCATGAATAGTTGGAAGAAGGGATTGCATGCGCTTGTGCACATGTACATATGTGTGTGTGTGTGTGTGTGTGTGTGTGTGTGTGTGTGTGTGTGTGTGTGTGTGTGTGTGTGTGAGAGAGTGAGAGAGTATTAATATGTATAGTTGTATGTATACATAGGCAAATTATTGATTGATATACCCCATGTGACTTTAGTTTGTATCTGTTATAAAATATTAATTATTTGATCTTAATTACATTGTCATGCTAAATGAATTTGTGTATGTATGTATGCTTGTACGTTTGTGTGTGTGTCTGTGTGTCTGTGTGTGTGTGTGTGTGTGTGTGTGTGTGTGTGTGTGTGTGTGTGCGCACATGCGCATGCATGCATTTGCACACGCATGGACGTGTGTCCATGCATGCCTGTATGCATGCATGCATGTGTGTGTGTGTGTGTGTGTGTGTGTGTGTGTGTGTGTGTGTGTGTGTGTGTATGTGTGTGTGTGTGTGTGTGTGTGTGTGTGTGTGTGTGTGTGTGTGTGTGTGTGTGTGTGTGTGTGTGTGTGCTCCACAGGAAGTTCAACTGATGTAAAGTCTAGCCATCCTGGTTTTTTGATTGGAAAGGTGAGTGCATGTTTAGAAATTTATAGGTAACAATATATTTCACAGAAAACCTAGTTTGGCCCAAGGTCAGGTGCATTAGTAGGTTTGATCAGTACACAGTGACTGCATGGAACAGGAGCAAAAGGATGAACAAACTTTGAAACATTCAAGAGGAAGTGGATGAGAGCAGTTAAAACTGTTCCAAAGAGTTCCTTGGCAGTTGGTTATGACGGGGTTCAGTCACTTAGTCACTGTGCTGTGATGGCTGTTTGACGTTTTTCTGGGCCATGGTCATTGTTTGATAGTTAACAGTATATGATAATGGCCTCTGCACTGTGGTAATTGATTGTCAACAGTGGATGATGAATGCCTCTGAGCCATGGTGTCTGCATGTGTGTGTGTGTGTGTGTGTGTGTGTGTGTGTGTGTGTGTGTGTATATGTGTGTGTGTATGTGTGTGTGTGTGTGTGTGTGTGTGTGTGTGTACAGGTGTGTGTGTGTGTGTGTGTGTGTCTGTGTCTGTGTCTGTGTTTATATGTGTGTGTGTGTGTGTGTACGTGTACATGTGTGTGTATGTGTACATATGTGTGTGTGTGTGTGTGTGTGTGTGTGTGTGTGTGTGTGTGTGTGTGTGTGTTTGGGGGAGGGTTTTTTTTGTAGTTGTTTAACTGATCATCTTTAGTAGAGTGCCTTGTATTCAAAATTGAGACTGCTTGAAGACAAAGCACCACTACACACCAAGCATCATCCTTTGACAGAATATGGCACTGCCAAACTGAAATGCTGCATGGAACAGTGGTAGAATCAGTGCTGGACCTGAATCTGTGGCTGCACCTCTCAGACATGCTTGTCTGGGAATGGAGTGGTGATCATTAGGGAAGTAGGCAGACACACAACCATGACAAGCTGTATGTCCTCATTACAGAGCAAGTCCCTGCCCGCATTGACCAATCAGGAAGGTGTGACTCCAGACACCATGGCAGCGCCAAAAGTGGAGCGTCAGACCACCAGCAGTACTTCGATGTCCTCTCGTCTGGTCTTCTATCCTAAACCTATACCACCTCCCCAGGTCTTGCCAATTACCCGCACAGTAAGCGACACTTTTGTCTGTTGGGAGGAGGGAGTGGAGGGGGAAGGGAGAGGAGCTTCATATATGATGAGTAGAAGAACTGAAACATAATTCTTTAACAAGTCATGTGAATGTTATTAGGCATTTGTGTATGTATGTTGTGCAAATTCATATTATCAGCAAATGTGATATGGTGCAAAGAACGTAACCTTTGCCTTTCATGACTACAGTCATGATTTTCACGTGATATCTTAGTTTGTTTATAGCCTATCTCCCAGAAATGTTGTTACTTTGTCAGTAAGGCATAGCCTCTTATCTGTACCAAAAATTGTTAGTGTATGGCAGTTAACAAAGAGGTAAACAAAAATCAAAACTCCCAAACGCCAGAAGCGCAGCTTGTTACCTACAAGTTCAAAAGAGGAATGGGAGAAACTAGATGAAAAAATAGTTGACAAACTGGATGTGCCAGTAAGAAAGATTGCACTAGAGCACAAATATGCCACACTTGGAGTGTTGTTAATGAAATGTGTTGGGACTCCAATGAAATAAAAGGTGAAGACACATAAAAAAAAAAATCCAAAAGCCAGCAAGAGATGGATAGCATCTTGAAAAGAAAGACAGATTACAAGAAGCAGATGAAGGCTGCCTCCAGAGTCGGGAGGAAAGGCTAAAGATAGTTCTGGAGGACTTGAAAGTGCAATGCAATGTCTACAGCAGAGTAGAATCAACAAGTAGGAAAAGGAGCAAAAAGAAGAAAACCCAAGATAGTTTCCTCAGAGATCCCTTCCAGTTTGCCAGCAAACTATTCGAGCAGCCAAAATCTGGAACACTCACAGTGGGTAACAAAGCCTGCAGCATGAGAGAGAAATTAAAGTGACAACCACCAACACTGGATGAGGTAAAGAAAGTAAAGGAAATCAGAGCCAGTTTTTTTTTTTCGTGGAAGTAATGATATGCCCTGTCTGCTGTAGAAGAAGAGTCCCAAGTCCATAAGTGGCTCCACAAACTGATGAGGTCAGCATGGAGGAACTTGAAGATCAGGAGTAACAGCTGATGGAGTCCCAAGACCAGAACTCAGATGACATCAGCCAGTTCAGTCCAATATCACTTCTGAACCTTGAGGGGAAAATCTTCTGTGTCGTGGCAGAGAGGCTGACTAACTATCTCACAGGAAAATGCATACATGGATGTGTCAGTCCAGACAGGAGGCATCCCAGGAATATCTGGCTGTATAGAATATGCCACTGTGATTTGGGGAAGCAATCCAAAAGAGCCAAGGCAGAGAAAAGGGACCTTGACATGGAATGGATCGATCTGGTAAATCATATGGATCAGTTCTCTGTGAGATGCTTCCACTGGCCCTAAAAATGTATCATGTCCCCAAAGAACATTTCTAAATG
>JADBJO010002495.1:157500-162500 GCA_016801955.1 Conus betulinus
CACACACACACACACACACACACGGTGACAGCCCTGATATGGCCCTTGGCAGTCAGCTGGGCTATAAGCAACATTACCTTACCTCACCTCACTAGGCACGTCCAAACACATAACCTCACACACACATGCTTTAATTCTTTCCCCTCATCTTCACCTCCACTCCCACCCCACCCCATCCTTTTTTTTTCCCTCCACTGAACCTGTGTCCTTCTGAGTTTGATTTGTACTCAGCCCCCTTTCACTTGCCGTCCCAAGCTTGCCCCTTCCTTGATTTGTGTTTCCACTTTTTAAACTACTGTGTTTCCTTTCTATATCACCATTGGCAAAGACCTTATGGCTTGAAACGTCAGGCGATTTCCTTTTTAAAGATCCCGTTTCCACTTAATGTCTGTTTTTTCTTAATTTTTTCAGTATCAATACTAAATAAGCAGCCGCTCTTTACTTCATACTACAGTATGGTCTCAAAGCAGTCGACTTTTAGCATATAGACGAGTCGTACCCACTTTCCTGGCATGTGTTGCTTCATTCCCTATATGGCCATCACAGTGGACTGGACCACAGACTACATGACTTGACAGTGCTGTTCCAATTTCATGCCTGTGTCTCTGTTGCCCAGGTCACAACAGATTATGAATACTGACAGGAAATAAAGATAAATTCTTGTCATAGTCTTCCTTTTTGGCAAGCTGCTTCGGGTGGGCTGGGGAACGGTCTCTGGTCAAAATGACCTGCATATCTTTTGTGGACTGCTGGGGCCTGTACTGCCATGATCCAGCTTTGATAGGGCATTGCACTGGGAGCCAGGCAGTGCCGTGTGACAGGAATGTTGGTGAGAAGACCTGGAGGATGGGACAGCTACACAATGACCGTTTTGATTGTTCACGCAGAGCGTAAGATCAGCAGGAAATTGAATGCATGATTCTCTGTTTCAGACCATTGTTCACCAGAACCTAAATTCAGGCAGAGTGGAAGAAAGAATCGATGCTGCAAAGGTATGTTTGTATGTAATTTCCTTCCTTTTTTAATACATGACAGCGCATTGAATTTTCGTGTCGTATATCTGTTCTTGATAGATTGTTAAAATGTTCATTCTTTCTTTCTTGCCTCTATATTTAACAAAAATGAGCTCGTAATGTCAGAGAAAACTTTTTTTTGTAATTTTTTTAGTTCTAATGAGCATGTACAGAACATAGTAATTAATATGTAAAGTGTGTTCTCTGTGTGTGCGTGAGTGCGTGCGTGCGTGCATGTGTGCGTGCCTGTGTGTGTGTGAGTGAGTGAGTGAGTGTGATGTCTCTGTTTATTTTCTATACAGATCCACAGTTTTTGTTGGATCTTCTGCAGATTTGGCATTGCAGCTTATTAGAATACAGGACACATCAAGAGGGAATCACTTTTGCACTAGACAGTTGCGTTACTTGCATTTTCCAGACAACAAAAAAATGTGACTGTACAATGAATTGAAGTAATGTCAGGATTCAAACAGGAGCTTGAAGAAGGGGGATAAGAGGGAGAACTGTAAGAGAGAGGAGAGGTGGACAGAATAAGAGAGAGGGGAGGAGTAGGGGAAAGGGGGAAGGGATGACATGTTCTAGTGGGGAGGAGAAAGGGATGGACAGGAAGAAGTGGAAGAGGGGGTGATGGGGGCAAGGGAGGAGGGGGACGAAAAAGGGGGAGGAGTGGGAACTGGTGACTTGGGAAAGGGGGGGGGGGGGGGGGGGAGAAGAGGAGAGAATATATGGGCAATATTGCAATGAAGAACAGAAAAGGGCAGCAACAAAAGCAATCAGATATATTTTGTTCCTAAAAATGCTGTCAGCAGACAGTATTTTCAGCTGTTATGGCAAAAATTACAAGATCAAACTCTTGACTTAATACAGTCTTAAAATTAAATTCTTGATTCACCGTAGAGTGTTTTTATCTGTCCTTACAGCAACTGGGTCTGCTGAGATGTGCGACACAATGGTGTTTTACGCTTTGAAGGAAAGACTGCACAGAGACAGTGATCAGCGTGTGCGGTATGAAGCCACCAAAGCTCTCATTCTGATTGGTGAGAAATGTGTGTCATGGTTGCATACTCTCTGTGTGTGTGTGTGTGTGTGTGTGTGTGTGTGTGTGTGTGTGTGTGTGTGTGTGTGTGTGTGTTTCTAATGGCTCTGACAGTTTCTTTTTGTTTCCCAAGAAATGTTAAAAGATGATGGTAAGATTATATCTGAAAGGAATGACAATGACTCACTGCAGGGATGAGAAGTAACATGACTTGTAGGTTTTGGTTCTTGCCTTTTGCCATGTCATAACCTGACACTTACTATTGCTCATATGGCAGTTCATTTCATGGTCATAGTTCATGCCTTAGAGGCTGGACCAAGGGGGGTTGTAGGCCCATCAGCCTATGTAATCTATGAAAAACAGAGCTTGCTTTCTGATAAGTATAGGAGCAGAATCATAAAGGCAATAGCAGAGGCAGCCGAAAAGAGTTCCAGTTTGAAAAAGTAAGCAAAAGTAAACTTCTTCATGAGCCTTGAATTTTCCATTTTTGAACAGATGTCTTTTAGCAATGTGGGTAAGACATCCATCAAATAAAGGCACGCCTTGAGGAGGAAAGACAGGTTTTAATCCCGGCAGTACCAACAATATTTCAGACAGCAGGGGGGCATTTAAGAGTCATGATCTGGATGCGGCCTGGCCCCTTAGAGTGTAAGGAATTCAAGGCTGTCTTGCTTTCCTTGAGAGTTGTGAATGATGGGAAGTGCAGTGTCATTTTCAGGACATTTCTGAGGATGAGTGAGAGAGACTGCAGTGCTGTTTTTCAGATTGTTTCCCAAGATGAATGAGGAGAGCTGTAATGTTATTTTATAGGGTGTTTGTATGAATGAGAAGATCTACAGTGGTGTTTTAGAGTGGTGGTCAAGATGACTGAAGAGAGCTGTGCTGTTACTTTGCAGGTTGCTGGGAGGATGAAGTGCTGAGAATGGTGCTGAAGTACCTGGTTTTGGGAAACACAGAGATACGCAGTGACCTGATCAGCACTTTGATTGAGGGCAAGAACGTTATGTATGTGGACAAGGTGGGCAAGCAAATGGATTGAGACAGATGCAAACAGAGCTCAATTCATTTAGAATAAGAGTGTATGGGTGACTTCAACAGGAATAGACTCCTAATTTTTGCAGATCAATTTAGAAAAGTTTTGAACCTACAGTTGTACTTTCAAGATGGCCGACTTTTGTTTGTGGCTCCAGTTCCATGCAGCTAAACAGAGACCAGAACACCAGATCCCATGCCCATGCTGGCTGCTGAAGATGACATCAGTTGTAGCTGCCACTTCGAATCAATGTCTCACAGGACTGAGTGGGCTCCTATAACCAGCGGAGTTATAAAGAACTTGATGACTGCTTCACAGCTGGTCTAAAAAAAAAAAAAAGAATTATTCTCATAATAGCATACATTTGATATCTAACGGCAATAAAGTTAAGGGCAGTTCATAAGTAGGTGTTTTCAGTTGTATGAGTCTTTTTAAGTTTGTATGTGTGTTTTGATACCAGTGTTCATTTGTCTGGAGTTTCAGTATTATAGGCACTTTCATCTGCTGTATTTTACATGTGCCCAGAATGGTTAGTTTTTAAAAGAGCTTGTAGCACACTGCTTATAGGATCTGTTAAACCAGTCAGTGCCCCAAGTGGATCCTGCTCGGTAGGTCTGGAGTATTTAGCCACCAGGGACTGTGAGGTTCTCATCAGCTGCTCCATCAAGAACGTTATCCTGTAGAATAAGGAAAGTTCATGCCTTCTCCAAGATCCAGGGTACCTGAAGTGACATGATGATGGCTCAGTCACACTTTCCACACGCCCTTCATTTCTGGCCAGAAACAACAAGCCCAAAGAGCAGCTCATGACAATAACAGTAACACACACACACGCACACACACTCGCGCACACACGCATACACGCACGCATGCATGCACACACACACACACACACACACATGCATGCACAGACTAGCACATACATACACACATGCATGCACGCACTCACACACACACACACACACACACACACACACACACACACACACACACACTCTCTCTCTCTCTCTCTCTCTCTCTGTCATGTGTACAAGCACACACACATGCATGCATGCACTCACACACACACACACACACACACACACACACACACACACACACACACACACACACACACACACACATCACCACTACCAACAACACACCAAAAACAAGGAAACAAGTATCTGTCTGCACAAAGTATTCAGTATTCCAGTCAATAAGATAATGGCTGTGTATGGCATGTTCTTAAAATGATAAGAGTCAAGCAGCTGAATTTTCAGAGAAGATTATATTGAATTTGTTGGTGAGTATGATCAATATGAATAATATGATCTAGTCCTTGACCAACAACATGAGCTTTGTGGGTGGAAATTATGTGAGCTAAAGGGTGAAGACAGAGCTGTCCAAATTTCCAGACCAACACAGAGAGGCAAAACTGCTAGCGCCCGATCCCTTTCCCTGCATATATGTAGAAGATTGATGTCGTGTTAAAGATCCTGTTATTGATGTTAATAGTCAGTGGATTATGAAAGTGTGACAATATTCTGCATGCCTCAAAAGGCATGGAGGACCCCCCCCCCCCAACCCCCCCCCAACCACATGGAAATGCCAACCCTCCAACCACATAGAGATGCCAACCCCCCAACCCATGGAAATGCCAACCCCCCCAACCCATGGAAATGCAAAAAAAAAAAAAACCCAACCACATGGAAATGCCATCCCCCCAATCACATGGAAATGCCAACCCCCCCCCAACCCATGGAAATGCCAACCCCCCAACCCATGGAAATGCCAACCCCCCAACCCATGGAAATGCCACCCCCCAACCCATGGAAATGCCATCCCCCCAACCCATAGAAATGCCATCCCCCCAACCACATGGAAATGCCAACCCCCCAACCACATGGAAATGCCACCCCCCAACCCATGGAAATGC
>JADBJO010002495.1:170000-222500 GCA_016801955.1 Conus betulinus
ATATCAGACCTACTTTCAGTGAAAAATGGGGATATATCAGACCCACTTTCAGTGAAAAATGGGGATATATCAGACCTACTTTCAGTGTAAAATGGGGATATATCAGACCTACTTTCAGTGAAAAATGGGGATATATATCAGACATACTTTCAGTAAAAAATGGGGATATATCAGATCCACTTTCAGTGAAAAATGGGGGATATATCAGACCCACTTTCAGTGAAAAATGGGGATATATCAGACCTACTTTCAGTGTAAAATGCGGATATATCAGACCTACTTTCAGTGAAAAATGGGGGTATATCAGACCTACTTTCAGTGAAAAATGGGGATATATCAGACATACTTTCAGTGAAAAATGGGGATATATCAGACCCACTTTCAGTGAAAAATGGGGATATATCAGACCTACTTTCAGTGTAAAATGCGGATATATCAGACCTACTTTCAGTGAAAAATGGGGGATATATCAGACCTACTTTCAGTGAAAAATGGGGATATATCAGACCCACTTTCAGTGAAAAAATGGGGATATATCGGACCTACTTTCAGTGAAAAATGGCATGAAACAAGGCTGTGCCATAGTCCCCCCACCCCCTTCTTCATCTTTTCGCCAGCAGTGCTGATGGACACCATTGGAGACTTTGACAAGGAGATGTACATGCAGTTTTTCGCAGCTGGCAAACTCTTGATTTGTGACCAGAACAAGAGTATTAAAGATAATTCTGCATGAGTTTCCCATTTGCGGATGACTGTGCACTGGACACACAGTCACATGAGGATCTTATATGCATGAAGATGCTTTCCAACAGGCCTTCAAAAGTTTTGGCTGGTAGTTGCACTCAGCAATACCGAGGGCATATTCCAGTCCCTACCATCACAGGTAGCCAGGGCTCCACCTCCACAAACTGTTGTCATTGACAATACAGAGATCAAGACCGTAGGCAAGTTCTGACACCTGGGTAACCTCATGAAGCTGCAACAGTCTCAGGACACTGGGGTGACGCTGAGAGTTGCAAAGGCCAGTACTGCTTTCTGTTGGCTTACAAGGAAACTGGCAGAAGACAGCATCAAGCGCTTCATTTAAATTGCCTGTGTACAGATCAGTGGTCTCAGTGCTTTGCTGCACTGCTGTGAGGCCTGGAACAGTAAGATCTGGACCACCTATCAAATCGATGACACATTTAGCAGCTGAGTTGAATCCACCGAGTTTTTTCTGTCACAAGATCTGCGACATCAGGTGGCAAAACAGTGTACAGTTTTCAGGTTATGGTGAAGTGAGGACTTCCTGCTCATAAATAGTGACACTTGGCAGGACACGTCATTCTCATGGAGGAAGGAAGGATCTCCCAAATACTCCTGTATGGCCAATTGTAGCAGAGGCAGCATGACCAAGGTAAGCCCCATGTGAGATACAAGGACAGTCTGAAGGCCAGCCTCAAGAACTGCAACAGGGACACTGTCCACTGGAATACACTATTCTTGACAGACTCTGTTGGAGAAACTTGTGCCATCAGCTTGCAAGACTTTGCTGGTGAACAGAGCGGCTTACTTTCAGGCAAAAAGGAACAGGAGGAAACAGGGTTCTACCCTGCTGAATTCCATCCCCTGCAATGTATGTGGCTGACTGTGTGTCTCAGTGATAGGCCTCCTTTTCCATATATCTACTCTGGCAAATGACGTACCTGCCAAACCATCTGTCAGACCAACAAGAGAGTACATTATCGCCATATATTTTGTGGTGTGTATTTTGAGTGTGTGTGTGTATGTGTGTGTGTGTGTGTGGTGTGTGTGTGTGTGTGTGTGTGTGTGTGTGTGTGTGTGTGTAGAAATCTAAAACACTCCATTTTGTCACTGAAGGGTACCTTGGGTATGAAGAACGAGCGTGTTATCCGACTCTTGTTGGAAATGTTGGAACTGGACTCCAGTGAATACGTTCGTCTCATGGTAGTATCATCCATGAAGTGCGTACACTCAGTGCATGTACTGGGGAGCTGCTCCCAGTGAAATACAGAAAACTGGAGCCACAATGAGTGATGTGAGAGGAATGACATAAGGATTAGGGGCAAGGGGGATGTATATGATGGGATTAAGATAGGTTGCATATCTAAAGGTTATGGACCAGAATAAATCCCCTTATCATAACTTATTCTCATCTGTTACAAAATAGAATCTCAGTTTCTGTGTGCTTCATGTCATTCTGTCCTGATGATCTTAAGTTCATTTAATCTCCTGGCAAAGTACTTTGCATTTGAGCACCTTTACATCAGGAAATCAGCAAAGAAATTGTGGAGCATTGATTTGGTTGATTTAAACAGGTTTTTAACTTCCAGGTATGTATTTGAATATGCCGAAAATATGTCAGATTTTATTGCAGAGAATGTGTTTTCATATATGTTACTATGAATATTTTTTGCCGATCAGATTATCCGGACCTTTTCCACTCTGAAGTTGACTGATCGTCGTGTCCTGAGAACACTTCGTGAACGTGAAAAACTGGAGGGGCCTTTGGCAAGGTGAGCAGTGGACTTGATGTTGATGTGCATGTGTTTGTGTATGTGTAAAAAAAAAAAAAGGGACCAGTCAAAATGGCTGCTCACATTTATTTGCTATTGTACTGAAACCACAAGTGATTTTGACTATCAATTTTTTAATAAGTATGCGATTTATTACGTGATATTTGTTGGAAAGTTTTGCAGTGCAAATTGAATTACTTTCACTGTAAAATAATCTGTGTGATATCAAGATTGTTTGCCACAAAAAAACTTAACTTTTGATTCTAACCACTGCACACAGTAGCTTCTGATGGCTTTTTAGGCTGTGAATGACTGAGGGTTTGAACATATTGTAAAGTCCTGTTTTATTATGCTTTAGATTATATGTCTTTTCTTTAGCTTTGTTTCCCATGCACAGGTCTGGAAATATAACCCTTCCCCCTCCCCCTCAAAAAAAAAAAAAAATAGCTAAAAACACACCCACACTTGTTCACATAAATGCATAAGCCCACTTGCTTGCATGATCATGCATGCAGGCACACACTCATGCATGCGTTCGCATGCACACACACATATGCATGCATGCACATGCACACGTGCACACACACACACACACACACACACACACACACACACACACACACACACACACACACACACACACACACACACACTGCCACCACTGCCACTTGGCAGGAATTTTCCTGTGGAGTAAGTTATGAATACATATGACCAAATGATAGCTGTTATTCTGCTGGGTTGAAACCACCTTCACTAACAAGGGTGACAACTAAGGAAGTAAAATTTCCCTTCATTCATGTTCTCTTTAATCTGGCTTGCCTTCCTTGACTGCAGAAAAGTGACTTCTGCCACAGCTATTCTGTCAAAATAGTTTTCATGCATATCCCCACTATACAGACACTAGGGAGAAAGCCATTTTTTTGTTGCAGAGTGAAATATGTATTTCCTAAAATGTATTTTAAACAGTGTACTTTGAGAACAGCCAAAACATCAATCAGGTATGCATTTTTGAGAATGTCTGTGAACCAGCAGCATGGCACAGTGGCTAGTATCACAGATGGCTGGCTGGGAGGTTGGGTTCAGTTCTCATCACAGCCATTTATTTGTTGGATTCTTTCTGCCTGCCCTGACTGGCTTCCACCCATTTCTTGGGCATTAAACTGCAAAAAACACTGCTTTTTTCTCCAGAATGTGAAGAACCAGAAAAGAGATCCCAGAGATTCACACGGACTCAAACAGAGAAGTGAGTGCTGATTCAGTCACACTTGCCACAACTGTGGCATTGTCTTAGGACATCTTAAAGTTAAATAAAGTTTCCCTCTTTGGAGAGAAGACCCTTGGATATTGTCTCGTGAATGCCACAATTTCCATTCACCTTTATCTGCTCCTGCCCTTGTTTCGCTCATCGGTTAGATATGGGGGATAGACAATGAAGCCCCATTCAAACATGCCTGCATCCACACAGAATATGAGAGTGGGTTGCAGAGGAAGACTGTGAAAACTGCTGTTCACCAGGACATGCTATGTGGAGGCAAAAGAGAATAGCTGAAGGTGCACAGAATGGGATGTGGAGTCCCGGGTCAGTGTTCAATGTAACCAAAGGTCACTGAACCCTTACTGCATCAGACAATAAAGCGTCCAAACTCACTGGCATTGACAAGTTCATGGGGACTGTTGTTGGATGGACCCAGTGGCACCCTCCAAAGGGAAACACTCATTCACACTGGCTCTGTGATTAAGCAGGTATTGTTGTAGTCATAAAGGGTTTTGCTGTCACATGAAAAGGGTCATTGTTTGTGGCGTCTTCCATACGCTGAATCAAAATCAAAGTGGCAGCACAGCGTCTCCTTTGGTGGGCTGTCTAGTGAGGACTTGATATTGATAGCTCCCTGTGAACAGTTGTGCCAGGGCTGCAACACAGCAAACCTGTGAGTGAGAACCAGAGTGAGAGGCATTACCACTGAAGGGGCATTGAACCTGAGAAAGAACACAAAGAGAGCAGCATTGAAAGTGTCATGAAGTAAAGAAATTTTCTGATGGCACAGAAATCTCAAAAAAGTTTTTTTTTTTCCCGTACAATATTTATTCAGAACACACTACAAACCATTTTTCATCTCAGGCTTGAACTGACTAGAGGGAATAAAAATCAAACAATCAAGAACAGTTAACACCAATTTTAGTTGAACTGAGCACTTCATTGGTGACTCACAGAACGCTTTCAACAAGAGTAGTAATGGTAACAGAAGCCTCCAAGACATGAAGTCAGAGCATTGAAGGAGATGAGAACCAGATGAGTGCAGATTCAAAAAACATCAGCCAAATTTCGAACCATAATATCCGTAATTTCAGCATGCTAGAGATCCAGATAGAACCATGACTAGGATTGACAGTTTTTGGAGACGCTGCTCTGTGTCCTGTCAGAAAGCTGCTGTCGTTTGGAGCTGGAGAGGAGCATGTTTCCACAGCCAGGAAAGCAAAGAACTTTGATGCTAGTTAACAACTCAGGTAGAAGTGATGCAGTAGCTGAAGAAGGCAAGCCTGATATGAAGTGAATTTGGAAGGTATGACTTAGCTTGCGTCAGTTGTTACTAGCAAGTTAGCACAGGTTTTTCCACACCACGTAGGATAATGGTGCTCGTCTGGTCCGTTTGCAGGAGAAAAATAGGAGAAAATATTATGATTACTTACTAGGCTGCTGAATAGTCTAATTTTATGTTTTTGCGTGTATTATACTAATATTTCAGAATAATGGCTGTACTGCTGACTTGTACATCTGTAAAAAAAAGTAAACAAACTGACTTTTTGCACATACACATGCATGCATGCACCACAACAAAACACATCACAACACAACATATCACAACACATCATACCTTACCACACTATATACCACACATATGTCCCACACTCACACTCACTCTCTCTCTCACACACACACACACACACACACACACACACACACACACACACACACACACACACACACACACACACACACACACGCACACACACACACACACACACACACGCACACACACACACACACGCACGCACACACGCGTGCACACCCATATACACACACAAAGACGCACACACACACACACACACACACACACACACACACACACACACACACACACACACACACACACACACATATCACTATCAAGCATCGGCACAGAAAATGCACTGATCATGAGAATTAACATTTTGCATTTTCTTTACTAATGTACGACAACTAATTTTGTTAATATTGATGTTGCTTTTTTTGTTTTTCTCACTAATACTAATCCTGTTGCCTGTGTTTCATGGAAGGATTCCAAGAGATGTTGTAAAGGTTTGCTTACAGCCCCTCTTTGGTTTGCACATTGTATTTCACTGCATGCAAACAGATGCCTGTGTACTTTTTTCTCTTGTTTTCAGTGCACTCTGTCTTTCACATTCGTTGCCAATATGTGTTATATTTTGGTCATACTGAATTAAGTTTTTTTTATTTCAACCATCACTGATTTCTTTGCTTACACAGCCATTGGCTAATCTTATTCTTTCATTCAAAAATTTACGGTCAGCATGTCTCTGCTTCCTTCTTTTTCTTTGTGTGTGTGTGTGTGTGTGTATTTGTGTGTGTGTGTGTGTGTGTGTGTGTGTGTGTGTGTGTGTGTGTGTGTGTGTGTGTGTGTGTGTGTGTGTGTGTGTGTGTGTGTGTGTGTGGTGTGTGTGTGTGTGTGCGAGTGAGTGCATGTGCATGCATGCATGCATGTGAATGTGCATGTGTGTGTGTGTGTGTGTGTGTGTGTGTGTGTGTGTTTGTGAGTGAGTGAGTGTGCTTGTGCTTGTCTGTGTAAAAAAAAAAGGAGAATGGAATGAACGATAGCAACATGAACATTTTTTTTCTGGAAAGGGATACATTTGGAACTGTTATACATATAAAAGCACACATGCACACATGCATACGCACATGCATGCGCTTGTGCACATACACACATACTTGAATGAATGCATGTATGTATGCATAGTGTATATGTGCGCATGCACACACACGCACACACACACACACACACACACACACACACACACACACACACACACACACACTGTGATGTGATGGAGTAGTGGATATATGCATTCACCTAGGAATGGAGAAAAAATCAGTGGCCTGTGGTCTAAGTGCACTCTTGGCCCACTGATAGTCTTGTGATTAGACATGACTATTAGCGCACCTACAATCATCAGCAGCATGTCTGTTCTAGCCTCTGTTTCTATTGGCAAACGTTACTGTCATCAGCGTGGCATAGAAGAAGACAGTCATAGTCAATGATTTTGTGCAAGCCAGGCCATTAGTTGGCATTCAGTGCACATGCACCTGGTGAATCTGATGCAGTACCTTGGGACTGATCAACACTTGAAGAGCTCACCCCAAAACTTACCAAACTCATCTTCCACCCATTCCTCCTCTTCTCCCAACTCATCAGTTTCTGTCTCTCAGTATACCCACTATCCCCTTTCCCAAATTCTTCCCACCCAAGGCAGTACCCTGGTTATCCAGCTTCCTCATAGCCTGATCCCTATCAACACCTCGTTTTCCTTTGCCAAGCCAGCCCCTCTTGCCTTGCTGCCGTGGGCACAGTGCTGTCATCACTGTACTTCTGCTTGTGTGGAGTGTTGAGCTGTTTAACCACTACCTCCCCACCCCTCCATGCTGTTTTAGGGGTTCCAGGACACAGGACACATGTGTGTGTGTGTGTGTGTGTGTGTGTGTGTGTGTGTGTGTGTGTGTGTGCTAGACTGTGCATGTAGTGAGGAAGAGATCATGGTTTGCATGAAAGTGGTGTTCCTGATTTTTCTGCTTGTGAGGATTTCGCAGATCATGATGGTAAGACTTTTGCAGAGAGCATAGTTGATTTCTGTTGCAGAGAGCATAGCTGATTTTGAGATTTCTGTCCACAGTTGTGTACTCCTTTCGTTTGTGCCTAACTGAAGGATGTATGGGAGACTGTTGTCGACATTTTATTAGCAGAGAAACTAACAAAGATTTTGGCTGCTCACCATACTGGGTCTTGTCAGCAGTGTCAGTAGTTATAAGCTGTCTGCCATCAAAAACTTCTGCGTGACTTTAACCATGATATTTCTCTTGGTACTAGGTACAATCTCTTTACAATCTGATCTTCTCCTTTTTCCTAGAAACACCAGACTTCATGACAGTGAAAAAAGAGTATATATTTGCATGATCATTTTGTAATTGTTATGTAATGGAATATCTTTATTAAAATGGAAAAAAAAAAATTTAATCACTCAGGCAAAGGAGTTGTAAGAATAAAATTATACACAGCAGTGCATGTGTGCACGCATGTGTGTACACACACACACACACACACACACACACACACACACACACACACACACACACACACACTTACTTCATTTTCGGATATACATAATATCTAATAGTTCAACTAGTATAGAAGCAACCCAATCAAGTAATCAGTGTTGTTATTGACTCTAAATTAGTTAAATCTGTTTGAAGCTAAGAAATAGAACAGACAGACAAAGAGAAAAAGAAAGAGATAAAGAAAAGCAGATAGAAACCATTTACACTTTCTCCATCGTCATCAGCTTAGCAAGCATCAGTTCATCCTTTCCCCTCCAGAACACTATTTCCCCACAGAACTGATGCTTGCTAAGTTGATGACGATGGAGAAAGTGTAAATGGTTTCTATCATATTGTTTAACAGGCAAATTTGTCACACACACACACACACACACACACACACACACACACACACACACACACACACACACACACACATACACACACACACTCATGCAGGCATACACATATCACATACACACACACTCACATATACATACTCACATACCTTTTTTTTTCTTCTTCTCTTCTGGTTCATCTTTAACCTTCTCTTTTCTCCTCATTGAGCATCATGTTTGTATTATTCATCATGTCAAAGTTTGTTCTATAGTTTTTCTCATGCATGCCTATCCAAGCAGATGCCAGTTTCATACAAACGCCTTCCATCAAGAACCCGAATTGAAAAGAATTTAGAAATGAGGAAGTCACCAGTTCATGCAAGATAGCAAAAGTAATCACCCTTGACTAAAATATCACTTTCTGAGAGTTATCTATTCAGTTCCCTCCTTTCATTTAGTCGTGAACACAGCTTGCTGTCACTGTCATCAACTTTGAATTTTTTCAGCAGAATGGATCCTAGCCAAAGGTTCTTTTGCATCAGAATTCCAGTCTTCTTTTTCCCAGCTGCCGGAGGATCAAATTTTGGCCAAGAAAGCAAGACAGATTTATGAAATGGCCAGGTCTGTCTGGTCCTCAACCAGCCTGGAGTTCTTTATGGCCTCACTCTCATCATCTTCTGCCATTTTCTAAAGTGATAGCCACCAAAGACTTCTGTCTCATGCACTGGTTGCTACCCTTTCAACCCATGTCATGTGTGTGAAGAGTGGACTGTCGCAACTTTTACTCGCGTTTTCAAGATTAATATCACAGTTAAACTTGTCAATCTAAATCTCTCTAGACCGTCCAACAGTTTTGGCTAAACAGTCATTCAACACTCCCAGCGAAACTGGTTACCCAACAGTTGTGAGGTGTGTTTCATCCCAATGCCTTGCAACGTAGGTGGAGAGGTGGTGTTCATCAGGGAAGTGCTCCCTTGCTTTCCACTTGCAAGGCTCAGGGCTGAGAGGTTTATCAATGAGAGGACATCGGGTGGGGGTCATCAGGGTGAAAGGGAGAATGGCAGCTGGGAGGACTGGATGACTTCTATGTGTCAGAAGCACAAAGGCTGCCTTTCAGGTGTATGTGTTGTGAATGAGAGAGAACATGATGTCGAGCATCATGTGGATAAGGATATTGAAGACAGTAATGGTTTTGATGCAGACGAAGTGGCGCCTTGTTCTGCACAGACATAACCTACATCTGACCAGTCGCTCCAGAGACATTGTTGTCATCTTATTTTGACCCATACTCCCACCCCACCCCATTATCACCACTTAAGTGCATCGCATCGGATCAGCCTTTTTTTTTCCTTAGAACATTTTCCCAGATGAAGCTCTCCATTTTCTACATGCTTTGAAGTAGGTCAAACAGGTTTGTGATGCCAATAAACAGGCTTTTTATGAACTTTGTTTCACCATCTCAGAGTTTCCTTCTGTGCAAACGTTTTACCCTGAGTAATTTCTGGAAGTCAGGGACACTCATTAGGATATGCACACTGTACATTTTCAACCTGACCCTCTCTCTTCCTTTGTTACCCTCTCTCTTCCTTTGTTAAGAGGAAGTTTTTCACACATGGCAAAGGTTACTGATGCTCTGATATTGTTTTTCTCTCTTTCCTGTAGCTGTGCTCTGTCTCTTATTGACATTTTGTGCGAAGGCACATGTAGCGTTGAGGACTTGCAGAAAATTCTCCAATTGGCTGAAGGTTTAATATCAGTGGCATTGACAGGTTTCATGGCGTCTCTGCCCAAATCTGTGTGTCTTTCTGTCCTTTGGTAAGACAGACCACTAGAATGAACATGTCATTCTGATGATTTGAAGGTTACTATCAGGCTTCCCTTCAGGGCCCTTCCCCTTAAAGGGATTCCCACCCCAAAGTTGCTGTTGGTGAAAGAGCCCAAACTTCAGGCCCACTCTTGGTCCTCTTGTTCATATCAGTTTCAGTCCCCTTCTCCCTACCTTTGGCTTCCTTTCATGGACAAAAGGCCATCCAGTCTAAGCCCTCTCTCTCTTTCACACCATTCTGTTCACGTTCCTTTGGCAGAGAACATTCATGGGGATGTGGCAGAAAAAAATTTATTTTCTTGTCCCAACAGAGATGATCCCTGCTAAGAGGGCATCCCTCTGACTTTCTTCACCAGTGGGAGGACCTTATCATGGACAAATGTGTCCGCTCGGTGGTTTAGTGGGGCCTCAGGATTTCCTTTGCCTCCCCCCCCCACCCTTATATTCCACTCCCATTTAAACAAACATTCCCTCAGACCAGTTAGAGAGTTCTGTTTTGAGGGAATAGATACAGACACTGATTTCCATGGAAAGTTTCACTCTGCATCCTCCTTGCTTCTTAGCAATCCTCTTTCATGTACCCAAGAAAAATGGCAGGTGGAGACTGGTCATCAACTTCAGCCACCTGAATCTGTACCTCTCTCTTCTGCCGTTCAGTATAAAACTGTCCAGAAGCTGCATGCTTCCATCTTGCCGGGCACTTTTGCGGTAAGCTTGGACTTTTTAGATGCATACTTTCAGATTCCTGTACATTATGCATCATAAAAGTACCTACATTCTGGCTTCAAAGGAAAGGTGTGCACCTTCAGGGCCCTTGCTTTTGGTCTCTCACTGCCCCTATGGTTTTTGTGAGAATCGTGTACTCTGTGGTAATGGTGGTAAGACAGAGAACTTTGTCCATGACTTGTAACTGTTTCTCCTGCAAAAGGTAGACTATCAGGTTTTGTTCATCTTTCTATTCTGAAGCACGCTTTGTCTTTGCTCTGTTTCATAATAAACCTAGTGAAATCAGAGTGACTTTCCCCATGGGAGTTCACTCAAGTGGGCAAGTACGTCTGCACCATCATCAGTTTGGTGGGTTTTGGAGACCTCAGGGGCCAAGAAAATGGCTCCTTTTCCCAGTTTCTCAAACAGTCACAGACAGCATCTCCTCACAGTATTTAGGCTATGACTAGTTGTGCATCTGCTGCCCTAGAACTAACTCCTCTGGGCCATCTTCACCTTCATATTCTTCATGGATGTTTAGGAATGTTTGAAGCTAGTTTGATACTGACTAGAACACTGTCCTGCCATTTTCCCCACCATTCATGTTGGCACTTCAGCTCAGGTTGGATGCAGTGTGGATGAAGTCCTGAGTTCCTGTAGCTATTTCACAGATGTTGCTCATGATCTGTGCTGATGCAAATGAGACAGATTTGGGTGCCCACCCTGTTCCTCATTTTTCAGAAGTCAGTGGATCTTGGTTCTCTTCCCTGGCAACTGACCACATAAACATTCTGGAAATGAATGCTGCCTTTCTTGTTCAGAATGCTTGGTGTAATATATGCTGGACGCCAAAACACTGACGATTCACACATTACACTGTAGTGGCATACATCAAAACAAGAAGCATCCATTGCAGATCTCTGAGCAGCTGGCAGCCCTTCTCCTCCTGTTTCCTCACTCAGCAGGAACTTCAGCGCGAGGCACATTCTTGGAAAACTGACTGTTCTAGCAGACTGTTTGCCTCAAAAGGGACATAACCTCCCCTCAGAGTGAACAAGTCTGTCCTCAGATCAAGTTGCCAGGTTCTGGGCACTCATCACATTGACCTTTTTGCCAGGTGATTGAAAACTTAGCTTCCAGTCGTTGTGTCAGATTCAGTCAGCTTCCAGTCTAGTGTCGGACTCAGTGGCTCATACTATGGGTATTCTGTCACTCTCAAGGAGGGAATGTTCACATACATGTACCCTCCCTCTCCCCTCTGGCAGCAGCTCTGAACAAAGTGCTCAAAGAGAAGTAACAGTCAATACTGGTTCATCTGCTCATGTGATCCGAGAACTGGATCAGTCAGCCGATCAGTCTTTTATTGGAGTTCCAATTCCCCTTCCTGTGAGGTCAGACTACTTGTCGCAGACTACCAAAGATGTGACACTCAAACATTGCATCCAGCTCTCTCCATGTCAGAGACGTATCAGGCAATTTCTCTCTCAAACGCAATGATTCCACTCTTCATGTATGAAAAGATCATGTCTAGAAAGAGAGAATACCACTTGAAAGTGTGTAACAGCAATTTGAGAGTGTTTAAACCATACGGTGCAAGCAGACAGGAGGCTCTTATCAATGCTGAGATTGAAAATGTTGTCCATTTTCCGAGGATCTCCATGAAACAGGTGGAAAGAGAAACACCAATAAGGGTTTCTGATCTGGCAATGTCAAGACTTAATCTGATGGGGAAGGACACTGATATGTTTGCTTGCTTTATTGCATGTTTAAGGCAGAGCAGGGATTAATACATTCTTCTCCAGGTTGGACTATGGTCTTTTAACCTCATTATAGGTCCTGGGGATTGAGACTTCTCTGTGTGTGTTCATGTTCTCGTATACAGGTGAGCGTGTTTACTACTCTTCGTTTTTGTTATCAGGCATTGTTAGGACAGGTAAAATCAGAGAAAAAGGAATGTTCCAGCTTAAATTAGCTTTACGAAATGCTGTTCTGTTCAAACACTTAGATGCTGTCTAACCTCCCTACTTTTGATAGAAAAGATGAGGAAACGAAAGTGACGGTTCAGTCAAGGGCGATTACTCTCACTGTCTTGCATGAACTTGAGGCATGGCTAGTTCCCATGCGCAATTTTTAAAGCGGTGCTAAAACATTGTGTTTCATGCCAGATGGGATAAAGGCATTTGCTTGGACAGGCAAGTTATTTGGTAAAATTATTTTTAGTAAATTTTTTTCATTAGTTTCTTTTTGTTTTCCTCAGTTTTTGTTATTTTAATTTTTAATTGCTTTTTCTGGACCTCCTTAACTGTTTGGATTAACCCCCACCCCACCTCCCACTTACCCACCCCCAGCCCATAAACGTTCTCGCTTCTTACTATGACTTGCACCTTTTTATTTGCGCGATTCAGTTTCTTGAAGTATACATCAGTGCCTAAATAGCCATTACATGAGTGCCTAACTAAGCATTCCTGTGACTTTGGTTGCTTTCTTGGTATGTTTCTTCCATGCTGTTTCTGTAGTGTTGCGTGGCATGTCAGTGATCAGATCTGACCTTGAGCACCTTGCTTTTCCTTCTGGCTTTTTGGCTGTGAACTGGCTGCAGTGCATCCTTCTTTTTTGTTTCCCTGAAAGGTTCTGTTTTGTTTTGTTTTGTTATCAGATTCGTACAGAATGAGTGGAGAATTGTCTCAGATATATTTGATGAATTTTGTTTACATGTTTTTCTTTCATCTTTTTTTTTTTTTTTTTTTTTGGTCTTCTTTAAAGGGATATGGAATAAGAACACGATCTGCATCTGGAAACTTTTATATGTCAGCCTTGTAGCTGTAGTATATGGCAAGATGAGCTGTTTTATTTTTTTTTGTGAGAACTGCACATGAGACTCATCTATTGGACTCTATGCTTTCAGGTCCAGATTGACATTCCTCCTTTTATCCACACAAAACAACATTCATTCATTCTAAACCACTCCCACCCCACCCCACTTCCCCATATCAGGAATACCAGTCATACTTCTAAAGTGGTAAGAGCTGTGCAAGTGAGGGTACTGGGTTAGGGTCATCTGCAGTTGTCAGCATCATGTCAGAGCATGCTGAACAGACCCTGAAAGGCTTCAGATTGTTACAGTCATTTTTTTGTTTCCCTTTGGGATGTCAGGATTGCAACGTTCAAACAGGTGCTCCAAATTTGCTGTCTGGTGCAGAATGACCAAACCATCAAATGTTGTGGATCTTTAAGTGGAAGTAGAACAGGAGAATGTAATGCTGATATCTCTAGTTTAACATCTTCTCATTAAAGATGATCTTAAAAAAGTAGTGTATCTAATGTCAATTGGATCTTACACTGTTTAAGACTGTGTCTGTGTGTGTGTGTGTGTGTGTGTGTGTGTGTGTGTGTGTGTGTGTGTGTGTGTGAAAAACACAGAGAGAAAAAAAAAAGGGACAAAAGTAGAGAAAGAGAGACAGGCAGAAGACAGAGACAGTGAGACAGACATACATAAAGACAGAGAAGTTGATAAGAAATGAAAAACAACAGGATGATAATCAAGGGAGACTTTTTAAAATAAAAGTGCTCACAATTACACACATCTTTACTCACACCCCTCTGCCACCCATCCACCATTTATTATTAGCCTGTCCTTTCATGATGGGTATGATCTTAACAGATTTAAGAGGATGTGATTAAAGAAAACCACCACAACAAATAAACAAGCAAAAGAAAAATATATCACCAACATTAACATTTAAAAACATATAATCTCAAATGTTCACATTTACTTTTATATAGGCATGTATTCCAGTGTAACTTCGTTGGAAGTCTGTTAATCTCTGAGTATGAATTACAATACATTACTAGTTTATTTGGTCTTTTGTTTCAGTTTGTGTCATTTCAGTTTAATCTTTGTTGATTAGCTTCAGTTTACTTTTTTGCATTCTGTTGTGCTACAGTTTCAGCCATTACATTTGGTTTCTCTCTTCATTCCATCTTTCGCTCTTCTGTTAGCACTTCTTCTGCTCAGTGTGTGTGTGTGTGTGTGTGTGTGTGTGTGTGTGTGTGTGTGTGTGTGTGTGTTGTGTTTGTATTTCTCTGTGTGTGTATGTGTGTGTGTGTGTGTGTGTGTGTGTGTGTGTGTGTGTGTGTGTGTGCGCGCGCGTGCGCATGTGTGTGTGTGTGTGTGTGTGTGTGTGTGTGTGTGTGTGAATGTCTGTGTGTGTTGTGTGTGTGTTTGTGGGTGTGTGTGTGTGTGTGTGTGTGTGTGTGTGTGTGTGTGTGTGTGTGTGTGTGTGTGTGTGTGTGTGTGTGTGTGTGTGGTGTGTGTGTGTGTGTGTGTTAGGGGGGAGGGGGGTAGGAAGACAACTTCTTATCTTTACTGCATATATTTTTATTCTGTTAGAGTCTTACACAACAGGACAAATGGGCAAAAAGGATACTATGTGAGGAAATGAGGAATAATAATAATGAGCAGTCTGGGGTGAACAGAACTTGCAGAAATTTGGGAAATTATCAAGAACGTTATTTTTTTTAATTGATCAACATGGCCTGATCAAGAAAAGTCTTTGTTGGGGCCTGGTTCATGGATTGCTCATTGCATTTTTTATCACTTGTGTGTGCTCTCTCTCTCTCTCTCTCATGCATGCTTTTTAAACTTTTTTTTTTTCTTTTTTTTGAAACCAGACTCTGTTCTTTGTAAAATGTTTTCAAGTGTGCTTCTATTTTTATTGCCTTTGTTTAATGTGTTTTTTTTTTATCATCATTGATTGTGTTTATTTGAAATAGAAAAATATTTTGTATGTTCCTCCATTTATGTGTGTGAGTACATATATCTTTTTTTTTCCATTCAGACACCTCTAGCAGAAGCATAGTGGCATGTTCATCACGTAATTCTTAAACACTAATTTTTAATTTTCATTTAAGTTGAACTCATATGTCAAACTTTTGTAATTCCAGTTTCAAGAATGATGATCAGTGTCTCTTCAGAGGCATTAGAAATAATGATCATACCTTTGTTGCTAAGAAACAGAAACAAAACCATCCATACTTAATGTGCACAGATGAAGAAATGATGATGGGGCTGGTTTATCTATCTTGTTTATTCATCAGAAGAATGAGAGAGGGGGAACTGGATGAAGGATGAGAGAGAAAGTGGAGATGGAAGGAGTGTGGGGTTGTGGTGGTGTTCAGAGCAGAATTTTTGGATCCCTACTTCCCTTATCCACATCTAATCTAATACTTTTTTCCCCACAGATGACATGACATACACATGTAGCTTTGAAAGAACAATTTCCGTTCTTTCTTTCTTTTTTTGTTTGTTTGTTTTTTTGCAATGATTTTTTTTTCAGGATGACTGATATTCTTTAAGAGGCATTCATAATGATTGTGACTAGAGAATGGAAACTAAACTGATTGTAAACTGTTACAGATAAGAAAGCAAAAAGATTTTTTAAAAAGATTTTGGAGAAAGTGCTTGTCTCTACATCATCATCACTTGTTATGACTGAAGTATACTTTAAAACAAAAAAGAAGAGAAGTGTAGCCGGGTGCTAATGGTACATTTCATGGTTACCTGTCATAGACTAAATGTTTAGTTCAAGAGTTACCTTCCTCCTTACCTCCCTTGATTGATGAATTTCAATTCCATCTGTGAAATTTTTTAAAATACGAAAACCTCAGAACCCAAGGAATGAAATGCAGTAAGTCACATTTGACAACTTTGTGGCAGTGTAAAATTATTGATGATTAAAGTGAGATCTACTTGAAAAGTGAGATGACTGCAAGCAGAAATCTGCACAAATCTTCAATAAATTTTAGTGAAACCACCAAAAAAAACCGTGGACAAACGAATCACAAGACGAAAACGACATGCTTTAACCTCTTAGATTTTCTTCAGGCAAGATACAAAAAAATTACGACAACAAAAATGAACGAGCAATCACTTATCTTCAATCACTTCAGCGCAAGATAGGTGTTGATGATTGAAGTCAGAGAGTGAACCCACTTTTTAACGTGTTTGCATCATATTTTTCTCTATTTTGATGAGAAATACCAAACAGCATAAAATAATTGTGTAATGAATGAATAGCTGGCACTTCGCTCTTTTCATACATATAAATTTCATTATCCAAGATGGTGTCTGAGTGGAAAACTTTGTTTTAGAAAATTGATAGAAAAGACAACTGGCTTTCCTCGCCACATGGCCATTGACATGTGCTTTTGATATGATTTTCAATAAAATATTACTCTGTTGAAATGGTCTATCGGATGATAATTTCATAAATTTTCAGTTGTATCTATCATAGAAATGGAGTCATTAACAAGATTTTGATCAGGAAGTCTGCATTTCATAGAATGATAATTTGGATCAAAAACTGACTATGAACGAAGAAGGCGACTTGCTCATGAAAACTGTCGCCATCAGTCATTTCGTATAGTCGCAAGCCTGTGCAGAAAAGATCCTAGGCTTGAGATACACGAAATGAGAGCTTATGGACTTTACTTGTAATGTGTATTTTCAGATTCTTTGTTTGTTCTCATACTTTTTGTGAAATCAAGAATTATTCAAGGTTTGTTCGACAAACAATTGACCATGGCGCCAAAATTAATTGTGCAAAATACCAGTTTAGAGAAAATATGGGCTTCTCAGCCAAGTATGGTTGTAAGGAATAAAATGCATTAATTTTCTTTACTTCAGTGACGTATATATATACAGCTATGTAGGTTCTGCGGTATTCATACTTTAAAGAGTTTACACACAAAAGAAATTGAGATTGATCAATCAGGGAGATAAGGGGGAAGGTAACTCTTGAACAAAACATTTTGTCTATGACAGGTAACCACAAAATATACAGTTAGAATCCAGCTACAGAAGTTATATTGTGCTTGTACAAAATCGTACATATTTGAAGAAATTTGAAGAAAATTGGATAAAAATTGATGCACAGAAATTATGAAATAATTCAATGTGTGTGTTACTAGGTTTGGTAAGGTTATGATTTCATTCCAATTAAGGGTTTATGGTCAGAGAAAAAATAAACATATTTTGCTTAAAATGTGCCTCTTTTACATGCTTTCATTACGTTTATGGAAATATATAACATGAAATATCTTTTTGTCATATTCCTTCCATCTCTTCATCCCATTTCCTCCTTTTCTTTCTTTCTGTCTTCCTGTCTCCCCCTCCCTTCCTATTCATCTGTGCACTGCCGCCCCATCGTCTTCACCCTCCCATAGTCGCGCCCCCTTCTCTTTTTTTGAAATATGTCACCTGTTTTTGTGTGCAGAGAGTCAAAGAAAGCCTTGCGTGTTTTGGATAGTGCGATGCTGAACCCCACGCCCCGCAGTGTGTCTTCTCGAGGTCTGACCCCAAAGCCTTTGGGGGCAGTGAGGTCAGGTTTGCTCACTCCAATCACTGGCTGAAGCAGCAAAGGAAAGCACCTGATAAAAAGCACAAAGACAGTGGTTGCAGTGGATGTGATGATTCCGACACTTGCATGGTTTGGGTTTCCTTGTGTGACATGCCCATATCAGTCAGTGTACAAATGCGTGCTGATGAGGCACATTGTGTGCCAGATATTTCTCTGAACATGATGCCATTTTATGATAGCATTGTTGCTGACACTGTTAATGATGTTCTCCAAGGCCTTGATAACATTGTCAGTTAATTCTAACAGTGTTGCAACAAACGTTCAGTGCAAACTGTTAATGCTGCGCATGCACACACAGACATGCACACACGCATGCACCTCACATGCGCACGCATGCACCTCACACACACACACACACACACACACACACACACACACACACACCAGTTCTAGACATCTTGGCATTTTTTTTTCTCAGATATTTAAAAACATACAGATAAACGAAAACAAAATGGGATGTGTAGAAGAGAGAAAAAAAGGATGGAAGGGGAGGGGAGGGTTATAAGTGGTAGCTATTTTCATGCCAGTACTGATTATTTAGTTATTTGCTCAAATGTCTTTTTCAGTAATCCGTACTTCCAATGTTGCTTTACTGTTACTTTTTTTTATTTTGTTTACATCAACAAAACATATTCAAAGGAAGCAGAATCTGTGATAAATTGCCTGTGATAGTGCATTTTTTTGATTCATTTCACCATTTTTACTTTCATGTCATTCTCTTCACTTTTGATATGTTTCTGTTTATTAATGAAGATCTTACTGAATGTCCGACACCCAATCCTTCACACACACACACACACACACACACACACACACATACCCTACCATGTAGCAAAAATTGTTAGCATTATCTTGTAACTGTGAATGGCAGCTTGGAGGCTTTGACAGTTTATAACCCTTGTACTTGTAATGCCTGACTGAAGACCGAAATCTGTGGAGACCGCTTACTAATTTTAGCATCCATTATGGCAGCCCTGTGATCTGTGGTCACTGACCAGAACAAGCAGACTGACCTTGCCCATCATTTTAAATCATTCCTAGTTGGTGATTTGATTAAAGGCTGTGACAGATGTCTTGACTATTTCCACCTGGTGTCTGATTTCTGGTTGAACACACATGAATGCAGACGACCACCTGTAGACAAACTGAAGTCGGGTGCCTATCTCAGTTCAGAATTTAGTGCATTAACCTTTATCCTGTGCATCAACAATAAAAGCAGCTAGAGTATTTGTAAGATGTTTCCTTCTTAAATTAAATCATGTGCTGTTTTGAGTAAGCAAATTTCGAACATTTAGTCACTTTCTTTTTTTTTTTCTTCCAGCACCGTGAACCAGTGAAGTAACATTACAGTAAAGCAAGTTTAGATGAGATTGTTGCTGACTATCTTTGCAAATAACTCTTAAAGTATATATAAAAAGCCATATGTAGGTTTAGACAATATATTTGTTTATGACATGTCAAGTTTTGCTAGCAATAATCACATATAAGATAATACAGTTAGTGGAATTACAAAGAAATGATGAATTGATGAACGATTGTTCAGTGCCTGCTCATCAAGGAGCCGTGCTTCTCTGGTTAATTCAAGCACAATGATGAACATTTTATTTGTTATTCAAAAAAAAAAAAAAAAAGAAAAAGAAATTATGTTCCTATAGTCGTGTCCCCCATTTATGTGCTGATTTAGAATCATTCAAATTTGAGTAAAGCAGCTCTGATCTTCCAACTAAACAGTACAAACACGCCAGGCTGGACAAGTGACACAGCCAGTCGTTATTTTTGGGCTGAAAGGGTTAAATTTTGGTCATGAGAAAGAGTCTGCTGTGCGACTGAATTGCATAAGCACACAAAATTGTTGGTGATATTGTTGTTTTTTTCCTCACAAATTATGTCCCTTCACATTTCGTTTTGGAATTGTGTGTTCTGTGTGAAACATATTACAGACAGTTTTGTTAGGTGGGGAACGTTACAGAAAGGGGTTGGAAGGGGTTGGAAGTAGCAATCAAAAACATGGCTGCTGCGTATTTATAATGACTACCGGATTTAAACATTTGTTTATTTCTCATACATTCTGGAGATGTACATCTAACCAACAGAGCTGTGAGAATGTGTGGCAAGGATAGGATATTATGTCATTGGCTGCATGTATAAAACATGCAGCAAATCCTGCTGGTGTGAAAATATGATTTGCAAATAAAAGAACTTGTATATGAATGTGTGTATGTCATTGCCAGGTGAGAGAAAGGGGCAGCAGGGGAGGGGTGAGGGGAGGCGGGAGTGTGGTGTTTTTTAATGTATATTTTTCACGCGGGTTTGCTCACCATGCCTGTGTCTGTGCAACTCTGCATGTATGTGTGTATGCAAGTGAGTGTGTGTGTGATGGTCAGTGGGTGGGTGGATGGGTGGGGTGTGTGTGCGCATGCGTGCGTGTTTGGTCAGGATAAACTGTGACAAATGACAGATATCTTAGAAAGAGCAGATCTGCATGCAAAAATTTGACACCCCCTATGTAAGAAGTCAGATTGATTGTTCAAGTTTCAGTTTGACTTTTTTTTTTTTTTTTTTTTTTTTTTTGCCTCTGTGCCACCTCAGAGGCAGTGCACCCACGCCACTCATTCCGACACCCCGTCCACAGCCACGGCCTGGTCGGCCCCGCCGCAGCCCCGGCACTGGCAATCCACAGGGAGCAGTCAATGTTAAGTCGTCAAGAGGCAAACCCACCGGAGGAGACACTGCACTGCTGCCGAGTCACTTCGGTGGTGTTCAGTGGCGCCTGTTCTGATCTAACATACGCAGGACACCACCTACTAAGCCCCCTACTGACGACAATAATTGCTTAGTCGCGGAGCCGGCGTGAGTGAGCTCTCCCTCCGGAGGGCGCCACCACGTCCGTCCAACGACAGCCCCCATGGACTCGCCGATACCGGTGACCCCGACGGAACCAAACCAAGGCCACAGACGTGGAGAGGACATCAAAACTGAGGTCATCATGAGAGCAAGGCATGAAGGGCCACAGAACTTGAGACTTTTTTTTTTTTTAATGCTGATCGATGAGAATGAGGATGATAAGATGATGCTACGGATTTCCATTTTGGTCTGAGACTACATGACAGGGCTGTACTTCTACTCTTCCTTTCATATATATCCGGCGTCAACCAGGCCCGAGAGATACAGGCACCTGCAGTGTTGGTCAGGAAATTTGAGCAACACTCTCAGAAACGCATCCATTAAGTGGATGAAACTCGACTGTGTGGTCCCAGTCTTCCCAACTGAGTCCACAGCAAACTCAACTCTGGGTAGGAGCCGGTCGGGGCAGAAAAACCCACATGACTTCTGATGGGATTCGAACCCACGACCTCCCAGCCGGGAGTCCGCGACGCCACGGCGGCTGGTTCAGTTTGACCATTAATCATATTCCAATTGCCACCATGATAGACTGCATATGTATGACAAAGTTTAGTCTACATCACTGCCACAAAAAGGATGATGTAACAGATACTGACTGCAGTTGGCACAGAAGGCGACAGGTCCAAGTATGACATACCATTAGTACAATACAGATGCAAAATGAACCTTTTAACACCGCTTTTGAAAGCAATGTTCTGATTGCTATTGACGATAGGTGAACCAAGAAGTCTGTTGCAGTGGTAAGACTAGAGCCCTGCCGATGTGTCATACCCGCTTGTGAAGAGAGAAGACTTAAACATCCTGTCACTCTATCCATTTTCAAAGAGGACGTTTGAGAGGGTGAACTCCTGGCAACTTTTAGTGTGTTCCTCCACACATGCACACACACACACATATATTTAAGTATGGGTGTCAAATGAAATCCCGGAAGTGAATCTCTGCCTCAGGCTCCTATATTGACAGTAAAAGGAAATTTGAATGTCACGGAAATACATGGCTGTGATCCTCAGAGGGATGGTGTGTAACTATAGTGCTTTGTTATGTCATTGTGTTGGAGGATTTTGTCAGCTCCTCTTTAATAAAGTGGTTTTTACACTATTTTTCAAAACAGAAGCAAAAGGCTTATACACCATTCACTTGTTTCAATAGATGTGTGAGTGATGTGTGTGCATGTGTGTATTACTTGCATATTTCCCCAGAGAAGGTTAATATGCGGACTCAAACCCCCAACATTATCTGCCCTGTAAACCCTCTTTTTAACATCTTTTCATTGCTTACTTACTTGCCATCTTTTAACCACTTTTTTTTTTTTTTGGGTTACATTTTTTAAAACATTTTTTTTTTATTTACTTACGCTAGTATACTTGTAAAAGAGGGTTTACAGGGCAAAAAAAAAAAATATGGGCAGCTCGTGTCCGCATATTAACCTCTCTCTCTGGCACATTCATCTATTCATAACTCATTACAAAAAAGTGCAAAACTTTTGCTGCGGTTAGTTGGTTTGGCTAATTAGACCAAACATGCAGACATCCATGCACGTTTGACACAGAGGAGCTTGCGACGCTATAAACAACCGTTCATGCACGCACATCTGTCCTAGTTACGAGCATCACTACGTCCTGCTAGACTCGTGCTGCTAAAAAAAAAAAAAAAAAAAGACAGTGGTTTATAGTAACAGCCCTCTTGCTGCTTAATTTAAATAGAACGTTCACACATAAACGGTTATTTACAGTAACAGTCAGCAAGGCTAATTTCACCACGGGCATGCCACCGTCTCTCTTTACAATTTACTGCAGCTGAATCAATAAAGAGTATAATTACACTCTCCTCCTCACACAGTAAGTAGTATATACCACACCCCTCCTCTTTTTTCATCCGGGCTGGGGACCGGCATTGGCAGAGTTAGTGGTTTTTGCTTTCTTTTATGTAAAATACTACTTTGGCAGAGCTTTTCTGGCGGCTCTTGATCACCAGTTAGCACACCTGTCACTGAACATTTGGAGCTTTTCGTAGAGATAGTGGCGCCACCCACTACCCCACCCCGTTCTGTTAGGTGTACAAAAGAGAACTCTATTTGATTTTGCCAGAAGTTTCGAAAATCAATATTTTCTTGCATGTACTTCGTGATCAGTCTTCGTTTGGCGAACAAGTCATTGATGCTGATGTCAAGGCTGTGAAATTTTGGATAATGATGATTACCCATCTTCTTTCATAACTTACGAGGTTATGATTCTCATTTTATTATGCAAGCAGCGGCTTCTGAAAAAAAGAGGGTTAGATGCATTGCCCTTGACTGTGATCATGACTGTCATCTTTTATGGCGCTGCTCAACATTCGATGGGGAATTCGGAGAAATTAGCAGGATCACTACTACATGATTGTTCAATAACTACAAAATATTTTGACCCATCTTTAGTACGCAAAGGTGTTTATCCGTATAATAAAACTATATGGACTCATGGGAGAGGTTTGATGAGCAAGCGCTGCCACCTAAGGAAGACTTTTACGTTCGTCTTTCAGGCAAAGGCATATATTAACAGATGTGCTTGAAAATTACAGATGTACGTGCATGAAACATTATAGCCTAGACTCATCACATTACATTTCTGCGCCCGGATTGTCTTGGGACGCATTCTTAAAGTTTACAAATATTAAGGTTGACTTAATATCTGATCTGGCTACACTCCAGATGATTGAACATGGTTTGAGGGGCGGCATTAGCATGGCCTCGCATCCTTACTGTAAAGCCAACAATAAGTATTTAGATGACTATGATCCTACTAAACCATCTAACTATTTATGTATTTACACGCTAACAATTTATATGGGTGGGTTATGAGCCAGACACTACCATTAACAAACTTTAGAATGGTACAAGGACCTCATGACGTTAATGTTGTGTTAAGTATGATGTCAAATCTTACACCTGTAATATTTGCATCCTGTAATGCTTTGCTTTATTATTATTCTAATGAACAAAAGTTTTGTCGTTGCTGGCGCTACAATGGCAGTGTGCTTTTGTAATTTGGGTGTATTCTTTTTTAAAATGATGCTCACAGTCACAGACACGGCATCCGATCCCAAACCAACACTCCCTAAAGCCGAAGAAAACGGTGTTCCAACTCCCAGGGCCGGATCGGGGGATGGGGGGGGGGGGGTGCTTTGGTACTACAGCACCCCCCTTCGGCTCACAGAAAAAAAACAACCTCGGCTTAAAACGCTATTAATAATGTCTCCCCAGCTCAAAGGAGATGCCACGAAACAGCTTTTAAAATGTCAAAAACCCATTTTTCGGCCGGGGGGCTTTGTCGCCCTGGTCCCCCCACCGGTTGCCCCTAGACCTCACCGGAGCCTAGGCGGCCCTTGGTCCCCAGCCTAAAACATTTACCAGCGCCCCACCTTAAAAAACACTGTGATCCAGCCCTGACTCCAGTATCTAAAAGAGCAACACCAGACCCAGTACTCAAGCTGTCTATAGCCGATGAGCCAGTGATTACATAAGAAATGGCATTTAAAGCTGAAGCATGTTTTTTTTGGTTTTCTTATTGGTAGCCTTTTGAAGTCATGTGCTTTAATCTAAACTGTTGAGACTGTTCATCCATTTTTAATCAAAATTAAATTTATATAAATTTTCTTATTAGCTCTTCTGGCAGCACTTCATCAATAGAGTAAAACGCAATAAAATCAACATACTCGATGAAAATAAAATCAAGTACTGTTAGTTTGCTTTTGTTAACATTCACAGTGACCTTGTCAGTTGATAAAAAAAAAGTGTTTATTTCATCCCCGTTTTTAGTAATAACAATAACAAGCCTAAGAGTCTCTACATCCAAGTTTTCCCACACTATTGTTACTCCCCTCGTTAACGTATGATCCTGTAAACTAGAAACAGACTCGTTAGGAGTGACTGATATAATAAAAGACAAAATAAAGCTATCAGGCAGAGGAATTTTTGGAATAAACTCTAGACCCACTGTGTCTTCTCCCACTTCATCTAAAGTCTTCGTTCTGTGCAGCACCTATTTTCTCCTTCCGTATGGCTTTATTTCTATCTGCTTTTTATGTTGTGATCCTGGGACGAGGCTAACAAGAAGGGCTCCTGCGTTCAAAGCTTTTCTAAAATTGCTTTTCTTATCAAAGTATAGGCGTACATTAGGGCTTAGTAAGTCAAATTCTAAATCCCAGTCAATTTCAGGAAGCAACGCCCAATTTCTGTCTTGTTTATAAAGTTTGTATTCGTGTTTGCCATAATCGTTTGCCCTTAGATTTCTTATTTGTTCCAGTGTAGATGTTGCTGTTTTTTTTCTCTTCAATTTCTGTTCGTTTGTAAAAGCCTTCGTCTGTGTATTCGAGTCTGTAAACAGTTTCTGGCTCTCCTGTTAGATCAAACTCAAATGTGTCTGCTGGGTCTTTTAGTTCTGTAGATACACATTGGGAGCTAGCTGTATTTTTGATTTCTGGTCCGCGCGACATATTTTTTTTAATGTGAAAAAAAAAAAAACATATTGAACTGGCGGGTCAGTCCATAAGCATAATTTAGCGTGCTTAGACTTTTTTTTTAACTGATCTTTTATTTTCATTAGTTCATTCTTGTCCCTTATTTTTTATTTTCATGCAAACAGTCTTCAAAACTATCCTTGTCCTTAGTAAAAAAAAAAATAGTAATAATAACAACCGAATTTAACTGCGATCGAAAAATTAATCTGTTAAGACAGCATTGTATTTATGAGTTAAAAGCCATACAGAGACTAATGCATGGCGGCCGCTAAATGCCAGCTTTGACAGAGTTTTGTGCTTTTTAACAATGTCTCGTTCAGCTGAGCAGTCATCAGTATAATAAACAGTGTTTCAGTTCCCTCAAAGAGCCTATAATAATGTTCTAAACAGTCACTTAGCTTGTCGCTAGGGTCAACTAGAAATATATTCTCGTCAGTCCAAACAACGGCCTTTCTTTGTAAGTCTTATTATGCTTAATTGTTGCACAGAATATACAATATATTCGTATGAAATCTATGTATTGTTTGTAATATGTTAAGTATAAAGACGGTTTTCCCACACCCAGTAATTCCACAAATAAGCGAACAGTGTTAAACTTTGGGTAGAAAGTTCAAACTATCCATCTGTTTTTAATAGGTTATTTCTTGTAGTCTGTTTCAACCATCCATCTGTTTTAATAGGTTATTTCCTGTAGTCTGTTTCAACCATCCATCTGTTTTTAATATAGTTATTTCTTGTAGTCTGTTTTCTTCAATGTTTACCTGGGCGTCACAGACCATAAAAATGTGCATTTTTAACTGGCCATTTTCCTCTGCTTTCTTATCAATTTGTATGTTTATGCCATCTGCCCCTATCTTTCTTCCACTTCCGTGTAATCTGTTGTCATATGCTGATCTAAAATCCAGCCACAGCCCATATATATATATATATATATATATATATTTTTATATATTATATTTTTTATTAAATAATCTTCAAGTCTTACATCATGAAGATGAAGTTTTTTTTACAGACAAGATCGGCTGTGAGACGTGTTTGTCTTCCTCAAAGTGTTGGAGAGGTAAAAGTCCGCTGAATACAACTGAACAGGTTTGCCATCTACTGTGCAAGACATGTGCTCAATTTCTGGATTATAAATATCTCACTTTCTCTGTGAAAAGGACTTGTGACTTCAGTAAACAACAACAAAATTCCTTTTAACGACCTAAGAGAATAACTTAGAGCTATGTTGCAACACACACACACACACACAAACAGGATCTGACAAAATCCTCAAAACAATCAATTAACAAAGTTAATAGTTATATACCATCCCTCTCAAGGAACACAGTCACGTATTTCTGTGACCTTCAAATTTACTCTCTACCGTCGCTTTGTTAATTTGACCGTTTTGAGGATTTTATCAGCTGCTGTTTGATAAAGTGTGTTTTTTTTTTTTGTTTTTTTTTAATACTATTTGTTAAAATGGAAGCAATAGGCTCATACACCATTCACCTGTTTCAATAGAATAATAGCAATGTGTATGTGTGTGTGTGTGTGTGTGTGTGTGTGTGAGACTGGGGGGGGGGGGGGGGGGGGGGGGGGGGGGGGGGGGGGGGAGGGGGTGTTGGCTAAAAGAGCGTTTGGATTTGACAACATGACAGCAAATAGATGCGATTTTATAGACTTTTCTAAAGCCTTTGATAGGTTGACCATGAGGGCCTGCTACTAAATTAGAACACATTGGCATTGGCGGTTATTTGCTAAAATGGTCTAGATCATTCCTCGTTGGGAGAACGCAGAAGTTATTGTGAAAAGGTCGTCATCCCATGTAAACCAGTCTTGTTAGGTGTATCACAGGGAACTGTTCTGGGGCCCTTGTTTTTTTTTAATTTATATAAATGACATAAGTAGAAATCTCTCTCCTGGAACTACTATAAGGCTTTTTTCCAGATGACAGCTTAGTATATAGAACAATCAGAAGCAAGAATGATACACTTCAAGAAGATCTAAACGCTTTACAAGAGTGGGAAAACTTGGAAAATTTGGAAAATGGAATGCCAAGTGTTGCGTATTTGTAATAAATTTGTCATAAACTAGATCAGAATACTCTATTCACAATACTATTCTTAAAGAAACCAATGCTGCAAAATATTTAGGCGTGATTATAGACAGTCGTCTCAAATGGAGAGAACATTTACATTTAGTATGTAAGAGAAGCAAACAACATCTTAGCTTTCTTATATAGGAATATAAACGACTGCCCCCAAAAGGTTAAGGACGACTGCCATAAAACACTGGTTAGACTAGTACAAGAATATGGTTGCTCAGTCTGGGATCCTTACAATCTAAAGGACATTGATAACCTCGAAAAGATTCAGAAGAGAGCAGCACGGTTCGTAACAGGAAACCATATCAGAGAAAGGGAATACTAGGAAGAACATGATGAAATTAGAATGAAACCCTTAGACGAGAGAAGAGCCTTTATAAAACTTAATACCTTCTTCAAAGGCAGAGTTAAACTAATTGATATCCCAATGGAATAACTAGTCTTTCATAAAAGTAGCACCAGGAATGGCGGTCAATCTTATGCCATACCTGCATCAAATATTGACTGCCATTTACATTCATTTTATCCTAGTTCTGTAAGGCTGTGGAACTCACTGCCGGGTGCTATCGATATTGCCACAAATGCAGTCTCTTTAAAAAAAAAAAAAATCAAATTGATAAGACAATCTTGAGATCTGCATATTGATTGACTTTTCTATTTTAACTTTCCCCATATTTTTTATGGTTACCTAGGCCTTAACCTGGCCATTGCTTTTTAACCTTTTGAATATAATGTGCGACCCCTTGTTGCCAAATTTTGCTCCAGGGCCAACAGTCCGAGTCGCATTTTCTTTCTTTTTCTTTTTTTTTTTTTTTTTTAACATGCGCGCTGGTGACCTACTCATTTTTGTGAACCAACATTTTAGGAAGAAGAAAGAAATGTTGATGACAGAGAAACTGGCCCCGTTCATTTTAGTGAAACCGTTTTTTTTTTTTTTTTTTTTTTGTTTGTTTTTGTTTTTTGTTTTTTTTTTGTTTTAAAAAAATAAGTGGATTGTTTCGACACGACTTTTAAATGTATCTGATTACCGACAGAGACCCAGAATTGCAGCTTTAGCCATGAAGCGGCGAATTTAATCCACTCCAGCTTGTCGAGATCTTATGTGTGATCGCTCCTAAAGGGCAAGTAGAAGGAAACAAGGTCATAACTATCTGTCATTTGGACAGTGTGCTTTTGAACGTAGAAGAACTGTTGGATTTGTGCCGTAGAACTGTCCGATTTGTGCCGAACTTTGGAACATTCTCTGCATGAAATTGCAATTTTTACCCGGTTTCCGATCCAGTTTAGCATAGTTTTTAGTAAAAAGATATCACAGGGGCGTTACTCTTGTGGCAAAGAGTCATCATGGCAACATGGGCGCGTGGGCCCAGAGGCCGGCCATTGTCAAGACACTTTGAGCACATGATAATTTACGGTGATATTTGGTAAAAACAACCGTTTCCCCCCATAACTTTCCGCTGAAATAGCCCAAATTTTTGTAAAAAAGATTGTGGTCAGAACTTTCGGAAGTGGGTCGACGGCACAGTGGACAAGCACAAAGCGACGGCCTTCAGATAAGAAGCCCCCGCCCTCTCGCCCCGTCTCATCAGTCCTCAAAATCGTCGATTAATTATACATAGAAGTGACAAAATCAAATGTTGCAAGCAAATCCCCCCCCCCCCCCTCTCTCTCTCTCTCTCTCTCTCTCTCTCTCTCTCTGTAATTCGCTAGCTTTGTATGATTCATTTACTCACTTGTATGACTGACAGTTGTATATGAGTGTTACATATGCAAGTTTGTTTGTGCCATGGATAAAATTTGAATCGTGCAGATATTACTCGGATGATTTAACTGTTGCCTTTACCCACCCCACCCATCCCTTCACCCTTTTCTCTCTCTCTGTGTATGTGCATGCACATGTGTGAGTGTGTGTGTGTGTATTTGTGTGTGTGTGTGTGTGTGTGTGCATGTGTGTGTGTGTAAGTAACTAACCTTTGAACCTGGGCCTCCCCCTTGTCCTCTATATACCACCACCACCACCCTCCCCACCCCCCCACTTCCTTTAGTCTCCTGTTTGTAGCATCCAGAAATTTTAACCCTCCCCTTTCATCAGCCTCCAATTCCCAAATTTCTCTTTCAGCCCTCTCTTCTTCTCTTTCTGTCCACACACACACACGCATGCATGCACACATGCACGCGTGCACACACACACACACACACACACACACACACACACACACACACAGAAAGAGAGTGATAAAGGGAGGGTGACCACATGATAAACAAACATATATCAAGAGAGACAGACAGACGGTATTAAAATGCACTCCCCACCCATATGCATGCACGCACACACATGCACGTGTGCACACACACACACACACACACACACACGCATTGCTACACATTCTATCTTCATTCCACCCTTCCCTTCTCCCACCCCACAAGAGCTTGCTAACTCATTGATGAAACCATTTAAATAACAATGGATGATCTTAATTTTCTTGTGGGACTTCTGACAGAAAGCATTGTACACAGTCAACAAATGTGTTTCCAGAACTGTCCGGTTGAGGGGAGACACTTTGCAACATCTCATTAGCCATGGATGATATGACTTTTCTTGTGGGACCTCTGACGGAGGACAGCATTGTACGCAGTCTGCAAATGCGTTTCCAGAACTGTCAGTTTGAGGTAAGATGCTTCAGCAGTGTATCTGGCCCATTACATTTCTGAAAATTTATATTCAGAGGACAGAGTCAGATTATCATGGCTCTGTGCTTTGACATGGCCTGAGAAACACTCATTAAATCCCAGACAATAAACTAGTGGATTAGGCAGGTAATCAACCAGGCTTATGTCTTTGGTGAGAAACCACCTCCCCCAAAGCAGATATCAGGGCACATGAGGTCCAGGCTCTCAACAGCAGTTCTGTTCTCAAGACAGAGCATTGCAGTTACTTGTGTACTTGAGTGTGGTTGGAAGTCCCAAACTAAATTTTGTAGATTTTATCTTGGAGACATAGCAGATTTTTTCAGCCCTTGACTGTCTGGAGGCACTGTTGTCACTTAGACAGCCACACATCACAGACAGCGATTGCTCTGAACTCCTTTAGGGCACATGTTGCTCAGACAGCTATCCTCCCCATTGATTGATTGTGCTTGGTGATCTCTTTTGAGACATGGCTTGCTCAGACAAGAGCATGCTCCATTGGAAGTCTGGTCTTGAAATTCTTTTGGAGGCTTGTGTTTCTTAGCTTCACACCACATTCGTTGAGTGTGCTTGGTGGTCTCTTACGGCTAGTTCAGACAGTTCTAAAGGATGTTCATATTTCATATTCTTCTTGAGGGTTGACATGTTCAAATCCCATGGATTGTTTTGGCTTGGTGGTCTTCTTTTGCTTAACAGACAACATATTCCACTGCGTATTTCACTATTTGTCTTCATATTGTCTTTGAGGGCTTGCTTAGACAGTATGTACCTCAGAGTTTTTGTATTTGCTTGGGGTCTTTTTCATTGCTCATGCAGCAACCCACTACACTGTGCCGGTGTATTTGGTAGCTTCCGTTCTTTCCTTGTTCCGGTGCATATACTTGTTGTTATAATTGCTTGTGTGTATTTTAATTAGCTTACTTACTATTTGCTTTTGTATATTTGATAGAGAGCAGGGACTAATACATTCAGCCCCAGGTTTGGTAAGGAAGACAGTTCTTAGCTTAGGGCAAGGGGATTTGAACATTTGTCTATGAAGGTTTCACATCCTTCTTCTGGCAGGTAAGCATGCTCTCTCAGCTCCTTTTTTGTTATGCAGTCATTTGTTTGGACTGATGAGTATGAGATGAATGGAATTTTCCTTCCTGAAGTAGGTTTATGAAATATTTACCTGTTGAAACACTAGAACACCTTCCAGCCTCCCTGTTACTACCAGCAAACTGAAGAGTAAGTTTACAAACAACACTGATGTGTACCTCATGTGTATTCTTTGGGTTGATTGGGTCTGGAGGAAGGGTTAACTCCCTTGCTTTCCCAAGTTTTGTTTAGGGGGTGCAGGGCGGTTCCAAGTGTAAAGGCATCTGTTCATACCATGTAGAATGAAGGCTTTTGTTTAGACAAGTAAGATCTATGTAAAAGTACTTTTAGTAAGAAAAGTCCTTTTCATCTTACTCCTCTTCTTCAACAGATGAGCACAAGCAAATATGAAAGTGTCACATGTGTGGATATGAATGTGTGTGGCAGATTGTATGAAAGTGTATGACTATATATATGCATGTGAATGTGTTTTGGAGACTGTTCAGTGTTGTAAGAAGATACAAAAGTATAGCACAAATGTGTGGATATGATTTAGTGTAACTGACTGAGTTCATCTAAGAAGTTGTGCAAATTTATACGTGTTTCTGTTTGTATGTATGTATGCACTTGCACATTTTCCAAAACCACTGTGAGCATACATCTTCTGTGCAGACATTGATCGGACCTCATCTGATCTGTATCAATCCCTGTGACCGACGCTCCAGACCTCCACACACACTGCTAGATGTGGGCTGTCAGTCACTGTCCTTGTGTAACCTGGTGCGTGCGGCTGTGTCCCAGCATGCTGACACCACTCAGTCACAGGTCATCCTGGTCAGGTATTGTACAAGTGTTCTTTTCTGATGACACAAAGTTGCCTTTGTTCAAAGATTTGTCAGTGTTTGACACAAAACTGGACCCTGAAGCCAGCATTAGATTGTAGATGTGTGATGAAATGTTATGTGGAAATTGTTTTCAGTCTTAAAAAGGTTCTAGCCAACTTTTTCTTCATTTTTGTGAAGAGGAATTTCATTCCCAAACTGTGTACACGGCAAGATACTGGAAAAAGCAGCTGTATGCAATTTCTCTTTCCACACGAATTGTGCTCAGTCACCTGGTTCTGGCTTGTAAGGATTATGACCAGTGACCTGTAGGATCAACGAAAGAATGTGAAAAACAAAAACAAACAAAAGCACGCAACATGATTTAAACTAATGAAGGGACTTTTACATCATTTTTTCCTCTTCAGTCCACAACTTCTTGAAGTATTTCTTTCCTTGAGGAGTCTTTTTTTTCATGAGGGACTGTTTTGACTCTGCCATGCAGGTGTCCATAATCTGTTTGGGGGCAATATGTACTGCTTTTTTCATGTTCAAGGACCACAATAGAGGTTGTCTTACCACTCAGTATTACCTGATCTCTTTCTTTTTTTTTCAATTTGGCAGTTGATAATTTCATGTTCGTGATAACATACAACTGGTGGTCTGTTATGCACAGATTATGCCATGTAACATAACGTAATCCAGATGTTATGCTCTTGTATCTTATTATGTATGTTTTTTTTTCTGTTGTTGCTTGTGCATTTTTTGTTTGTTCATAAAACAGAAATTGAATAATGCAAGTTACTAAAAAAAAATAATAACGAAAGAAAAAGGCAAAAAAAATGTTTGTCTGCAGTGCTAGGAAAGATGATGACTGCTCACTTTATTCATTATCCTAACATCACCTGTTAGTGTAACTATTTATTTACCAGTAGATCTAAAGCTGCCTTCCAGAAACTTTTGTGTTTCAGATAATTTTTGTTTATTTCTATTTACTTATTCATTTTTTTTAAGGAGTCTGGTGAACAAGATGAAAGTATATATTTTCTTTTTCCACATATGACATTACAATAAATCGTAGAACACAGATAAAAAAAAAAAAGCATGATGCAGAGATATGAATAACTGGTAAGTAAGCATCACAAAATGAAAAGATTATGCATGTTTCCTCTTTTTTGCATTCAGTGGAGAGAGCGGATCAGGCAAGACTCACTATGCTATGTCAGCATTGCATCAGCTGTATCATGCCGCAGGGGGAGGGGCAGGTACTGACGCTTTCAAAGGTCTCTCTGCTGCCATTACGGTATTGGCAGCACTCACGTCTGCTGCCCGTCCATCAAATCCTGACAGCTCATGCATGGTAAGTAGCCTGTGAGTCAAGTAACTGGGTGAGTGTGTTTGTTGATTGCTCTGTTGTGTGTGTGTGTGTGTGTGTGTGTGTGAGGGGGGAAGGGGTGGAGCGGAGTGCATGGGGATGAGGGATGAGCGGGGGTTGTGTGGGGGGGGGTGAGATTTAGGGGGGGCATGGGGAGTGTGTGTGTGTGTGTGTGTGTGTGTGTGTGTGTGTGTGTGTTCAAACATACATTCATGCATTTATACATGTATTTTATGTGTGTTTGTGTAAAATCTTAATTACGAATGGGCTGCTGTTAGTACAGAAGTGTGATGTTTGTAAAACCGTACAAAAGAATGAATAACTGTGTGTGGTTTTTTGTTGTTGATATTGTCATTCATGAGGATGTTGCAGGGCATGTATCTGGAGAACCTTACGTCAGACTGTGTCATCTATCGCACCCAGAATACACTGTCTGTTCATTGATCAGGTAAGTTTGGGGTTGTTTGTTTGTTTGTTGTTGTTTTATATGAATGAGAAAAAAAAAATTGTGTGATTTGAAAATGTTTTCGCTATTTTGTTTGACATAGTCATGGAGACTTATCAGCGAAGATGTTCACATGGAAACAGGAAAACAATGCAGATCAGAGAGCAGGGTAGCAACATGTTCTCTTTTCAGTACTTTGAAAATATGGCAAGGAGCTCTGTATTGTTTTCCTGTTTCCAATGTAGATCTGCGTGCATTGTTAAAATGTCATGATTGGCACAGCGCTTCTTTTCCTGTCTGAACTTGTTCATCTGTATATCCCTTCACATCCTTTCTGTGCTTCAAATGATGTGCATCTTTCATAAGCCTTATACAAAACATTCCACTGACCAGCCCCTGTGGAACAGTGGTTACTATTGCAGAGCATAGGCTGGGAGGTTGTTGGTTTGATTTCCATCAAAGCCATTTATTCGCTCAATTTTCTGGCCTGACCGGCTTCTACTGTGAGTTAAGTTTGCTATGGGCTGAGTGAGGAAGACTGGAATCACATAATACAGTCTCATGCACTCAATAAATGTATCTCAGAGAGAGTTGCTCAAATTTCCTAACAAACACTGCAGGTGTCTGTATCTCTCAGTTCTGGTTGACACTGGGAGATATGATGAGAATAAGTGTAGAGTACAGCCCTGTGATATAGTCTTAGACCAGAATGGGAATCCATGATATTAACTTCCTCATTCTGATAAATGAGGGGGAGGAAGATGATATTATGGAATTCCATTCTGGTCAGAGACTGCATTGCAGGGCTTTATTTCATGCTTTTGTCATTTATCAGCATAAAGGAATTTCAGATTCTGTGATACTCAATGACTTGCTCCCATGGTGACCTCAGTTTTTTTATTCCCTCTCCAAGTCTGTGCCCTAACTGGATTCATGTTGAGGTTGCTGGTACTGGCAGATTCATGGGGATTCTCATTGGGTGATTAAAGTCAGAGGGGGATCTTCACTCATGCTACCATGACTAATTATTTGTCATCAGTAGAGGGTTTGATAGATAGTGTTGGGCGTATGTTGGATCAGAACCAGCTCCATTGAACACCAATAGAGTAACTTGATACACAGTGCAGTGTCTCCTCTGGCTAGTTGCCTCATGATGATCTGACATTGACTGCTCCCTGTGGATTGCCAGAGCCAGGACTGCAATGGGACTAGCTGAGATGTGGCTGTAGATGGGGAGCCAGAATGAATGAGCTGGGAGGGGGGTGGGAGTGGGTATTGCCACTGAAGTTGCGCAGAAGATAAGACAGAATAAGAAAGAAAAAAAAAAAAGAAAAGGAATTTTTCCAGCTAAAGAAAAGTGTGTCTGTGGAATAGGTGGAAGATTTCATGTGAAGTCAGAGGGTTAAGATAAAAGGGTGGGATGAAACAGAAAGACAGAGAAACAAAGTTAGATGTATGTAATGATATGAAGAGTGATTGAATGCAAAAGATGATCATGGAATGATTTCAGGCAAGAGTTACACACGTGTCACTGGGGGAGAGAAACTACCATATCTTTTACTACATGTTGGCTGGTTTATCTGCTGAAGAAAGAGGTATGTTCACGAGTGCCCAAACAGGGAGCTGAAGTTGGATAAGTTTAAATCAAAGATTCAACTTTTTCTTGATACTGTCAGAATGGCAAAAGCTACTAAGCTGGAGGAAAGAAGAGTAAGAGAACAAGACCTATTCATATTTCATGTTAAGGCCAAGCTCTGAGTACAGATATTTGGTTCAAAATCCAAAAATTTGATATCCTGGACAAATTTGAATGGAAAAAACATAATTGTGTAATATTAAGTATGTATCTCATTACTGTAAATTGTATCAAAGAAAACTTTTTTGTCATTCCTTTCGTGTCTTCACCTTTCTGTGTTTATTCATTCTCATCTTCCAGTTTCACAGTCTAAAAGCCTACATAACTAGGCACAATATGTGGTGTCTTTGTCATTTTTCTTCCTGCCTCTCTCCTTGTTGTCTCATAAGTGATGAATTGATGACAGGTAAGCTTTACCATATTTCAGTGAAGCTGCACTTGTCAGGCCATTCTCTACAAAGTCTGCGTTACCTTGGTAACAGTGCTGACGTACACACACGGACGGACAGATGCTGAAGACAAGATGCTGTTTGAAAGATGGAAGGTATGGAAGTGTGCCAGCTGTTGCATGAATAAAGAAGAAAGAAAATCATTCAGGTTGATCAGATAAGAGTGCTGAGTTCGTGGGCAGAGACTGATGACAAGAAACTGTCAGAGGCATGAAAATATGGTGCTGTGTCTGTTGTTATGCAGAAATCAGGAACTTTTATTTAAAGCTTTAACTGTTGTCAAGAAATCCTTCATGTTTGATATATTGCTATCAGTTTATATTATTGTTATTTTTGAAGTACTGAATTAAAAAGAAAGTCAGAAAGAGAAGTATAAAGAAATGTAAAGCAATGTATTTCCTCTCATCAAAGTAAAACATAACAAAACAACAGGATACACACTGACAGTGTACTTGTCGTGTCCTTCTGAACATTGACCAGTGAAGTATGAGTCAGACAGCCTCCTTTGGAGACCAAAGACTCTGACGTCCCATTTCCAGTCAACACTCATGCCAAACAACAGTCCACATCAGAAGATTTTTTTTTTTTTTGAAAGATGACTTTCACTCTCTCTTTTTATACATGACAAATGGGGGGAGCTCAAGGTCCATATGTTTTTTGAAGAGTTTTGAAAGTCTGGGAAAACAAATTGAATTTCGGCTCTCCTCTAGTCCACATACTGCAGGGTGATCTTAGGAAAATTGGACTTGAAATGTGTTGTATATGTCTTGTATGTGTGTTGTATATGGCCTACCTATTGCCCATTGGTCAACAGGCATATATGCTGACCTGTCATTGCTGGCAGGGAGAGTCAGGGGAAAGAAGGGGGAGGAGAATAAAATGTTTTTACTTGGGTATTCATGTTACCAACAGTCATCTCTATAGAAAAGGATAGCATCCTGAAGGCTGAATGACACTCCTCTCCTCACAACCTATTTTCCTCTGCTCCCAATCAGAGTCTTTGGAGTTGAACCACAACAATGCCACTTTCACTTCTTTGAACCACTCTGCCAAAGACCCCCTCTCCCCTTCTCCCCCTTTCTGAGCCCCAAAAAAGAAAAATTGAGAAAACGAGTAAATAGAATAAGATATAACATATGTTATGATGACTATTGGTCTGTTAGCTATTGCTGTGAAAAATCCAAGCAATGAATTTAAAAAAAGGAAAGATGATGATTTTAGATGGAATACTATTACTGGGATTTTAGATAAATGGTGTGTACATGTGTGGATGGACAAGTTTTGCATGCATGTGTATGCATATATGTATGAGTATACATTATGTGTGTGTGTGTGTGTGTGTGTGCGTGTGTGTGTGTGTGTGTGTGTGTGTGTATGTGAGGGCATATGCATGCATGTCTGTGTGTGCGTTGGGGGGGCATGTGTATGTGTATATGTGCAGAATGCTCTTGCTGTACTTGGCATCCCTGTTTGGGATGTATACGCATCTTGGCAGCAGTGTTGTTGCTTGGCAACATTCACTTTGAGGATACTGCTGGGCTGGAACTGGAACTGGTTGGGAATAATGGTCAGTGATGTGCATGCGTGCTAGCAAGTGCATGCTGTGTGTGTGTGTGTGTGTGTGTGTGTGTGTGTGCGCGCGCGCACGCAAACGCGCATGTGTGTGTGTGTGTATGCAAAGATGGAAAATGGGTTGAGTTTGTTTGAGTAAGTGTGATAGTTTAAAAGACGTTATTCAAGACAGAGTTACAAGTCCTTTAATGTCAGCAAAATTGCAGGGATGGACAAAAAGAAAACTTCTGCAGGTCAGATCTAGGTGCATGTTGAATGGCTGTGTCTGATGTATTGTTGAAGTGCTAGTGGGCACCTCAAGGGTCCTGGACATGGAACTGGGAGGAGTTTGATCTCTAGATTCACAGTATGCCGGTTACCTTGTGTGTATGTCCTGGTAATTTGTGAACCAAATCCCCAGCTGTAGGTAAATATCCCCACACTGCTTAATGGACGCTTCAGGAGAGGAAAGGCCATGGGAGTGAATCCAGAGAGAAAATCCTGAGTGGAGTCCCCAAGAAGATTCACTGAGAAAGTGCTCTTTCCATTAACTTATGTAGTCCAGTTGTCAAATGCTTTTTATATTCCATCAACTGATACAGTCCAGTTGTCAAAACACTGATTCAGTAATAGATTTCAGCCAGCTTTGTCAGCCAGCTAAATGAGAGATTTCAGCCAGCTCTCATGAGTCAGGTAAGTCTTCTGAAGTGTCAAAGAACCAGAGTTTGATTCTTTGTTGCAACAGTCTGTTTTCAGAGTGAGGTCAGTTTTGATTTCTCTGCCATATCCACAGCTCTGGTAAGTTCATGTTTAAGTCTCTGATGGATGTGAAATGTCAGTGACTGGTTTGGAAAGACAAAGGGGCAGCTGGCACTTCAAATGAAATATTTTATTACTCTGCTTGTGCTACCAAGCAGTTATTCTCAATAACAAACTAACCTGGTGGTTACTTGCATGTACTGAATTAGAAGAGGCACCACTAAGAACGACCATAGTGACTTTACACTAGTGCAAAATCTCCTGTAGTGGGAGCCTCATAGCAACCTGGTGTTGAAAACTATCTTGAACTATTGACACAAGTGCAGTGACAGGGAGAGCTTAGTATGGCTATGCATTAGGGTCATTTCAAGTTTTTCTTCTGAAATGTCAACCAACATGATTTGTCTCAGACTAGACCACATGGTTCAAGATACCAATTTTTTTTTTTTTGCTAACATTATTTGGAAGATGTCCAATCAGAATGTAACTGTAGGTTTGAAGGATGCAAGATGTGTAGCATTGGAATGTTACAGCGCTGAAAGCATGGATGATAGGACAGAATTGAAAAAAAAGATTGTTGACATACAGAAGTCACTGGACTGATTCTATGCATTGCAGAGATGAAAGCAGTGGCAGCATTGCTGGGAGTGCCAGGTGTGTCCCTGTACAGGGGGCTCACCACCAGAACCAGAGACTCCCATGGACAGCTGTGTCACACCATTACTGATGCTCAGTCGGTCAGTATGAGTAGGGCTGATAATACATGTATTCACAATAGTCAATCATCATCATCAGCCCCGTGATCTTCCACCTTTTCAAGATCAGCCTGAGTTTTGTGTTCTTCTCTTTGTTGATAATCTTTTTCAAGCAGAGATGGAAGATCATCATCGATTGCTTCTAGAGTCTGCTGCTAGAAAGCTACCGTTCCTTAAGATGTTGACCCTGGGACAGAAGCAATTCTTTACCAAGATGAAGTCAATGTTGTTGTGATGTTGACCTTCGCGCGTGTGCCTTGTCCATCTTTTGGATGCTTCGGTGGGGGTGTTTAACAACTGGAGATGTTTGTAGTTGACAGATTCCAGTGGTCTGTCTTTATCATCTGTACTGATGACTTGTCTTTGGGTGCCTGGCCAGTTGTTGTTGCATCCTCTCTAACTTTGGCATTCCAGTCTCCCACCACTATTATGAGGTCGCATGATGATAACATTGAAAAGGCGTGCCTTTAGTCAGATGGTGATAAGCTGACTGCAGACTGGTCGGCTACTTATCACACCGTTCACTGTATTGGGTGAACAAGGAAGCCAGTACCAAACTAATTGCTTGCATCTCTGGCACTGAAGTAGACCCTATTCCCCAGCATTCCAGTCTACTGTCCTCTCTGGTGTTGAAGTAGACCCTATGGCATCCCCAGTATGTTCCAGAGATAATTTCTCACCACTATTATGAGGTCGCATGATGATAACATTGAAAGGCGTGCCTTTAGTCAGATGGTGATAAGCTGACTGCAGACTGGTCGGCTACTTATCACACCGTTCACTGTATTCTGGTGAACAAGGAAGCCAGTACCAAACTAATTGCTGTGGTGGCACTGAAGTAGACCCTATGGCATCCCCAGCATGTTCCAGAGATAAGTTCCCATTTCGAGGATTACTGTCCTCTCTGGTGTTGAAGTAGACCCTATGGCATCCCCAGTATGTTCCAGAGATAAGTTCCCATTTCGAGGATTACTGTCCTCTCTGGTGTTGAAGTAGACCCTATGGCATCCCCAGTATGTTCCAGAGATAAGTTCCCATTTCGAGGATTACTGTCCTCTATTGAAGTAGACCCTATGGCATCCCCAGTATGTTCCAGAGATAAGTTCCCATTTTGAGGATTACTGTCCTCTCTGGTGTTGAAGTAGACCTATGGCATCCCCAGTATGTTCCAGAGATAAGTTCCCATTTCGAGGATTACTGTCCTCTCTGGTGTTGAAGTAGACCCTGTGGCATCCCCAGTATGTTCAGAGAGATAAGCGCCCATTTCGAGGATTACTGTCCTCTCTGGTGTTGAAGTAGACCCTGTGGCATCCCCAGTATGTTCCAGAGATAGGTGCCCATTTAGAGGGTGAGTGCTTTCAGTTTTCCAGAGACGTTACATGTTCTAAGTTCTTACAGTGTGTCTGCAATGCCTTGTGAATATTTAGACCTCTGGGGCCCTGGTGTGCATCTAGAGGCAGTATTTGTTGACCTGAGTGACATTCAGTACAGTCATAGATTTAATGGCATGGTGATTTGTGGGCATGTTACTATTTGGTAGAACCCAATCCTCTCCAAATCGGATAATTTGTTTGGTTTGCCTCCCATATGCAACAGGTAGTACAGGATAACACGCTATCAGTAGCAAAGGAGTAATTTCTCTGACCGGACTGTAGCTTTGATTGTTAAATCTTTCCTTTAACAACAAGAATTTGAAAGTGCAGCAAGACAGAATGATACCCAGAGATGTGTATAAGACGTCAGTAGATCTAGAAGTTTATTCCTTTCTTCCTTTCCTGTTCCCAGCAAGGTTGTAAAAAGGCAAAAACAAGATAAGAAAGCATCATCCTAATCATTCTTCTCTCCTAGCGTCAACTCACCTCACTGGCCAACACTGCGCAGGTTTGGGATCTTCAGCTGTGTCTTCTGAAAATCAGCCTAAGCCCCAGAATTCACCTTCAACATGCAAACCCAATGGTGCTAGGCCTTCATGCTTTGTTTCTGTGGGGGATTTGTCTGCTGTAGGAGCTGCATCTGAAGTCATAGATATGGTATGCTTGGCCAGGCATCTGGGAAGTCCATTGTTCTCATTTGAAATTCTGGCAGCTGACCTGGTTATGGGGACCATTCATTTTGACTCCAGAAACCCTCCTAAAATTGAGTTAGTCAACTTTCATCCTCCCCATGGCTCTCGGCATCTGCAGTGCTGGCCAATAAGGCTGCGATCACTTCACCTGTGGTCAGTTTGGACTGTCCCAGCTCAGATAACCCAATCCTGATGGCCATGCTGCAGGAAAATGCATTACAGGAAACAAAAGTGCCTCGCTGGCTCCTCCTTTAGAACTGTGTAGAGCTTGTGCTGCCTCAGGTAGTCACCATCCACCCTGTATGGGAGGCTTCCTTACAGCTGTTGTTCTTGAGGACCCTTTCTCTCATTTTCTTTGCTTTGGGTAGGAGCTAGCAAGTCAAAAGACAGTGTGTTTGAAGTGGATAACTCAGTGCTGCTCAGCCTCCTCTGTGACTTCTCCCCAAAGTATCAGCACTGGAGCACATGCATGTGCAGATATCTGCGGTATTGATAACACTCACAGATGAAAAATTCAACTGTCTTAACCTTTATAGCCTCTTTAAGCAATAAAACTCAGTGACTTGGGTATACTGTCACAGACAACAGCACATGAATGCATAGAAATTTGACCACAGCTTTCTGTCTTTTACTCTCTACTTTGCCTAAAACGTACAGGTCATGATATTTGTATAAGGGAAAAGGACAGTCCCTCCTGTGGAGACTCGAAATACATTTCGCTTGTGGAGTTTTTGAATTGGCCTGCAATTTTCAGGCATCTTTGAGAGCGACTAAAGCAAGCTGCCTTATGAAGTACAGCAGCAATGAATGGTCAGCCCTTACTTCTATCAAGATTCATGCTTGAATCAGTATTCTTAACCTTTTTCAGGCATTTTTGAGAGCGACTAGAGCAAGCTGCATTATGAAGTACAGCAGCAATGAATGCTCAGCCCATACTTCTATCAGATTCATGCTTGAATCAGTATTCTTAACCTGACACTTTTGTCTGATGGTCCATCTGAAGGTCCGTTCACTGCTGGCAATTGACTCTGCTAGAAATTTGTGGTTGTGTTGACTTGCCATTGAACCTGAATGAATGACTCAACTGAAACACCATCAATGATGAAAAATTCTTTGAATTTGAACAGGCAACATGTCATAGCTTAGAGTGGGGTGTAAAGTGCTCTGGATTATTTCGTGTTCTTGTGTACACATTGTGTACTTATGTATGGATGATTCTCTTTTTCACCCTGCTTTTAACGTGTTTTTTAGGTGTGTGTCCTTATCCAGCTGATAGTTTTAACACAATATGAAATGTGTATGTTTTATCCAGCTGATATTTATCTGATGAAATTTGTCATGTATAAGCTGTGGCCTGCCTAGGCTAATGCTAGCGCAATAAAATCCGCCAGTATAAACTATAGCCTTTGTAGGTCAAGAGATCCATGCCTGTAGCACGTCAAAGGTCTTCTGTCAACTGTAAGCAATGTCCTGTCCAGGCCAATGCCAGTCTGGACGGCCTTGCCCGAGCACTGTACTACCGAATGGTAGGCTCCATTGTGCGGAGAATCAACAGCTCAAAACGCTGTAGCTCTCACTGTACCCACAGCACTGAAAGTCAGGAGTCAAGAAGCAGCAACATCAATTTGAACAATGGTAAGTAAGGATTTTAATGCTGTTCTTTTCTTTGTGATAGCAGATGGCATGATATACTGAATGTCGGTGACATGAAAATGTAATGTAAAGAAGTATTGTGCACTTAAAAAGTTTGGACAGCAGTAACTCCTCATGAAAAAGAGAACGGAATATACAAACAATGAAAGATAAAACAGCAATAACTTTTAACCCCTTCATTGCCATACCCATTTTCCAAGAGATTTTAAGTACAGGACAGTATAATAGAACTTCCTTCTTCTGCTTCCCCATTATAATTCTTCTCCTGCTGTGACCAGCACTGACATCCATTAAAAATAGAATAAGGTATTCCCAAATGACATAAACATTTGGAATAACTATTTTCTTATTCTGCCTTGTTCCCAAGTTGCTTTTGATGTGCACAATACCAACAATCAGCCTGAATATGTATTCCACTTTCACACTTTGTTTTATGTATGCAAAAATGTTTACATACTCAGCACTCAGTAGCAAAGTAGGGGATTTTTGTCATATCTGTGGCCAGTTCTTGAGTGAGCATAATCATTTTGGTGCAAGCAGTAAACAGTATTCCTTTTAGTAGTATCAGGTCAGAGTCATACCAAAAATGATCAGTCACATCCACGTGGCAGAAGGAAAGTGCATCAGTGAATGTAATTGCTGAACAAAGAAGGTGCGACTTGTTTGCCTGAATCCTACACTGTGTGTGTGTGGCTCAGCATGAGTCACAAGAAAGCAAATGGTGTGACTGACATTTTCTTTTGTTGTCTTCGTCTTCTCTTCCTGATTAACATTGTCCTATTTGGATGACCTGTCAGATCAGTTTGTTTTTGGTCTATGAGTTTAATTCCACAACTCAGGTCCATTATTCTTTTCTTTGTGGTCATATAAGTATTGATTAATAGACGAGCATCCCCTCAATCTACTCAAACATGTGTTGTTAACAAAAAGGCTAGAAATTATTAGACTAACTAGATTGGATCGCTTCAGTATTCACAGTGTATCAAAGGCAGATCACTCTTCATTCAGTCTGTTACATCAGGAGTCAAGCCATCATCTGTCACTGGTAGGCTTTCAAAGGCAAAAGGGAGAGGTTTTTTTTTTTTTTTTTTTAATCTGCAGCCTGTAATCCTTCAATTTAAACAATGAAACGGGGAGGATAGCTCAGTTAGTAGAGAGCGTCGGACTCATAATCCAAAGATTATGAGTTCGAATCTCCGCCGGGCCGCTTCGGTACAGGGGGATTTTGCCCTCGGAGTTAACATTAGTTCTGACTCCATTTCCCATACAGTCCTTCAAATGAGACTACATACGGAGATTCTGTGTCTGAATGCATGCATACCCATCTCCAACTTGGGAAGAGAAGGCCAGTTTGGCCGTTGGTATGGATGACACCTTACACACACCATGCACCTTCCCGAAGATGGCATATGGCTTCCTTGATGGCGGGATAAAAAACAGTCATGCACACAAAACTCCACTCCCTTTGTTGGGTAGATGGGATTAATACTTGTCTGTCCATATATAGGGAGTGTCCGCAGGAGTATCAGCCTGCGTACACAGAAGAAGAAGAAGAATGAAACAAAGAAAATAATTGGTAAAGTTTGAATGTGTGGCCAATTCCAATAGCAAATGGTATCAATCGAACATGGTGAGTGGAAAATGTTGCATAACAGTAAGTAGGGTAGGCAGTAACAGTATTGCTGGTGTAGCATTCACACTGACAAGACGCAAGGTGCGTCACACAGGTATACCTTGAGTAGCTTCATCCATTCACATTTTGTTTAAAACTCTTCTCTACACCCCAAAACTTTGGTTAAGACTGTGTTTTCTTGACCAAAATTCTGCAATAAATTTGAGGAGAACTCCAGTTCAGTTCCATTGTAAAAATCCAGATTCTTCCCCATCTGAACAATGGAGATATTAACCAGGGAGTTGTGTATGATTTTACCAAATTTTCAGACGATCCATTTTGGATTCCCACACTCCATAGATCAACATTGATCTGGTCTCCAGCGGCTCTTTGGCATAAGACGCTTTTTTTTTTTTTTTTTTTGCTGAACTCTGTTCTGAATTCCTGTCCTTTCAAATTAATATTTACTGATGGTTCCAAGTCTGAAGAAGGGAGTTGCTTTCACTGCTAACAGCTCAACAGCTCCTTCTCAAAACTGTTCAGAACACATCCCTTAGACAGCTCCATCTACACTGCTGAGCTCGCAGCATTGGTCCAGGCTCTACAAATGGTCTCTAAATCAAAACATAAAGAAGTTTTCAGTTTCCTCAAGGAGACATCACTGCATGCAGACAGGTCCATGCTACACCACATCTGCTAAGTTCTGAGACCACACTGCGCATGATTTATAGCTGATGAGTAAATGAATTAATGATTCAGATGAGAGAATTTAAGAAGAGGGTCTCTTGACTACAACTTAGCAAATGTATTACCTATGCATTGGTCAATGCACTGGTCAGACCTTGGGTGCCTACCTAACATTGTCTAGGGGGTGTTGCATATGCCAAGTAGAAATAAGTCAGTTGCTTGTACACATAATTGTGAGGAAAATGGGTTTCAAGGCGTGCAGATCAAGGTATCATTTCTGTTCAAGGAAAGGCATGGTCACCAGACCAGAATAGCAACAAGCCTTCTCTACCATACTATCTTGGAGGTGACAGTACGCGCACCTGCTCAGAGGGATTCCTGGGTGTCCTTGACCTTTACGGGTTCAATCAGACAGAGGTGAGAATAATAAGTGAAATGGAAAGCTTTTAGATTGAACATATGCCTTCTGCACGTTAACCCCTCTGAACAAAATTGCCACAGGATGTTTTGATATTCCTTCTGTGAAGGATACCATTTATGAAGTTTGAAAATGTGGAAGAAGTATGTTAGTGTGAGACTTATATTGTCAGACGGAATCTTCTTAGTCCAGGAACTAGGATGTACACATTTCACAATCAACAGAATGGAAGACAATGTTAGACTTTCCATAAGCATGAACTTTAACCTTTTCTTCAGTTAAGATCATTGGATTATGATAAAAGGTCCAGCATAAGGGCACGCATGCGCGCGCACGCGTGTGTGTGTGTGTGTGTGTGTGTGTGTGTGTGTGTGTGTGTGTGTGTGTGTGTGTGTAAGTGTTGTGTAAGTGTTTGTGTGTGTATGTGTAAATGTGTGTGTGTAAGTGTGTGTGTGTGTGTGTGTGTGTATGTGTGTGTGTGTAAGTGTATGTGTGTGTGTGTGTGTAAGTGTGTGTGTGTGTGTGTGTGTGTGTATATATGAGTGTATGTGTGTGTGTGTGTAAGTGTGTGCGTGTGTGTGTAAGTGTGTGCATGTGTGTGTATGTGTGTGTGTGTGTGTGTGTGTGTGTGTGTGTGTGTGTGTGTGTGTAAAGCTAGAACCCCGCCATTCCGGCTTCAGTCTGGCTGTGGGTCTCCTGTGTTTGTGGCATCTGGCTGCACTGGCAAAATACATGACCATGAGCATTACTACATTGTGACGATACCTGGCCTGGCTGTTGTTCATTTGTCTCCACATAGACACAAGGCTTTTTGCTGTGTGAAATGGTGTTTTCTCTGTGTATACCTATGATGCCAGTCATTAATGGATATTACCAGTATTTTGCCCCAGTGTTTACATAACATACATACAGTTCCCTTTTCCTATGAGGATGTAGCCTGGGCCCTTACTTTGTTTAACTTAGGTTTTTTAATTCAAGGTTTTTCATTGTGTTTTTCTGAATGTGAAATGGAGAACGTAGATTACAGAGTTTCTGATGATTGTGCATGTGTGTGTGTGTGTGTGTGTGTGTGTGTGTGTGTGTGTGTGTGTGTGTGTGTGTGTGTGTGTGTGCATGCATGAATAAATGTGTGTATGCAGGTGTGTGTGTATGCCACTGCTTGATTGTTTTTTTGCGTGCATGTATGTGTGCACGCACATACACATATGTGTGTGTCCATGCATATGTTAGAATGCTTCATTGTATGACATATGATAAGGTCATGTGTATGTATATATCTAAACACATGTTTATGAATGTGTGTGTTTGTGTGCATGAACAAGGTGTCTGTGTGTATCTTTTGTTAGAAGGAGAAAGAGAGAGGGTTATATGCTTTTGAGTGTGTGTGTGTGTGTGTGTGTGTGTGTGTGTGTGTGTGTGTGTGTGTGCACGCGCATGTGCAAGATATTGTGTATGCATGAGTATATATGAGCAACTGGTTAGTAAGAATGCGTGTGTGTGTGTGTGTGTGTGTGTGTGTGTGTGTGTGTGTGTGTGTGTGTGTGTACATGCATGTGCGTGTGTATGTGTGTGTTTGTTTGGATTCTTATCAGAACTTGATTTTGAGAGATTTTTGCAGAAACATTTTTTTTCATGTCTGGAAACAGAAAATGATATATTGTATAAAGTAACTATGATAATAATGATAATGATAATGTGATAGGCTGGGAATCTTGAGAAATGCTTTCAGATCAAAGTAATTTTAATAAAGAGATCTATGAATAATGCAATAAGTACTTACTACTTCCCCCCCTATCCACCCTCTCCACCTTCACCTTGCCCCACCCTCTGCACTCTTCATCTCTCAAAAAGAGCATGATGTCATTGAAACATAACAGTTTGCAGAACAAAAAAAACAACAAACAACAACAACAACAACAGCAACAACAAAAATGAAACAGTGTAGCAGTTTATAAGCAGTGCTTCAGACAGTGAGCGTTTCACAGATAATGTAACCTCTGACCAGATAGATACAAGAGAAAAGGGCAGTTTTACTTATCTCTGATGTCTTCCCGTCCTTATTTTTCAGTTTTTGTTAGAATATTCTCTTGTAACATGTCTTTGTATTTAACCTGGCTTGTATCACAGAGGCGGAGTTTATTACCTCCACACCATAATTGTCAGCATTGTTAAAAAAAAAAAAAAAAAACCTTATTAGGCATGTACAATACACTACATCAAAACTCTGGGCGCATCCCCCCCAAAAAGTGAAGACAATCAGACATTTAGACATATCACAAAATTTTTGACAATTGTGGCTGTGGCTGAACCAAATGCTGCAAGGAGCATTCTGAGAAAATGCAGGCAGGCTTGACCATCAGCCACACCTGTGACTGGACCACAGCTGTCCACATGGAATCAGTTGGTGTGCGGGCTTTGTAATAAACCTGCAGAGCCAGACACAGCTGGAAGAGTGAGATTCTAACTTTATGCTGTTTTTCAAGATGCCCAAATGCTAACTGAAATATATAAAAAAAGGACTTTTTTTTTTTTAACTTTGCTGTTTGTTTTATGGTTTGATGTGCACCTGTTTCAAGGTAGAATTGTCATTTGCTAACTTCACTGTCTTGTTGTTTGGTTTGTACCTGTTTCAATGTTGGGTTTGTACTTTACTGTTTTCAGTGTTTCAATGTAGATTGTCATTTGCTAACTTTACCTGTTTGTTTTATTTGCTAACTTTGTTTTATGATGCACCTGTTTCAATGTAGAATTGTCATTTGCTAACTTCACTGTTTTTGGTTTATGGTACCTGTTTCAATTGATGTGCTAACTTCACTGTTTTCAAGGTAGAATTGTCATTTGCTGGCAGGTGAATGGCTTGGAACAGCTGGCAGTAACTTATGTGCGGAAGCCATGCAGCACTACTACAACAGTCACATGTTCCGCGGACCCAGCAGTGCTCTACATGATGAGGGGTTGTCACAGCCAGTGGATGTCCAGTATTTTAACAACACGCCCGTCATTCAACTCATTTCAGCCCAGGTCAGTGGTGGTGGATATATTGTACAGGACATGTATGTACCCTGAAAATCCTTTCAAATCTCTTAATTCTTTTTATGGGGCTTTGAATTTTCTTGTGCAAGCAGGATGAAGATCCTACTATGAAAGAGGTCAACAAAGCTCTAAATCCACTGGCTTTAGACAAGGTGCTGGAATGATGGAAGGTCCTTAACTCTTACTTGTTCACTCACTTGATACTGAAGGCCTACATCCGTTGCCATGCCCTCAGAATTTTTTCATTGCCACTGTTTCAGCATTCACAATCATTTTCTGTTGTCAGGATCTGTAGATTTCTCTTGTATTTTCAAAATCTAAAAACAATTACCTATATCAAATATGAATTAAGAGATATAATCTCATATGATTTGATCTTATGATCAGTGAACATTCATAACCCAGTTCTCTTCAAAAATTAGCACCAACATGGCTGAATACAAAAAGAAGGGGGACAGAAGTGATTGTAACCACTGTCGAGGCATCTTCATTCTCAGCATTGTAGGAAACGTCGTTGCCAAGGTGCCTGAAGAGATTTGCAATCACATGCGGAAAGAGCATCTCCAGACTCTCAATGTGGCAAGTGGCATGTTCAGATTATTTGCTCTGTATGCACATATTTTGAAAACTAGAGCGGTGTATTAATATCATCTTGAGTGCAAGCATTCTGACTTTTTAGATTATATATCCAATTTGGTGATTTCACAGTACAGGCATGTATGACAGTTGAACAGATCCCAAGCAGTTTGTGTTTCTGTGCTGTAGAGTACAGGCATACTGAGTTTGTTGGACCATGCTTCATCGCTGCCCTCTGGGGACTCTGAAGCCTTTATGCAGGATGTCAAAACACAGCACACCACCAATAATTAGTGAGTCCTGTGTTTGATGCATTTGTGAGCCTCTAGAGTTCTCATGACTTTAACTGCATGCAGTGACTGTTGTGGAAAATGTTGGCTATTTTCCATGTGCATTAACATTCAGCATAATCATTTTACTTCTCATTAACCCTTTGAGTGAAATGCTGCAGCTAACCAACTTAAAGACAAACAAAGTGAAATGAAATCATGCACTCAATGCACTCAAGGCAGGAATGTGTTACTTTGACAAGCATCACAACAATGAATGCCACAGTCACTGTGCATCATTTTCTGATGTCTTACCTCGAGTCTTATGTGTTTGCTTCTTGCTCCAACTTTATGGTTTGAAAACTCTTGTCATCTTCAATATTCCTGGGATTCAAGGGAAACAAATCCTTTATCTTCAAAGTCCTGTACTGTAAATTTCTTGCCACCATCTGCTAGTGATGAATGTTGTGTAAATGTTTTGCCTTTCTTTTCCATCTTCTCTACAACTGTGATCCATGTTTACTCTCATTGACATAGTTTTTCATTCTCTGAAGTGCACACTTGCAAACAAACACTGCTGAGAACTAATGATTTTGTTATTTCATGTTTTTCATATTATAGTCACTTTTAGAACTGGATTCTTTGTGTTTATGAGCAGGATCAAACTAAGACCTTCTTTTTGTCACCTCAATTTATCCTTCACGTCTCTTATATCTGGCCTCGTAGCGCAGTCAGGGAATGTTTGTGGAACAATGGTGTAGAATGTGCTGAGGGTCCTCAGTACTCAGCCCAGCGGGACACTGGTTGGCTTGGGATATCTTGAATATTCTTACCTCACAGACAAACATATGGGCTATTTATACCTGCATCATGTGCCAAGGCATCATTCCCTCAGATAAAAAAACAGGGATAATTTACCATACAATTACAACATAAAGGAGGACATCATTCCTTCAGATAAAACCATGACTTATAGCCGGGCATTGTTCCTGCATATGGACTGCAAGTAATTTTACACCCATACTGTATGGCAGGCCAAATTTCAGACTTTGTGGAAAGATTTTTCCTTGACATGGTAAAACGTTAGTGGGTACATCAGGTGAGTCAACAAATATGCCAATTGAGACAGTTGAACTGAAGCTGTCAGGGCCAGTCCTTTTTGTACATGAACGTTTGTACACTTGTGTTAGTAGAGAGATGGAAGGAAGGGGACAAAGGGTCAGAGGGCGCACACATACTCATACATGCAGGCACACAGGCACACTGACCGGCAGACAGGCTGCAGGGTATGTACATATACGCAAACACTCATGTTTGCACACAGGCATGCAGGCACACAAACCCCACATGTAGTAGTGATGCAGACAATGTTGATCAGACTGTCCAGGCCTGATCGTTGAGTTGGGTACATGTGGAGATCAGACATCTGTCAGGACTCTTCCGTCCTTTGTCTCAACTCTCTCTCTCCCTCTTCATGTGTATGGCATTCATAACGTTAGCCCCCCCCCCCCCCCCCCCCCCCCAACCCCCCCCCCCCCCGAACTCCAGTCCTCTTCACTCTCTCATTCTCTCTCTCTTTCCAAATGGAGAAAGTAATAATTTCAGATGCAGTGTCTATATTCTTCATCCTTTTCATTTCACCTTTCCTCACCCGCCCCCTCCCCCTCCTCCAAACCCTCTCCCATTTTGTGATTAGCAGGGCTGTAAGCACCATTCTCTCTCACTGTCGTCTTCTCCCTCCACTTCCAATTGGAGCAAGGTAACTTCACATACAAAAACAGTGTTTTTGTGGATGTGTTGCCAAATCTTCAGGGTGATGTTGTAAATGCAATACAAAAATGAACCTTTCAGTTCATCTAGAACAAAAAGAATGACAGAATAATAAGAAAAAAATTATTATACAAGAATGTAGGTCAAGGTGATATAGGTATTCCAGACGTGTGCAAAATATGTGTATGCATTTAAAGTTATATGGATTAGAAAACAGTCTGAGCATGCATAAATGGGCTTCTCAATCAAACCTGCTGAATATTAGAACTTTGCATCTGCAGAGAGTGGGTACCAAAATAGATTTTGATAGACATAAAAACAGATTCTAGCCTCATGTGTTTTCAAACATTTGAAGAATTAGCAAAAAAATACAGACTTAAAACAGTGAAGAAATGGCCTCTGGATAATCATTATGTAATTCTGATATATGCCACAGGAACTTGGATTGAGAAAGATGTGAAGTATATAATGAACTTTATTCCTTTTGTATTTTGTAGATTTTTATGCTTTTGTAATTTCCTTAGATTTTAAACTTACTCTATTTGTAGTAGCAGCAGCAGCAGTAGTTGTAGTTGTGGTACTTTTATGACTTTTTGTATATTTAACAATTTTGACCTTATTTTAGTACTCCGAATTCTTACAGAACAGGGAGTATTTTACAATGGGAACGAAAAAAATGCTGTCTGTGTGTCTGTCCGTGGTCAAAACGTGATCCACTCGCTCCACACAAAACTTGTGGGCCAATCTTTCTGAAAATTTGTACGTATGTTCATTATGGGTCACCGATAATGCCCGATGTTTTATTTAACCCGAATAGCCATTACTAATGGTTACAATGGCCCAAAATGTTTTTTCTTTATGGAATATCTCAGAAAGTACTTGTATTCAAGATAAACTGAGAGTAAGTTTTTATGCTTTGCATCTTGTTAATTTTGTATATCATGATGTTGTTATTATTATTATTATTATTGTAGCTATTGTTTCTCTCTTTCTTCGTCTTCTTCCTCCTCCTTCTTCCTCTAATATTACTAGTAGTAGTATTATTACTGCTTGTTCATACTTTGTTTCAGTTGTTTCAAATGTTATTTGTCCTGCCTGAGGAAGACATGTAGGCCAAAATGCATTGTGTTTGTTTTGTAATTTATTTGTTCCTTCATTTGGTGGCCCAGTATTCTGTGTTTGCTCTTATCAGAGCTTCAGA
>JADBJO010002495.1:225000-240000 GCA_016801955.1 Conus betulinus
TGTGACCAGCAGCAAAAAACAACACAAAGGTTCTACCTGCTGCATTAATTTTACCTGCCCATTTAACTTGTGCTCTTCAGTAGCGTTTGTGTGCTGGTACTCAATTTGAAATGGAAAAGTTTGCTAAAATATCATTGTGCAGGTTCTTCTCATCTAGTTATTCTACATTTGCTCTATCTCATCATCCCCAGTGTGTTATAAAATGTCATCTGTCTCAAAACATGTCAGTGTGATAATGCAAACCCACTCCCACCCATGCTCCTTTCTGTGTGACGTAGCAGTCTCATCTGTCTTAAAACTTTTGATGTGATGTTGTTTTTTCTCATCAGTCTCATCATCCCCAGTGAGGCATATCTCATCAATCTCATCATCCCCAGTGTGTGATGCATCTGTCTCATCATCCCCAGTGTGTGATGCATCTGTCTCATCATCATCCCAGTGTGTGATGCATCTGTCTCATCAGTCTCATCCCCAGTGTGTGATGCATCTGTCTCATCATCCCCAGTGTGATGCATCTGTCTCATGTCTCATCATCCCCAGTGTGTGATGCATCTGTCTCATTATCCTCAGTGCGATGCATCTGTCTCATCACATCATCCCCAGTGTGATGCATCTGTCTCATCATCCCCAGTGTGATGCATCTGTCTCATCATCCCCAGTGCGATGCATCTGTCTCATCACATCATCCCCAGTGCGATGCATCTGTCTCATCACTCTCATCATCCCCAGTGTGATGCATCTGTCTCATCAGTCGCATCCCCAGTGTGATGCATCTCTCTCATCAATCTCATCATCCCCAGTGTGATGTATCTGTCTCATCAGCCTATTCATCCCCAGTGTGATGCATCTGTCTCATCAGTCTCATCCTCAGTGTGAAGCATCTCTCATCAATCTCATCATACCCAGTGTGATGCATCTCTCATCAGTCTCATCATCACCAGTGTGATGCATCTCTCATCAATCTCATCATCCCTAGTGATGCATCTCTCATCATCTCATCATCCCCAATGTAATGCATTTCTCATAGTAATCTCATCATCACCAGTGTGATACATGTCTCTCATCAGTCTCATCATCCCCAGTGTGATGCATCTCTCATCAATCTCATCATCACCAGTGTAATGCATCTCTCATCATCTTATCTTTGCCAGTGTGATTCGTCTCTCTCATCAATTTCATCATCACCAGTGTGATCCATCTCTCATCAATCTCATCATCACCAGTGTGATGCATCTCATCAATCTCATCATCCCCAGTCTAATACATCTCTCATCAATCTCATCATCTTCAGTGTGACATGTATCTCTTATCAATCTCATCATCCCCAGTGTGATGCATCTCTCATCAATCTCATCATCCAGTGTAATGCATCTCATCAATCTCATTATCCCCAGTGTGATGCATCTCTCTCATCAGTCTCATCATCCCCAGTCTAATACATCTCTCATCAACCTCATCATCCCTAGTGTGATGCATCTCTCACCAATCTCATCATCACCAGTGTGGTGCATCTCTCTCATTAATCTCATCATCCCCAGTGTGATGCATCTCTCATCAATTTCATCATCACCAGTGTGATGCATCTCTCATCAATTTCATCATCACCAGTGTGATTCATTTCTCATCAATCTCATCATCCCCATTGTGATGCATCTCTCTCATCCCCAATGTGATGCATCTCTCATCAATCTCATCATCACCAGTGTGATTCATCTCATATCAATCTCATCATCCCCCAGTGTGATGCATCTCTCTCATCAATCTCATCATCCCTAGTATGTAGCATCTTTTGTATCAACCTCATCATCCCCATATGATGCATCTGTCATCAATTTTATCATCCCCAATGTGATGCATCTCTCTCTCATCAATTTCATCATCCCCAATGTGATGCATCTCTCTCTCATCAATTTCATCATCCCCAATGTGATGCATCTCTCTCTCATCGATCTCATCATCCCCAGTGTGATGCATCTCTCATCAATCTCATCATCATCTCCAATGTGATGCATTTCTCTCTCATCAATCTCATTATCCCCAGTTATGCATCTCTCATCAATCTCATCATCTCCAGTGTGATGCATTTCTCTCTCATCAATCTCATTATTCCCAGTGTTATGCATCTCTACCAATCTCATCATCAACCCCAGTGTAATGCATCTCTCTCTCATCAGTCTTATCATCCCCAGTGTGATGCATTTCTCTCGTCAATCTCATCATCCCCAGTGTGATGCATCTTTCATCAATCTCATCATCCCCAGTGTGATGCATTTTCTCTCGTCATCTCATCATCATCTCCAGTGTGATGCATCTTTCATCAATCTCATCATCCCCAGTGTGATGCATCTCTCATCAATCACATCATCTCCAATGTGATGCATTTCTCTCTCATCAATCTCATTATCCCCAGTGTTATGCATCTCTTACCAATCTCATCATCCCCAGTGTGATGCATCTCTCTCTCATCAATCTCATCAACCCCAGTGTAATGCATCTCTGTCTCTCTCATCAATCTCATCATCCCCAGTGTGATGCATCTCTCTCTCATCGGTCTCATCATCCCCAGTGTGATGTATCTCTCTCATCAATCTCATAATCTCCAGTGTGATGCATCCCTCATCAGTCGATCATCTCCATTGTGATGCATCTCTCATCAATCTCATCATCCCCAGTGTGATGCATCTCTCATCAATCTCATCATCCCCAGTGTGATGCATCCCTCATCAGTCGATCATCTCCAGTGTGATGCATCCCTCATCATCTCTCATCAATCTCATCATCCCCAGTGTGATGCATCTCTCATCAATCTCATCATCATCCCAGTGTGATGCATCTCTCATCAGTCGATCATCCCTAGTTTTATGTAGCTCTCTTATCAGTCTTATTATCCTGTATGTGATGTTACAATCTTATCTGTTTATAACCCTCAGTGCAATGGAGCTTCTTCATCAATTGTTAGCATCCCCGATACGGTGTAGCTACCTCATTAATCTTATCATTTCCAGTGTAACATACCTCTCTCATCAGTCTCATCATCCGTAGTGCGATATAGCTGTTTAGTTCATCATATCTCATGTATGTTGTATCCCCATGCTGGGAGTGTTGGAGGCACTACTGATGATTTGATGTTGTTCTTGGCTGGGAAATATCTTTCAAAGTTTTTGTTGCATACTCTTGCTGTTTGTTTGCTGGTTGTTGTTTTTTTTTAATTAAAAATCTGTGTGTAAGTTTGAGACATGCTCTTTTTTTTATCTAAACATTGTCAGCCCCCGTGAAAGCGAGCAGACACTGAGTGCTGACTTTCAGTCAAGACTAGAAAATCTGCTGAAATCTATTGCCCCTGCACGACCTCACTTCATCCGATGTCTGAGGGTAAGTCCACACATCCCTCACACTGATGAGATTCAAAGAACATGGACATCAACGATGATGTAAAGTTGGCACATGCTCATATGGCAATTGAGAGGTATGTAAAGAAGAGGATGGGTGTGTGAGTAGAGAGAAAATACTGGGGAAGGAAAGCTCAATGGTGCTTGTCAAGTGAAGGGGAGAGGTAATGTTTACTCGTGAATGCTGTACCTATACAATTTAATTTCATTTAAACATTACCTAGTTGGAATATGTGAGTATTTGTGTGTTGTTTACAGCCCAAATAAACAACTGTTAAAAAAAAAAAAAAAACCCACACAATGTGTGTGTGTGAGTGGGTGGATGGGTGGGGGTACTTGCCATATCCAGTCTACCGAGGAAAGGTCTTGCTGTCGTGTGTTCTTCCTTTGTTTTCTTCTTGCTTTGTTTCGTTCAGTTGCTTTGTAACTGCAATGTTAAAATTGATAGACACACATGATTTTTGTGACACTTAACCAATGTAAATAATTTGTGTTGGCCTTTGCTGCATCGTTTCCTGTAAATCTATCGTTTAACCATTTGTGCGAAGCTGCCTCCGTCATTGCCATAGCAAAGTATTTGTGTGGGGGGAGAGAGAGAGGGGAGTGGTTTATGCATGAATTTTGCAATTCTGCTCATGTTTGGATGCAGCAAGCTACATCACAAGTGTACAAGATACTCTGAATGTTTGGTTGTTGATGTTTGTATATTTGGTTGTTGATGTTTGTATGTTTGGTTGTTGACGTTTGTATGTTTGGTTGTCAGTGTTGGTTGTTGATGTTTGTATGTTTGGTTGTTGATGTTTGGGGTAATGTTCACAGAGCACAGTCCAGGCAGAAGCAGGCATGTTTGATGCAGAGTGTGTGTTACATCAGATCCGTTCTCTGCAAATCACCCCCACAGTACAGCTTCTGGCTGCTGGTGAGATGGCTCCACATTCTGTAAATTTACATTCACACTTGCATGTCCTTATGCATCATGTCAGCTTGCTCACACACACGCACACACGCACACACACACACACACACACACACACACACACACACACACACACACACACACACACACACATATGCACACACACACACACACACACACACACACACACACACACACACACACACACACACCCATATGCACATGCATGCACATACAGGCATGCATGTGAGAATGCACACACACATGCATGCACACATGCATACATGTACACACACACACACACACACACACACACACACACACACACACACACACACACACACACACACACATGCATGTACACATACACGCACATGCACACAGACACACAGACACACACACACACACACACACACACACACACACACACACACACACACACACACACACACACACACACACGCATGCACACACACACACACACACTCGCACACACCTAAAAATCATTGTACAAAATAGCTGTTAGCTGCTGGTAAAAAAAATTCACCCACTGCACAGTTACAATGTACACATGTACACCAAACCAGCTATGACCAGGTCAGTTTGAATAAAGAAGTATGCAAACAGATTGATCATCTTTGTATGGGCTAATTTACCTATTTTTAAACTCACTTTGCTGACTTGCATTGAACACATGGACAGTGATCTGCAAAAATACCCTGTGGCTCACTCACCCGTTGAAAATTTCTGCAACCATTGGTTGCTGTCAAAGGGGAAAGGTCAATGAATATTCTACTTAGATTATTAGGTCATCCACGAAGCAAGTACCACTCCAAAAATTCAAAGCTTACAAAAGTCCTAATAGGGGGCCTTCGTCTGAAACCCAATCGAGGCCCTCTGTCCCAAGAGAGTTAAGGCGGTTTCCATTAGTTGCAAAGTGAGACGACTGCAGATGGAAATCTATACAAATCCTAAAAAGTATTTGAAATAAATCTGCCAGAGAACATGGACAAACAAATCACAAGACAAAACATGATGCGTTTCACCCTCTTAGGTCTTCTTCAGGCAAGATAACACTCAGGGTAAGGAAAATGAAGAATGAGCAATCACTTAACTTGTCAAATTCCAAATTTGACAATATAAGTGATTGCTTGCTGAAATGCATCATGTTTTGTCTTGTAATTCGTTTGTCCATGTTCTCTGACAGATTTATTTCAAATACTTTTTATATGAACAGTTTCCAATGTTTTTGGTCCTCTTTTCTGCTAAAATGATATGCATCTCTTCTTCAAGAAGGGAAGTTCATGAAGACCTTATTTTTGTAGGGTTTCTTTTGTAGCCTTGAAGGAGATGTGTAGTTGCTCTCAAAGAATTACATTTACAGTTACCTGTCTTATTCAGTATGCCTTGATTTCCATCACAGGATTACCCCATCGACTGAGATACCGAGCTTTCAATGCTCGCTATGGATTATTCTTACCTTCAGGCCAGAGAGGCATTGGCTCCTCACAAGATGAGTGCCATGTAGGTACATGCTTCCTACTCTCTTATTCCTTTACTTTCTTATTTGTGTGTGTGTGTGTGTGTGTGTGTGTGTGTGTGTGTGTGTGTGTGTGTGTGTGTGTTTTACGAACAGAAAGGATGCGCTGCACTTCTGTTGCTTTTAGCAGTTCATAAGGTAATAGCTGTTTGATTTGTTTTCAGATCCTTTCAGCTTTTAATGCCTTTTCCTCAAAAGTCTAGAAGGAAAATGTTTCAAAATGAGAGCATGGCTTGATGTCCGTTTCTCTCATTTTTGTCGCTTTAGCTTGAAAAGAGAAAAAAAGGCTAATGATTAGGTTTTTTTTCAAGCAAGGCATGCATATGTTATTAAGTATTGATTGTGTGTATGTGAGTGTAGTGGTGTGTGTGTGTGTGTGTGTGTGTGTGTGTGTGTGTGTGTGTGTGTGTGTGTGTGTGTGATACACAGAGAGAGAGAGAGAAAAGAGGAGGCAGAAAAAAAACAGAGAGGAGGGGGGATGTACGAAGATGATGCTGTGTTTACACAGGCCTTTCTGCATTTTTATATACAGTGACTGATTTTATCACTTCCAAAAACATCAATTCAGTTTTTACCGAGTTTGGACATTTTGGTGCTATTTGTTTGATGGAAATGGATTATGACATTTTACTGATTATGAAATGAAAATGACACATGGAAATATTTCGTATACCAAAATGCATATAAAGTCTTTAAATAAAGAATTTGCAGAGAAATCTGTAGAATCTGATCACAGAAAATGTTTCAAATTGCTGAAACAGTAACAGTGGGAAGATAATCCAGATAAAGCATCAAATGAAAGCGTTCAATCAAAAAAAAAAAAAAAAAATGAACTGGTAAGAGTAAAGCATGAGATAAACTAGCTATTTGAGTTGTATGCATTTTAAGTTAAGAGAGGGTGACAGCTAGCTTAGCAGAAAAAAAAGTCTGCTGTCAAATACACATTAATACAGCATATATATATATATATATTTCTTTTTTTTTTTTTTTTTCAATCAAGCTGTTGTTTCCGGACTTTAGTCATATCAAGTGGGCAGTGCTCAGGATGCTGGGTAGTATGGGGAAGGTGGTCCAGTCGAAAATGACTGCCTACTAAGTGTCGCAAAATACACCAAGTTCAGTAGTATAATATGAATCAGGCTGAATGATTGAGCCATGTATTGAATGTCTGACAGTCTTGCGTATGCAGCTGCCCATCAGTCACCGAGGTCATTTCTGTTGTGCACAGGCAATTCTGACAGAGTTTCTGCATGCCATGGACAAAAGCCATCTGCCGTATGTCAGCACGCAGTGGACCTTTGGGCGCAAGCACATATTTTTTAGGTAAAAAAACAAAACTGAAGCAGACTGGATATATTTTAGTTCTTTGTCTGCTGTAGTCTGGGTAAATGGTTGAGAAATAATCAGACGCAAGAAGACAGTTCTTGGCCTGAATTCAGAATATTAACTTTTGGCAAGAAAAAAGGTCCTCATATCATAAGATAGAAATACAATGTTTCATTTTCGTGATATGCAGCGGATGAAAAATACTCAGAAATTTCTTACAAAAATTCTGAACTGAAAGACTGTTTTAAGTCATACAAATTAAAAGAAAAATTTATGACTTTTACAGACTTTTTTCTCCTGAGGCACAAACAAAATGGCTTATTCGTATTCTATAGAAAGCTTTTAAATAATTAGAAATGCCTGCTCTTCACACGCTGTACAATGTAGACACAATTTCAACCACGCTTTCAAAGAAAAAAAAAAACTTTGTTGTACACTGTGGGTGAATTTTTGCATGCTCCAATGGAGGGAGCTGACCTTGCTGAAATGCCGGTGGTGCCAATGGCAACAAGCTGTAAACATTGACGTATCTCTGAAAAGTAAATTACTGCTACCATTTTCAGTGGACGCTGACCTCTGTATTCATTTGGTATGATGCACTAAAAGAGACTTGGGGGGGGGGGGGGGGGGACACAAATAAAGTGGTGGGACGCAGGCAAAACTCAGTTCAAAGACTGGTTAGCAATAAACTTGTCCCAAGGAAATAGTGAGCAGACAGGTGATATGAGATGCACTTCTTGATTTCATCAGACTGCCAGTAACCTGTGCTTCTATTCTTTCGTGAAGATGAAAAACTCTGTGTGTGTGTGTGTGTGTGTGTGTGAGTGTGTGTGTGTGTGTGTGTGTGTGTGTGTGTATGTGCGCCAGTGTGTGTGTGTATCCATGTGTTTGTGTCTTTTCTGCTCCAGGGGAATCATGGTCAAGTGGTTAGAGTGTTTGTCTTTGGAGCTGGCAGCTGTCTATCTGTCTACCTATCTATGTATTAAGCTTCTTCAAATGAAGCGATAGCCTGATTAAATAATCATTTCATCTCTCTCTCTTCTCTTTCTCTCTTTCTCTCTCTCTCTCTCTCTCTCTCTCTCTCTCTCTCTCTCTCTCTCTCTCTCTCAAATAACAGTCACAGGTGAATTTTCACCCCTGTGGTGTACCTGAGGTGGTTCGCTATATAGCAATCAAGATGACTTTACACCCAGTTTGTAAGGCAAAGGAAATTGTTTTTCACAAATGTGGGTGGATTTTTTTAACATATTGAATGGTGTGCTAAGGTTTGACTATTGTGAAAGTTTACAGGCTTTGTAAAAATGAAATGAACAAGGGGTTCTTCCTGTTAAATTAGCAGACCTTTATGAACAAAAGTTCTTAGTTAGCTCGAGATAGTAGATCTGCCGAAATCAACTAGCCCTGATCTCTTCTTACTCCTTTTCCTTTTGCATATATATCTGTTATTCATTTTTCAGTCCCCTTATCTGTTTCAGAAATCCACTGATAATCTGTTGATTTAAGGTGTGTGTGTGTGTGTGTGTGTGTGTGTGTTTACACAATCATTTTTGCCGTTAGGTTCCCATACACTTTGTGTGTGTGTGTGTGTGTGTGTGTGTGTGTGTGTGTGTGTGTGTGTGTGTGTGTGTGTGTGTGTGTGTGTAAATAATCATTTCAACTAATAGGTTCCCATACCTGTTTCAACAGACGTACTTCTGACTAATCTGTTGCTGGCCCATCATGTTTCAGTGAAGGCACTCGTCAGTCTTTGGAGGTCAAGCGCTGTGAGTGTCAGTGGCAGGCAGCAGCTTGTATCCAGGCCTGGTGGCGAGGGTCAAGGGTGCGGAAGGCACGCCGTCCATTCCATTCGCTTGCTCAGCCACCTATACATTCTGCTTCACAGTCACCTAGGTGGTGCCTGCGTGCATGCTTTTTTTGTGTGTGTGTGTGTGTGTGTGTGTGTGTGTGTGTGTGTGTGTGTGTGTGTGTGGTGCATGTGTGTGTGTTGTGTGTGTGTGTGTGTGTGTGTGTTCGTGTGTGAGAGAGAGAGAATTTGTTTGAATGTTCTTATTTGACCGTGTGGCTTGAGTTTCAAAGAGTTATGCTTGCGGTTTTGTATAACACTTCAGACTGTAAACCATTGGTGACTGTGACCAGAAATCACCCAGAAAATGCTGTACACTGCACTGCAGCATTTAGCTGAAGCCCTTTATTGTGACCATTCGTTTTCATTTTAACAGTTGTTGTTTTCTGTCACCCTCCTCTTACCCTGTTCTAAAGTGCAAACGTTCCTTTAGATTTTGAATTCTTCAAGGTTTTACTCCCCAGAATAGATTACGGGATTCTTACTAGAACTGCAAGAGTGTTTTTTGAGCTCTCATGTTAAAATTTGTCATGAATTTGTGTAGCATTTTTATTTATATTTTCGAGTGAGTATGTGTAGCTGCATGATCAACATCAATTATAGAACAATATGTCCAACCTTTATTCTTCAGTTTATTATGTACATGTGTTAATAAATCTGTACAGGAAGTGTGACTGACTGCACATTTAAGTCACAATGTCATTAGTATCTCCACATGTATGAAAGCATATAGCAGTACAAATTGAGCTCTACAATTAAAAAAAGTATTTTTCACTAAAATAATTCTTTTGATATACTTTCCATCCAAACAAATACCTTATTCCTATCTGGTGTGGTCAATACCCTTGTGGGTGAATTTTTTAATACAGCATGTGGGTACATAAATGTTTGAGCAAAGCAAAGCAAAGGTTAAACATTTGCTGGTGAATGTTATTTGTCTCAGACCCAGCCTCCCGCCCTCGTGGGGAAACAGCAGATTGCGTGGAACCCAGTGTTTCTGCAATACCTTGCACAGATCAACGGCATTCAGCTGGTGAGGGATTTTTGTTTCTTTGTTTGCTCTGATTTATGTATCCTCTATAAATGTCTGTGTGCATGTGCAGATTTTTGTGTGTGTGTGTGTGTGTGTGTGTGTGTGTGTTGTGTGTCGTGTGTGTGTGTGTGTGTGTGTGTGTGTGTGTGTGTGTGTTTGCTGCAGGATAAAACTTAAAGTGACCAGAACCCAACCAGCTGCTGTGGCAAAGTGGTTAGTGTTGCAGACTCACAACTAGGAGATTTGGGAATGATTCTTATCAGAACCATTTGTTTGTGGGATTTTTCTGCCCTGACTGGCTCTTACTCAGAGTTGAGTTTGCTATGGGCTCGGCTGGGAAGACTGGGACCACAAAGTCAATTTTCATTCACTTAAATGATGCATCTCTGAGAGTGTTCTCATATTTCCTGACCAAAAATGCAGGTGTCTGTATCTCTTGAGCCTGATTGACGCCGGGCTATATTATGACAGTAAGCATAGAGTACAGCCCTGTCATGCAGTCTCAGAACTACAATATGAATCCATAACACCATGTTCATCATCCTCATCTTCATTGAAAAGCATAAAAAAGAATAAGTCTCAAATTCTGTGGCTCTTTATGCCCTGCTCTTATGGCAACCTCAGTTTCAATTGCCTTGCCACATCTGCATCCATGGTTTGATTCTGTTGAGGTCACCGGTATCAGCAAATTCATGGAGTCTGTCTTTGGATGGATGTCTGGTGCCCTCCGGAGGGGGACCTCACTCACGCCGTCTGCACGAGCAAGCTAATTATTGTCATCAGTAGGGGGCTTAGTAGATAATGTCCTGCATATGTTAGATCAAACTGGTACCACTGAACACCAGCGAAGTAACTCGGCATCAGTGTAGCGTCTCCTCTGGTGGGTTGCCTCATGATGGCTTGACATTGACTGCTCCCTGTGGACTGCTGGTGCTGGGGCTGTGGAAGAGGACCTGAAATGAATGGAGTGGATACAAAGCCACCAAGGTGGCACAGAAAATGGGACAGCAAACAAAAAAGAAAAAAAAAAAAAGACCCCCCCAAAAAAATTGGAACCTTCAGTTCTGGTTTGATCAATCTGCCACATTTAACTGAAGATTCTGCCACTGCTCCGGGCCAGCATGCCATTTTACATTGGGCACCCAAGTTTTCTAGAGGGCAGCCAGCCCCTCCTCCCTTCCTTCTCATCACACTGGTCCTGACCTCCACGTTTGTTGATGAGGGGTTGGAAAGGCTTGGTGTTCCATCATAAGGTTCTGTGCGAGGCAGTGCAGGGGGTGAAATCTGGCAGGAAGGAGCTCCAGCAGAGGATGTAGTTGCAGTAGTGTAGCCTGGGCTTAGTCTCCCTGAGGACACAGGACAGGGACTGGATAGGTCTCTTCCATCTTTCAGCAGGACTGGGGTATGTTTTGGTGTGAGATCACATGTGGTTGTGCTTTCGGATCATTTTGATGACAGCCATGCTGATAATGAATGTGATGACTATGGGTCATCCTTCCACACCATTTGTGAGTCTCCTCTCGCCCAAAATGCAACTAACAGTGCACAGTCTGTGGTCCAGATCTTGCCTCTTGATACCTTTACAACCTGCTGCTCCTCTCTACCCTCTCCTCTCCTTTCCCATGAATGTTCAAGCCTCAAGGATGTTAGTTTGCCCTCACAGTACTCTCACAGAAATGTTGAGTTCAGAGATGGCTAGAGCAGGACTGTGACACATGTTCTGTCTGGCTGAAGGTGCTGCTGGACCCTCTTCTGCCGCTCTGCTGCCAGCACTGGACCACTCTGCTCATCTCTGTCTTTGTTGGAGGGAGACGCTGTTGGAGTCCTCCAGATTCCTGGACAGTGTCATAGCAGTTCTCAGACAGGTGTCTGTACATGGTCTCTCCCGTTTTGGAAAGACCTTGCTGAGAGTGTCAGAAGAGATGAGGGAAAACCATCCCCAGGCCCCCATGGGTTTTTTTTTTTTTAAGCCAGCATGCTTTCTCTTCCTCTTCCTTTTTTCAATCTGTGTTCAGGGCTGTTAGGTTTTTAGGTAACCCATAATTGCAATTATCCCCAGTTTTGACTGACGGTCTGTTGCTGTGTTCTCTGTGGTACAGAACCAGCAGCCTCCACTGCCTCCTCCCCGGCAGTATTCAGTGTGTGGCAACATCAAGATGCCATTCCCTCACTTACGCACGCTCAGGCATCATTACACAGGTAACAATTAATCTCAGTTTTCTTATCAGCTTGATCTATGCAGAATAGTTCAGACTTTAATGTTTAATATTATTAACATTTTCCATCCATACTTTTAGTATATTTAACTCCTACCATTTTGGATAACTTGGTGCAAATTTTTCAACAGAGTTTGGTTATGGCTGTTTACAGATTGTGAGATAATAATTAAGCAAGAAAAGATGTCCTATTACACATCAAAACGTAGGTAAATGTCTTCGATGTTAAAGTTGTAAAGAAGTCACCAAAATCTGACCACAGAAAATTGTGTGGTTACTAAAAAAGTAAAGATGAGGGTGTGGCATGGAATGTAGATATTCTATATTGAAGGAGTGTACTGGTAAGAGTTAAACCTCTGCTTAAACATTTTAGCTATGTGTTTTTGTTTTGTGTGACTTTTGTATTGCATTATATTTTTAACATTGTGTTAATCATATTGCACTGCAGAGTCTCTCTCATGATGACTTTACATTTTTTAAAAGAAGTAGTACATATAACACGATAGATTGATGTGCGTATATAGAGATGAACACAAGGGTACCCAAGGATTGGTATTATAATGGGCCAACTTGTGGTGTATCGCAGTAATACTCCTGACATGTGGTTAAGCAGTGAGGTACCTCTTATGAGCATAATTGCAACATGTGTTGAAAAAGTTAAGCTTTTTCTTCAAAAAATATTACTAATCCTTCCTAGCCCAGTCCCCCAGACAAAAGCAACTGTGTCCAGTCCTAGTGAGGAAGCAACACCAGCCCTCCCGGCCATCAGGCTGGGAGGGAAGAATGGTTAGCATCAGGAATAGATGGCTGGTGTTCTGATTATTTTGTACAAGTAGTAAATACAACACTGAAAATAAACTTTTACCCTGGGAACAGCTACCAGACATTGCGCTATGACTGACCAGTTTGAAATTTTGTGAAAGCCAGTTTTTGCACACACACACAAAAAGGACCAGCTTAGAGATCAGAAATTACAGAGAAGTGTTCAATGAGTTTTGAATCAAAAGACATTACAGACCTTCAGTAGGTGTATCCTAGTCGGATCAGTGAAGGATAATGCAGCAGAGTGAAAAAAGTAGTGAGTCAGCCATGATCTCTTGGAGGAATTCAGTTGGTGGTGAGGAGGAAGTTGTTGTACAGAGGAGGAGTGGTTAAGTGAGGTTGCTCTACATTGTGGATTGAATGTGATGATTTTCTGGTCACAAGGCACAGGGCTGTAGGAAGCAGAAACTGGGCAACTTTCACCCAGGAAATGTGCATCCATCCAGTCATTTTGATCATCCTGTAGGGAAATCATTTTTATACCGCAAGACATGAACGTGCTGCAAATGTTTGGATGCAAATGATTAGATGTAAGTTACAAATAAGCCATGTGAAGGACATTCCACATTCCTGGTGTTTTGTCAAATTTGAAACAGAGAACAATGTGACTCTGCACACACGGGATGTGGTGCGTGTGTTGGGTCCATCACACCAGAGAGGAAAACTGAAAGTGGTACACTCTGGCCATACTTTCCATCTACCGTCACATATGCTGCTGCTGCAGGTCAGTTCACAACATGCTTTTGATCTCCATTGTAATAAACTGGATTGATGAATACTATTTTGAAGTTTCTATGAAAAAAGCTTTATCAAGAAAGTTGTTTCCTGATTTCCTTACTTTAGTATGAATCAGATAAATCTTTTTTTTTTTTTTTTTTTTTTGCAGAAGTCATTAGTTTCAATATGTTGAAGGCTTTGCTGAAATAGATTGTCACACTTAAAGTAAAAGTTTACCCTTCTCTCACTACTTCTCGGTCACAATTCTTAATCTACACATACATGCTGAATACATCCAGAATGTTGTTCAAAAAGGGACTTTTAAGAAGAACTATTTTCAAACTTTTGCTGTGGATTTGACAAAGCAATAATTATTGTCAGTAGGCGGTTTTGGAGCTAGAGTCCTGCATATGTTGGATCAGAAAAGGCACCACTTAACACCACTGAAGTGTCTCTTTAGATGGGGTTTCCTCGGTGACTTGATACTGACTGCTCTCTGTGGATTGCCTTGCCGGGGCAGCAGCAGGATGAACCAGGGTGTGGCTGAGGATGTGGACCAGAATTGGAGCCAGGGAGACATGCTACAGAAGTGGCTTGAAGACATGACAGTAGAGAATACAGTGCTTTTTTGTATACAGAACTGTAGTTTATGATCACATCCTTTGAAGCTGCTCTGTGTGCAGGTCACCAAATAGATAAGACAATCAATGACACTAATACCCGCAGTCAACTTAGCGCTTTTTGTGAGCAGTCTCAACACAAAGTTGCAGCCCGCACCAATGAAATATGACAGGAAAGGGACGTGTCCAGTACACAAAGGGTCATGAGATGACAGAAGGATGTATGGGTGCCAGTAAAGCAATCAAAGATGGAAGCAGGGTTTTTATGAGTTGTCACTGACAAGTCCAGTGCTGGCAAACCTGGCACACTGGATGACAACTTCAGAGACAAAGCCGCAAGTGTCCTGCTTTTTACAACATTCACTGTTCAGAGTTCTGGCTGTTGTTCACATGCTAAGCTGACTCTTCAGCTGAAAGAATTGAAAGTTCAGGAAGAAGGAATAAAAAGAAGAGGTCACACATCTGTTTTATTTTACAAGATGTGATAGTGTGGTTTTGTGCATGTGTTTGAATATCAAAAGGCACTTTTCTACAATTTTTATGTAAACAATATCTTTATACATTATGTGTGATTTTGT
>JADBJO010002495.1:242500-308712 GCA_016801955.1 Conus betulinus
TGTACAGAGATCAGCAAACATGGGATTGTATGCCTGAGAGCTGGTGCATCCCAAATTTAAAAAAAACTCTCTTAAATTTAAATAGTATCTATCAGACATGGCATATCTGTTGCACAACTGTAATGGGTTAGAATTTTTTTTTTTATGTCGTCCTTGCAGAGTGACATCTTTGGTCTCACCAACTAGAGAGGAGAGGATTAGTATCTAGATCTTCTGTTAATCAGAGTTCCATTGAAGGCTTTTATCATTTCTGGTTGGTCTGACTGGGGTCTGTGTCTGCCTCCTGTTTACAGGTTGGCAGTCTTGTTCACCGCATTTTGTCATTAACAGAGTGAACCTGTAAAGTTTGAAGCACACATGCAGTGATTAACGTATGGGCAAAGCCTGCGTGCTCACAGCGGACCAGTCTTGATGGTTAGCAGACAAGAAGCCTAACCAACCAGTCCCTGTGGACAGAAAAACCAGAAGTGCGGAGCATGTGATGCAGAGACTGCCCACTTTGTGAAACAGCAAGACAGTATATATAGCCATTGGCCATTTCATTAATGACTGATTATCTATATGGCTTGTGCACACACATGCAATCTCTTTCCCTCTCTGTCTCTCTCAACCCCTTTCCTCCCTAGTCCCATCCTACTCTTGTCCCTTTCATCTTCCTCAGCCCCCCTTCCACTCATCAACAAACCTGCCTGAAGTGTGTTTTGTGTGTGTGTGTGTGTTGCAAGAGAGAGGAGAGAGAAAGAGAGAGATTTTCATTTTTTATTTCAATCACCTGTTTGAGAGGGATGATATGACATCCTTACACTTTGCTGATGCAGTTGAATCTGTCATGACTGATGCACTGGAACAGATGGATGATCGATCCATTAACACACAACAGGTGTTGGGTTTTGATTTCTATTTGTTATTGCTTTTTTCCATGCTTTTCAAACCATTGTATTACTTTCGCTGAATGCATAAACCATGACAAATACATATATGTTTTTGGATGTCTGAGCTAGAGAGAGGACTACTTGCTGCATTTTGAGAATCAGAAAGGATCACTCAGATTAACATGGAGTCTGTGACACATAGACGACTCAGAAGATTCAGACCATTTCAAAATAACAAAAACAAACATTGTGTGGCTACTTAGCTGTCAGTGGCAAAACTGATATATACACACAAAATGCAGCTCGTCTGTTGAAAGAACATGTGAATGTGATGCAATGTGTGATGATGGTGGTGGTGGTGGTGGTGTGTGTGTGTGTGTGTGTGCGCACAAAGCACCGTTCTACTATTCTCATGTAAGATCAGCGATGCATGAAATATTTATCCAGAAAAGTAACTCTGCCTTGGTTGAAAAAAAATTTTTTTGTTGTTGTTGTTGGCCAGTGTGAGCCCTTACACATAATGTTGCCAGTCTTAAAACTACAAATATTGAAACTGAAATTGTTCAACCAAGTAATGAGAGAGCAGAAATCGTGCGCGATGAATCTGAACAATGGCTCAATTATTATTATTATTATTATGAATACATATATTGCGCCTATTCTCGTTTAGAGACCAAGCTTTTAACGCTTTACAATCTACACTCGTTTACACAACGGGTAGTGCCGACAGAAGAGCTGCCAGCTGGCGCTTCATTCAGTCGTTTCGAATTCCCGTGTCATCCAGTCCATATCATTCAATATCGTGCACTCAGTTTCCTTAATTCCTTCATTCTTTCCATTTCTTACGCAGGGTGCATGCTATGTGTACGTGCCATCCATACCAACGGCCAAACTGGCCTTCTCTTCCGAAAGTTGGTGATGGGATTTTACGTGTGTGCAAGACGTTATGCGTGCGTTCACACACGGACCTCGGTTTACAGTCTCATTCGAAGAACTCTATGGCAAATGGAGTCGGAACCAATGGTAACTCCGAGGGGAAAATCCCCCCGTACCGACACGGCCAGGGCGGAGATTCGAACCCGCAACCCCACGATCACCAAGATTACGAGTCCGGCGCTCTACCAACTGAGCTATTCCAGCCCCGGATCCGCCCCTCCACCACTTTGCTCCACCCAGCACACATCGTGCTGACGGCATTACACAGTGGCTGGCCTGAGTCCTCATGGTCCCTCTGTAATTTCCTTATATGCATGAACCTCGGAACCGAGTACAGCAAAAAAAAAAATAAATAAAAAAAAAATAAAATAAAAAAAATAAAAGATTGGGAAAAAAAAACAGTAACAGTGGGATATCAAAACGGTCCAAGTAATAATCCTTTTCACAGCGGTGAGGACGACAAGAAAAAACAGAAGTATTTAAGAAAAAAAAAAAAAAAAAAAAAAAAAAAAAAAAAAAGAGTGACCACGATGGAAATTTCGGATACCATGTGGACAGATGTCCGAGGTAAAAAAAAAAAAAAAAAAAAGAAAGAAAAAATCAGTAGCCTACTCAGGAGGAAACCCACTAGTAGCGCGCGCAGACAGACACACACACACACACACACATGCGCGCGGGTGTACATTTGGTTGTTTGAACCCCCAGTGCGTGTACAAAGGACGAGGAAGGATGGGGGGGGGGGGGGGGGGGGGGGGGGGGACGTAAAGAAAAATGCCAATTTTGCCAGTCAGGGACGGGTAGGTTCAATGATCCCCCATTTCATCTCGTCGTACAGCGTGCATTGAGCTGAGCCGTCCGTACATGTAAATAGAATATTTCGCTTGATTTTTGATATATACCCATAATAAGACATTTTGTGTGGAAGATAACTCGTTTGTTTTCCGGTTTGTAAGCACGTGCAAGCGTGGGCAATACAGTGCTGACGTGAAAAGTATCTTGTGTATTGTTCAGGTAAAGTAAAGTGATTTACAATTATAAATCAGTTAAAGACCATTAAAACCAGGTGTAGCAATGACTTAACGGACAAGCTCTAAGCTAGTACTTTGCCGTAGGCAATGTCTTAGTTCATTTCAATGCTGTCACGTGTAACGCAGTGCTTACACACACACACACACACACACGCACGCACGCACGCACGCACACACACACACACACACACACACACACACACACACACACACAGATTCATAATCAAGGTTTTCAATCAACAGTGTCATCTCTCCATTAAGAACTTTCCTGCTGATCATCAGTTCCAAGTCCATGTTGACACCTCACTGTCTGATATCCACAAGTAGGGTTAGGGTGTACCCCAAAGGAGCATCCTTCTGCTCCCATGCTCTCTTCAGCTGAACATCAAAAGAAATGAGATTGTCAGTTCTGTAAACCAGGGTTATGAGTCCTCACTGTTAATGACTTGGCAGCAATTGCATACACTGCAGCTGGAACTACCTTTGCTGATGTACAATGTTGACTGCAACTTTTGCGTGAAATAGATCTAACTGTGGGCTAAGGAAAATGTGTAAACAGGCACCAAAACTCAGTGTAACTACTTCTACAACTTTTTTTGTGTGGATATTTTGGTACTCCTAAAATTTGTTTGGATAAATGCACCTTTCCAGCTGTGAAAGAAGTTAAATTTCTAGGAGTTATCTTTCTTAAACATCTGAACTTTGAAAGTCACATCCACTAATCCAGCACTTGAAAACTTCTTGAAAGGAAGCAATGAACATTTTGAGAGTTATATTCAGCACCACCCCGGCATACAGTCTGTACACTGAGGCAGGGAAACTATTCCCTTTAACTGTTAATGAAACTTTCTTTGAACTATTGTTTGAATCTCTTCTCTGAATCTGTAAACCCCTGCCTATGACTATTTATGACCCAAACTGACCCAGTGAATTTGAAGATACAGCTGCTGTCATGGGTTGGATTCCCATCAGAGCCATGTGGGATTTTCCTGTTCTGACTGGCTCCTACCCAGAGTTGAGATTACTGTGGGTGTAGATAAGAAGACTGGGAGTGGGCTACACACAGTCGAGAGTTCATCCACTAAATTTGGATTTGCCTCTGAGGGTGTTGCTCAAATTTACTGACCAACACTGCAGATGTCTGAATCTCGAGAGCCTGGTTGACGCTGGGATATATCATGAAAGTAAATTCATGCAGAGTACAGCTCAGTCATGCAGTCTCAGACAGAATGGAAATCTGTAGTACATCTTCATCACCGTTATTCTCATCCATCAGCTTAAAAAAAGAAACTTCTCAAATTATGTGGCCCTCCATGCCCTGCTGTCATGGTGACTTCAGTTTTGATGTCATCTCCATGTCTGTATCTTTGATTTTATTCCATTGGGGGTTGCTAGTATTGGCAAACTCATGGGGGCTGTCAAACGGATGTGGATGGCATTGTTAGTGCTCCTCTCATGGCAAAGTTTTCCTGTATGAAAACTGCCCACAGTGAATTTATGTTGTTGACTTCTGCACAGAAAGGTTCTCACACTGGCACCTCCCATATTTACAGTATTACAGTTTGACATTTTTTTGTGTGACGCTTGCTTCATGTGAAGTTTTAATCCTTTTATTAATGGCCAAAAATCAATGTTTTGAATTTATCATTTATTTATGGAATAACATATGTATCTCTGGTTTTGATACCTTCTGTAAATTAGCCAACCAAGTAAGATTACAGGCCTTAACAGTAGAAATCTGGTAAAACCGTATTATGTAGGTTTTTTTTTGTTTTGTTTTGTTTTACACAAGTCAGCCACCATGATAACAGTGAACTCTGGAAAAACAAGGTATTTTGAAGGTACCTTCACATTTTGTGTTCGCTATGGACACTGATTTAATTAACTTGGTTATAAAATATTCTAGACACTTAATTCACAAAAGAAATAACATCATTTTATTGAGTGTCCTTCCTTTTTTAGTTAATGTATGAATTTATGAGTTCAAATACCTTTTTAATCTTTAGTTATCCATATGCTTTCAATTTCAGTATTTCACCATGAGCTTCAGAGGACGAGGTGGAAGAGGTGGTGGTGGAAGAGGTGGTGGTGGTGAAGAGGCTATGGTGGAGGGTATGGCGGAGGGTATGGTGGAGGCAGAGGTGGTGGGAGGCCGCGGTGGAAGAGGAGAGGTATGTCATTTCCATTTAGTGGTAATGTATTTATGGATTTGTAATTTTGTAATCGACTGGCATTTGACTTTTGGTTTGGCAAAAAAATACAATGGGAAGTGAGAATAACAACACTGAAGTCTAACATCATAATCATTTGTAGTAATAGTACGCCCTAAAAAGTCTTTGATTATAATGAAATTTCTGTATGTTTGTGTCTGTGTCTCTTTCTGTCTATGTGTCTGTCTGTGTGTCTGTTTCTCTCTCTCTGCCTGTCTGTTTCTCTCTGATCTTCTCTTTTCATTTCAAATAACCATGTTGTAGCTGCCCTGTGGAAATATCTATAACCAATAACTGGCTTGGGCAGAATTTATTGGGGAGATATTAGGCCATATTAAAAAAAAAAAAAGGTATTCAGTACAACCAAATTGCGAAGTTTACATGCAGATATTGAAGGATCAATTTACATGAACTATGATGAAGCAAAGCAAGGCTTTCTTTGGAAGGTGAGTCTTGTTGCAAATTCTGACAGATTTGCCACTGTATACTGGCAGAGCGCATGTGAAATAAGCACCTTATGCCCACTGTCAGTCTTGAGAGTGCAACTGCAAGGAGTAAAATCTAATGTTTTGGGCATTGAGAAAACTCCAGGTCCACACTGGGCTGGTCATTAACAGGGGTTGGCATGTGTATTCTGCCACTGACAGTGACAGATTTGGTAGAATTTGCAAGACCTAAGAAGGCTCATCTTCCAAGGTAAGCTTCGCTTTTCATTTTTTAAGTAATCTTAATGCATTTCCGGCTGAAACAGCCATTGAAAGTGACTGTGAGCTATTCCGAAAAACTGTTTAAGAGTTGAAAATACAAATTGCATTAATTACATTCATTAAGGCAATTGAAAACATTCCTCACTCTGTTACCAGGTAACACTCCTTTTTGCCTGTCCAAGTTGGCTTTCCACTTTAGGGTACTTTGTTGTAGAAGTGAGCGAAGGTCGACTTGTTTGACCAGCCAGCTGCTGTCTTGATGACGCTGGCTGATGCACACTGCTTAGCTGTTATGTACTGGCATCTCATGTGCTATGAGGATTTATTAATGCCTGCATCTTTGGACACTATTATGTGGTGCCTGTATGGCTATATTACTTTTGTGCTGTCCTTCCTAAAGGAGGCAGTCCTCAAATATTCTTTCAGTGTGCCTGAAACATACAAATCTTTGTTCTCAGCCAATTAAACTGGGGCTTGGAAGGCCCACATCGAGTATACTTTTGAAACCTATTCACATAGACTGTACATTTGTTTGTCTTTTAGGCACTTGCATGAAACATCCAGGGCATGTGAGGTTTGGGACCACTGTCTAATGAGTATGATAAGAAGCATTACAAGTGTATGTGAAAGTTCTCTCATTGCTGTTGCTTAGGAACAGTACAGTTTGTTTCTCCATTTAAATATTATGAAGTGTGTGTGTGTGTGTGTGTGTGTGTGTGTTTGCTGCAATGGGCACTGAATTGAATGTCTCCCTTAGATCGATAGAAGTGAAAACAGTAATCCTTTGTTACCAATTTTGAAGTTTTGATATTCAACATGCCCATTTAAACCTTTCAGGTTAAGAATTGTGTGATCTGCCCTTTTTTCTTTGGATAGACGACCTGTCCTGGGTCATCTTCAGATAAACCAGTACCACATTTCCTGAGCAAGTTCTGGATTTCTGTTTTGATCAATTAATGGCTTCATTTTCATTTGAAGTAAAGTGTCTTTGATGAGTTTGACTTTTTTCTGTGGGACATCCATCAAACTTTATCTCCACCTGTACCCCCTTCCCCCTTCACCGACTGAATGTATCTGTTACATGTAAGTGTTTCCCAGTTCTGCACTCTGTTCCCAGTTTGACCTGTTACAAAGGATTCAGGTTTCTGTGACAGATATTGTTTCAAGGGTGGTAAGCATGAGTGGAATGTTATTAAGACTCATGTTGTGAGGGGTGAGGAGGAGGGGGGAAGGGTGTCATTTACAAGCATTTCACTGTGCCTTTCTTAGTTCCAGGCTTTCTCATTGGCCTTGAATTTCCTCTGGCTGTTTTACTGATGGTAACCCCGCCCTAAAGAATGACGGCTGTTTTACTGATAATAACCCCGCCCTAAAGAATGACGGCTGTTTTATGATAATAACCCCGCCTAAAAGAATGACGGCTGTTTTACTGATAAATAACCCCGCCCTAAAGAATGACGGCTGTTTTTACTGATAATAACCCCGCCCTAAAGAATGACGGCTGTTTTACTGATAATAACCCCGCCCTAAAGAATGACGGCTGTTTTACTGATAATAACCCCGCCCTAAAGAATGATGGCTGTTGCCACTGCTGAGGGCACTGACCTCTTGTTTAAATGATGATTACTTTTATGGAGGATAAAAAGAAGAAGTGGATCTCTGCTTTTCAGAATATTCCAGCATGAGCCAGGCTTTGAGGTATAGATACCTTATAGTGTTCGTTAAACAGATATGAGCAACACTGTCAGAAAATCACCCATGTAGTGGTTCCAGTGTTCTCATTAGAGCCCCGGTTATTTACACTCGGTGTACAGTCTGTGACTTAATAACTTTAGGTAGAAGTAGAAGTCAGCCAGACTGAATCAGATGTTTGTTACAAATATCAGCTGGAAGGTTTGATATTTGTCACAAGCATAGATGTATGTATCTCATTTTTATGAATTTCAACAATAACAACAATGAAAAAAAAAAGGAAAATCAGAGACCAATTTTATGCCTATTTTTAAACAGATGGATCTAGGCATAGAAGAAGACCTGGCACAACTTCATATGGTACTTGTGTAACTATTTTTTAGCATACGCAGTCAGGTTTAACTGGCCTTTATTGCAGCTGGGTTTCAGTTTTCACCATCATATTTTTAACAGGGCCATACGCATCACTGGTAATGTTGCAAGAAAATTCCCAAAGACTGTCTTGATTCATGTATCATTCGACAGCTAACATAATTCCAGTCCATGTGCAAACAAAAAGTGTTTCAACATTTGATTTACTGTTTGGGTTGGATAGTAGGATTTGACTTAATGTATGAGCATTGCCAGCAGTTGTACCTGTTCAGGCTACGGCAGAGTTCACAAACTGTCTATATATAGTGCACATGTTTGTTCAAGTAACCCATTTTTTTTTTTTTCCTCTCTTGTGTCTCAGTAAACTGCTTATGATTCTTGAACTGAGTTCAGTGATTTATGAAATGGACATCAAATGCAAAGATAGAGAGTTAAAAGGAGAACATTAGATATGTGAGGGTATACTTGACAGTTACTCTGGGAAATTTGAAGAACATCATGGGAGGAAGAGGGGGGGAGGAATGAGGGGGGGGGAGGGATGGGGTGCATGCTTGAGGATATTATTGTTAATTCTATTGCTTGACTTTAAGACATTTCTTTTTTTAAACAGCACTACCAGTAGTAATGTTTGCTGTTCAAATGGTCCTGACATGCATTGTATAAAAGTGTCGTTGTAATGTTTTGCCAGGAGGACGAGGAGGATATTACGACAGTGGACCGCCAGACTATGTGCTAGGTAAGCTCCATCAGAAGTGATTGAAATGTTGTGGAGATGCTGAAAAGGATCTGTGAAAAAAAAAAAAAAAAACTTCCATGATTTGCTTGATGATAAGAATAAAGAACATTTTGCAACAGTTGAAAAAAAAAAAAAAAAGAAAAAGATCCAACAGTAAAAAAAGAGAAAACCAGTGAAATTAATCACACCAGTAGCATCACATTTTGGGGGACTGGGGCACTCAGGAGAGTGCAGATCTGAATGAAGGTCAGACAGACAGGTTGATCGCCCTTTGATCTAGAACAGTCACATGATCTGCCCAGATTTCAGTGCCTCCAGGTTTCCATAAAATCATTTTAATAGTTTTGGGTAATCTTACTTACAGATCCTGGATCTGTACCAAAACTAAAAAACTGGTTTTCAATTTCAATTGCCTTTGTCCCCAGGTCATATTCTATCTTTCCACCAGGTATTGCAGAAATCCATGCTGTTGGTTTGGCTTAGTCTTGATGACAGACAAACAAAAAGTTAAACCACATATGGGGGTAGAAACAAGTTGCTTAGTGGAAATAGTAATAGTAATGGATCAGATGTCAGAAGGAGGAAAGAAAGTCACTGCAACATGAGCACATTGTGCTTCCCACTGTCCTCAATATACAATTCATGGATTCAAAGATCTTCATAATATGCCCAGTGTCCAAAAAGACAATGGTTTTGGGGACACCCCAGTCAAAAAAAACAACAACAACATATGCATGCTTTGCCCTTTTTTTTTTCATTTAGATAGAGGTGTGGTTAATTGTTATAGGCATAGACAGTAACAAACTTATAGGCATAGACAGTAACAAACTTGCTGTTGGCATTCAGTGATAATGGAATGCATTTGAAAATGTAACTGATGTGTTTTACAAAGGCACTGTCCATAAAAGAGTGGAGTAGTCTCCAAACTCCTCCTCAAGGTGGGGATTTCCACAGGGTTCCTAGAAGATTTCAGGACCATTTAAGTCTTATAATTTTAATTCGTGGTAGCATTTAAACACATTTTAACCAGATATAAAGGGCACTATATTAAAGGAGGGAATAGAAAAAAAAAAAGTAGTGTACAGTAGTCCAAGAAATGCGGCGGTATTAAACAACAGCCAAATATGTTTCAGCCTTCTAATGGATAAATGAGTAAATCAGATATTACTAAATGCAGAGCATTGGTTCAAGGGAGTTGTTTATGTATTTTAATAGACTGAAATAAATTCATTGTCTTCACCAGTCTCTTTAAATTTGTGAATGTCAAAAGCTGCTGTCATCTGTACTGACCTATCTGTCTGGGTGCCAGGAGAAAAGAATTCTCACAGACTTCAAGATGATCAGAACATGTCCATAAACAGATATGTATTGCCATGCATTTTTCACTTTGACATGGAAAGCAATTTGCATTTCTCAGTATGGACATGTAGACAGATTCTGTAGCTGTTCTCTGTTGATTTTCATCAAAGTTCACCGCTAAGTCAGTCTCCATCATTGACATTCCAGTTATGGGAGTATTCCAAAACAGTTGAAAGCTTTCATAACACAAAAGCTAATGCACTGCAGGTGTGACTTTGAAGGAAATCCGTGCCGTATGATAAGTTTCGCATGAAAATTTGGACAGTAGAGGGTCTGCTTTTCCTTCTCATCTTGACTTGTCATCAGTAAGTATGTGCGGCATGCAAACCTGATTTTTTGTCTAAACCAAGAAAACATGGTGTCCAAAGAGCTGAAGAAAAAATTGATTGTGGGATGTTTGGGGGGGGGGGGGGGAGTAAGATTGCAGATTTTCTGGCTGCATGGCAGTTTGAAAATCAGTTTTTTAGTAGTGACCGTCTTTATTCATTTCCTTTCCAGTTCATAACATTTCAAAACATCAAGCAATACTATTCTTAGGGTGTTAATGGCTTCAATCTACCTGTGGTTTAGCTGACATGATTTCTAAGCTGCAGCCAAAAAAAAATGTACCCCTTAGAAACTTAAGTCTTTTGTTAAGTATTTTTTCTTTTATTCAGGCGACTATTTGCCTTAAAAAAAAACATGACAGTGAGATATGATCTTTGCAATCACATTCAAATCTGAAATGTAGAAGTCAACAACAACAACAAAATAAATGAATTGATAATGGAAACTTGAATTTCACATGAAAGGCTTTCCCATGCCATGTGTTCTAGTTTTCCTCTGTTATTAGGAATTTATGTACCCACAAACAAGTGCACATTTCTGTTGGTCTGGATGTATATGTGTGCATGTTGTGTTTTCCTTCCAGAGGCTGGTTACATGACCCACACCTGTGAAGACGACCTGGTGTGCAAGTCGATCCTGGAGGAAAAAGTGCCCTACTTCAATGCCGATATTTTCTTACAGAACAAGGAGAAAAATGGCAAAGTAGACGAAATTTTTGGAGGAATCAGAGACTATGTATCCTTTTTTTAAGATGTGTGTGTGTTTTGAAAAAGTTATGAGAGTGTTTGTAATATATAGTTTGAATCAGGAATGAACAGTACATGTCTTTACTTGACCAGAACAAACACAGTTGTAGTGTTAAATGTTGTTGGCTCAGTGAAAAAGGATTAGGTCACTGTACCTGTTGTTGTGTTGTCAGTATAATTGCAGAGTCAGAGCAGTTTGCAGTGAAATTGAAACCGCGAATGCTAAAGGTTTCACCACAGCCAGGAGAACACAGAAGACAATGATTTTTGCAATGCTGTGACATGTCACATGAAAAACAAATCATCTTTCTTGACTTTTCACAGTATTTTTCAGTGAAAATGACAGAAAATGTGAAAGCTGCATCATTTAGTAAGGACACCAAGGTCAGTGTACTTTTTGTTTATTTGTTTCTCAAATTTGTGTAGGAAGTATGCTTTATCACTAAATATGCAAATTTGAGCTTTCATAGCAGCATAAATACCTTTTTTTTTTTTTTTGCTCTTTCATCTTTTAATAGAATTATAATGATATTGTCATATCATATATCTTAACCTTCACTGTATTCATTGGATGAAGATTAACCCAGATATCATTTAGAAATAGCAGACTTCATAAGTAGTTTAGTTGTTGAAGGAAAATTGTGACCGTGTCAGCTACTTTTCTTCATACATGCTTTTTAAAAAAAATTTTTTTTTAAGTATAAAATACATATTGTGTTGCACTAGGGCGTAAGCAAAGGGAAAAAAATTCATGTTATGGGGCAAATAAAAGTAAATGGATTGTTAGCCCCCCTCCCCCCTTCTCATTTTTTTTTTTTTTCTTAATTGAATATTTTTTTTCTTCACCACATTGAACTCAACAAGTACTTTCCTCTTGGAGATCTGGAAGTGTAAAAGCAAACCTACTTGAGTGCTGCTGTTGTCGTGCAGTGTCAGAACTAGACCACAACTTGTGTGTGTATATTTTTTCTTCCAAGCATTAAAGGTTGCCAGCAAAATTTTGAGTTGATCAGGTGACTGGAAAGAAATTGTTCTTTTTACGCCATAGATGAAATGTATTAGAGGAGGAATGCAATGCAATTACCAAGTTTTATCATGTGTGTTGTGTGTGTGTGTGTGTGTGTTTTGTGTTTTGTGTATCTGTGTGTCTGAGACAATGACAAGTTGTCCCAGTAGACCAGTACCAGTACATGTGTTTGCTGTGTCATTAGTGGAGGGGCTTAGTTTGTGGTATCTTGCATGTGTTGGATCAGATGTGACAGAACAGCAGTGCACTGTGTCCTGTCTGGGTTGCCTCGTGATCTGATTTTGATTGCACCTTGAGCATTACTGTTGCTGGGTCTGCAGTGAAACAAACCAGGGTGTGGCTCTTTACAGGAATCTGGAATGAAGGGCGTGAGGGTAATGCCACCAGACTGGCATGAAAGATGAGCCAGTGAAAGGAGGAAAAAGGTGTCATTACCTTAAGTATCTTTCATGTCTTAACTGGCTGTTATGGATGCTGGTGTCCTCAGTAGTATGATTTTTTTGCTGTGTCTGGAGGCTGCTTTAGAAATAGTCACTTGTCAGATCAGTGGTGACCAGATGAAATCTTGGACAGTAGCGTACAGGAAAAGCAAAATTGAGGTGTTATGGATGAACTTTCATCCACACCTCACACTGTGTGAATTCTATATCCGAATCAATGACGAATTTTTATGCCCAGCATAGTACACATGTGGAGGCTTCTACTTTAAAAGCAATGTAGGCGAGGGAAGGCAAAAGTTACAGTTCGTAGTTCTAGAAATATACCTTTTCATAAGAAAAAGGAGACTTCATTTTTGATGATCTAATTCTTATGGTTTCTCTTTCACTTGGTGTGCGTGTTTCAGTTCTACATCAATCCAGAGAAGCTGTTGCCTCTGCAGAGATTTCTGCCTAAACCTCCTGAAGCTGGTGTTTCCAAGAGAGGAAGGGGGGAGGTAAGCTGAGACCAAATTTATGCACACCACGAACATTTGTGAAGGATTATTCTCCTCATGTTCCTGGTTTTTAACTAAATCCTTGTCTCTCTCTCTCTTTCTCTCTGTCTCTACAGTTTACTAAGATAATGTGAATTTGTTCGACAAGTCTTAAAATCAGCTTAACTGATGTCAAGGAACAATAGGTGTTTTGATTTTAAATCATAAACATATTTAGCACATTCGCTGTACCACTGCCATAGCTTATTGTCCTTTGACAGACTGTGTTTGACTGTAAATATGGAATGCACTAAAGTAGACAAAATGAAATTTGAAAGAAGAGTTATTTACTTAGCAAAATGTATTGAATGCTGTTTTGCTAGAAACAGTTGTGGCGCTCGACTCATAAACAATGGTTTTCAGCTTGCCGAAGGATAGCTCTTGAACTATCACTGAGAGCAATTCTGTTTTAGTTTGATACTGATCAGCTTTTATTCTTTCATGTGCTCTTAGTCTTTGATGTTGAAAAGTACAAGATTGCTTTTTTTTTTTTTCCAGATCGTGGAGGCCGAGGTGGGAGAGGTGGCCGTGGAGATTTGACAGGGGTAGAGGTGGAAGAGGAGGCGGTTTCAGAGGAAGAGGTGGTGGAGGTGGATTTAGAGGACGAGGAGGAGGGGGGTTCCGTGGTGGTCGCGGTGGTTATTGAGGATGAAATTCCTGTATGCTGGGATGGGAGAGGGGTCAGGGGGCCATACTACATTTATGAATGAGTGTACAGTCCATTTTGTGTGCTGATAGTGCGTACCATGTTTCTGAAATAAACCATGCCATCATTACAGTGTTGATCTGGTGTATTTGTCATTTGCCTCCCTACATGCGCAGTAATATAGTCTGGATGTGTGTGTATGCCTAGCACTCACCATACACACTCGTACGCATGCAGCAATTTAGTTTGCATCTGTTTCTACCTTGCACTCATGGTTGTTGAAGAAGCAATCTTTACAGCTCATAAAAAACCATTGATTTGGGACAATAAGTCTCAGTGGTCCTTCCTGACCAGAACAGCAAAAGGTTGTACAAGTTGATACCTGTTTGTACTGTACCTTCCAAATGGAGGACTAGGAACAATGACAAGCCTATTTGAAGACCATTTGTTTTCTTTCCGCATCTTCTGGGTACTTCTTGGTTTGCTTTCCCTTTCCCTGAAATATTCTAGGTAAAATCAAACATGACAAGCTTTCTTTCCCTGATAACTTCTGAGTAAATTTTTAACCAGGAAAATGCTTTCTCCCTCCATGAAAACTTTATTTTGAAAATATTTGTTGTAGTACTAGTCTCATTTTGATCTCATTTATGTACATGTAAATGATGATTGTCGCAACAGTATAAAATGAGATATCAAGGTACAAAATAAAAGTGTCTTATTGTGGAATGAAAACTGAAATGGGTGCATGTGGTAAACCAGAAAACGCATTGCTGGAAGATTTCAATGACTACTATAATCCCGCTTTTGCCAAGGTCAACAGATTTTGCCAAGGACAACAAATCGTATCTTTCACGTCATTGAGTAGGTCAAAATGTTAGTGCAGTAGCTACTGGTACTCTGACTAAACACCAAAAGCTTGACAGACAGGCTGAACTGCATTTGTGGTGTACAAGCAGAGGGAAAGGGTGAAACATGGAGAATTAGGTAACAAAAGCAAGACCATTAGGCCCTGGCAACGAGTACATTCATACCACTATAGCAGCACTAAATCCAGAAACTTGTAATTTTTTCTATGGTTTATTTTGTCATGGAAAAAAAAAAAAAAAAAAAAAACAGGAAAGGAACAGAATTAATTTGAACTGAACTGAAAAAAAGAATGATACGATACACTAAGAATGTTGGCGAGTGAAAAGCACAACAGGTGGTAGACTTGTTGAATTGACATATACAACTTCTATATTGCTACCTGAAATTAGACCAAGTCTCCCAACCAAAGAAACTGCGCTACTCACCTGTAGCTTTCGACAGCCATCCGGGGCCATCTTCCTCATTGATGCTGTTCCTAACTGAGTGAACTCTTGATTCAGATCACGTGACCATGGGACGTACCCAAGTCACATGACTGAATCAGTGAAACGTACACCGGGGGCAAGGTGTAGTGGCCCCAGTCCCTGTACAACTTCTAGTCTTCAAACTATAAACCACAAAATAAACATCCCACTAGTGTTTTCAGTAATTTTCTTGGATTATGCTTCCCCCATCAGAAATATTAACACATTCTCTCTCTCTCTCTCTCTGAACAAGAAATTTGCATGAGAATGTTTCAATGTGATTCCCTTTGGCACATGATCTTCAGCATTCTTTTGAAATGGCAACAGAAGCACAAAATCAAAAATGTTGCAAGCACAAAAACAAAGTACAGAAAGATACAAAAAAAAAAAAAAAAACATTTCCATAATCCAAACAGACCAAAATGTAAAAATGTAGTGGTGATGAAAAATAAGTGGTAATAAGTCGTAGTAAGCTGAAACAAAATCCCTTTCAAAACTCATTGTGACATATTAACACACCAAACGCCGTCTTACTCCCAGCTTTTCACCTCTTTCAAAACACACTCTCCCTCTCTCTTACACTCCTTTGCATGATCAGTTATGTCACTATATATTTTTTTCATTCTCTCTTTTCTCACGCGCCATTCCCTGCTTTTGTCTGGCTGGCTTGTTCCATGCCGACACAATGAGAAGGCTGTTGAATGTTGCTTAGTGTGCCACCTGCAGTGACAAGAGCAGGGCAGAGCAAGGGCACAACTCGACTGAATATTGTCCTGTGGAATTGTCATGGCATGAATATGGATCGAAAAACAGGCTGACACCAACCTTTTCTTCCCTGTTCAATCTTGCATCACCAACACAGTTGCCAAAACATTCCTTTCCCTGTTCTGTTAGCTATGTGCATTCTGTAAAATGGTTGGATGTTTCGTTGACGTGCATTACTGCACATGAGACTCGCATGGCCACATAACTTCACACTTTAGTGGTAAAGGCAGACAAGCTCCAAGATTGAGAGTTTGGGTTTTTTTTTTTAAAACCAAAACTGCACTATGCCACACTGCACAAGTCAAAGTCCTCTCAAACAACAAGGTGACTCGGCCCTCACTCATTCAACATTTCAACTGCTGTGATGTTCTTCTGACAACCTGGAAACGATCCTTTACGGTGTGTAAAACTTGATGCTGAAGTATGCCAGAGAAGGTAATGTTCATCTCCCAATACCTCTGAGAACCTGTGTCATGTTTCACTGATTGACCCAGAAGAAAATCAATGGGACCCCATTATGTCCAACACAACCAGCACAACACAGGAAGTAAGAATTCATGCTGCTAGGTAATCTAGTGGACAACTGGCTAACCAGCAAGTCTATCCCTAGTGGTGACGTCAACAACGGGTGAGAGATTCGTGCACCTCTCCCACTGGACAACTTCACATCAGCAAAGCTCCCATGCACCCACTAGACTTCAGCTCAGACCAAAGAGACATCCCACGCCCTCTGATGATGAGAGGAAGTGAGAAAACTCCAGCTCAAAAGAGGCCTGACTGATGCCTTGTGTAAGCTGTGAAGGCATTGTATATTTTAATTTTGAACACAAAAGTTAATTTCTGTGCGTGTGAAATTGCATTTAACTTGTGTTCAGGTTGTTTGTGGTTCCTACCTCATTTCATTTCTTCTGTTGCTTGGAGCACAAGCACTTGCAAGTGTGTAAGCCTTATTACACAAGAGCTAAAATACAATGCAAAAGTCAAGTTGGCTTTCACCCTATGTGCCCTGTCTAAACCATAGGGAAAAAAAAAAAGGGAAGGGGCTAAACTCTTTCCTTAATAATATTATTTCAGTTAATTACAATGAAATATTGCAGTCATTGCCATCCCTCCTTCCTCCATGCGTTTTATAATTGCTATGGAAAACAACAATATTAAACAGGTAGAGAGAAATGGGACAGGAAAATCATTCTTCCTTCCTTCCTTTATTTCTCCACAGTTTTCCCAATTACCGTGTGCAAAACCCTTGTAGCACCATGTCAAATGAGAAAATGGAAGTTCATAACTGATACATGTTGCATTCAAATTAAACTGTGAAAATGAATGTTTCTTGTTTGTATTGTGAAAATATTGATACATGTTGCATTCACATTAAATTGTGAAAATGAATGTTTCCTTCTTTGTATTGTGAAAATAATGATGTAACACGTATTCAATGAAAACAGAACCTTTAATGCAAGGGGATAACAAGTTACATCAGTCATTCTTGAGTTTGTTTAACAAGTCTCAAGAACACAAAAATTTTCTTTTGACAACTGGAACTGCAAAATTGCTCCTTCCACCACTAGTAAGGCTATGTGCATAGTAGACCCGGACCCAACCATGCAAAGCACAGCCATGCACACACCCACTTGCATGACCGTCCAAAATCACGGCTCCTTTCTGTTCACATGGGATGGGCCGAGTGCACTGTACATGACTTTGGCCATCGCCAGTAAGTTGAAGCAGGGTTTTTTTTCTCCTGGACAGGTGGCACACGGCCGTGCAAAACACGGCCAGGTCCGGGTCCACTATGCTCACAGCCTAAGAGAGAGGGTGGAGGTGAATTTCAATAAACATATCTGTCATGTTAAACAGAGCACACTCTGAGTCCATCCCCTAGCTGAACATCTTTCACCCTTGCACACTCTTTCAACCCAGGGCACAATGCTACTAAACAGCACCAAAAATCTGTGCTAAGCAACACTCAAGAGACAAACCCGATGTATTTGAACCAGTATGCAAGTAAAACTTTTCAAATTTAGCACAGTTAACATCAAAAGCTTGGTTTTAAAAACACATTACAGATTTGAACTCCGGACCAGAATTGAGTCTCCCATTTACATTTGGAGTCTTGAAAATGGCAAAAGTAATGTTTGAGTTTCTGAAAACATTGTAAATCCAATAGTACAAAATATGATGGGAAAATTCGATATGTAATGTTTGAGTTTGTCTCAAAGCATCCTAAATCCAACAGTACATAATATGATAAGAAATTAAAAATTTGCCTAACAGTTCACTTTATTATAACAGAGTAGAGTTTTAAAAATTTTGGCAGAATAGTTACCAGATATGTAGAGTTGAAATGGAGTATCCAGTCTGTTCATGTAATAATAAAACAATGTTTCTGCGTTGTTCTTCCATTGCATCAAAAGTCTAAACCTCAGCGGAGCACTGCACGCTCTTGAGAGCCCCTCGGTGGACTTCTGTTTTGTTATCTTGGTGCTAACCGAGGACTGCACTCTCTTGAGAGCCCCTCAGTGGACTTCTGTTTTGTTATCTTGGTGCTAGCCAAGGACTGCACTCTCTTGAGAGCTCCTTGATGGACTTCTGTTTTGTTATCTTGGTGCTAACCGGGACTCCACTCTCTTGAGAGCCCCTTGGCGGACTTCTGTTTTGTTATCTTGGTGCTATTGGAGGACTGCACTCTCTTGAGAGCCCCTTGGTGGACTTGTTTTTTTGTTATCTTGGTGGTGTTGAGTATAAAGTACAAATTCCGCTTATGGTGAAGGTCAGTGTTATGATAATTATGATAAAACATTTATGTTACATCAAAAATGAAGTTCAAAAGAATGGACACCATTACAAAAGACAATCTGATGAGCCTGTGGTAAACCTTTACACTTATGTACTGACTGGAAGATGCGAACTGGATGATCATAACTTGGTCAAATATTGTGAAGGACATTATGTAGTTTTCAAACTTTAGGTTAACAGAAGTTATTAGGAAGGCTGGAAAAGCAATGTCACAGTCAAACAACAAATAAAGGGATCCAACATATCTGTTTTCAGTGTTTCTTGTAATTGTATTCACACCAATAGTCAGCAAATTGCTTCTTGTTGTCTAAACTACCTTCAGCTCACAGCTTCACATAAAAAATAACTACACAAAAAAAAATTAAGCCACACGTTTAGAGTTGCATCTTATCAACATATCACAGACCTACAATGTCAACAATCATCTTCAATGATCTGGCAAATCCCATCTTAAGCACATATTCCCGATATCCTTGTATTGTATCTTCATGTTTAACACTCCATCATGGGACATGTGTAAAAAAAATACAATCTGGCCCACACTCTCCCTGTGTATAGCTGCAGCACATCTTCTTCTCTACCCCCACCCCACTTCTTCAAAGTTTTTGTGTGTTTAAATGCTGCTCCACATGCCACATTTGGTATTTTTCAAGTTTATTTTACCAACAGTGTTTGACTAGAACTAGCATGTTTGGTATATTTGAACAGAGAAGAAGCAAAGACGCACACAAGTTAACACCTTGTGTGTGATACCACACAATGTAAACAAGACGTATAAAAGACATCATCAAAACATGAAAATCATTATAATAATTTGGGAGTCTAACAATCAAATGTGTGTGCCACTTACGCCCTTACTGAAAAAACATGGACATGTGTGTGCATGCACATGTTCATATGCAAGCATAAGCGTATGTGCGCACGCACACACACACACACTGACTGATACCACATACAAACAAACACCAACACACATACACAACAACCATAACAAACTGGGAACACTGGTTCCGAGATGTCATTTTTACTGACAGAAAGAAGGAATGGGGCCAGGTCAAGCTGGTCAGGTCAGGAAAACCCCACATGGGTTTTTATTTCAACCTCAAAAAGTGAACCAGAGTGTGTATATCTGAAGCCAAATCTAAGTCAGTGCAAAATCTGAAGCTGCACTGGGCCTCTGGGTACACTTGTTCAGCAAGTAGCTGCAGCCTGTTGAGGATGACGTGGGCAAAGGCTTTGCCAACAATGCTAAGGAGGGATATTTCGTGATAGCAATTGCAGTGGCTGCGGTGCCCTTTATTCTTGAATAGTGTGATTATGTTTGCATCGCACACGTCCTGGGGTATGGTCCCTTCCTCCCAACACTGCAGCAGCAGCTCATGGAGGTGACTGAAGAGAGAACTCCTCTTACCAGCTTCGATGACTTCTGGCAGAGTCCATCACTATCCGGAGCTTTACCAGATGCTATGACCTTGCTGAGTTCCTCAATAGTGACTGGACGTTGAACTCCTCCATGGCGGACAGGCAGGGTGGTGTTCTCGATGGCTGTCTGAGTGAATGAGTTCTGCCTTGAGTACAGCTCCTGGTACAGCTCCGCCCATCTCTTAATCTGTTTGCTGCTGTCGGAGATGACATCGCCCCCCCCTCCCAGCAATGACAGGCTCCATCTCCACAATCCTGCTTTGAACCAGTCTTCATTTTTTCTCACTCTCTTCCCATAGGTGTCTGAGGTGGACTGGTAGGTAGCATCATGGAAATGGTTCCACGTGATTAAGCGCCGTTTGTCGGGCAGTCCTTTAGGGCCTTGTCAATGGCTCTGGTGAGGCATTCGCACAGGTCTGTATACTAGGCTAAAAACAAAGCATCCAGCCCGAAAAAAAATTGATGCTCCTTGCAGGCTACCCAAAAGCATCCACGTTTTTTCTCAAGTTTCTTATATCTATGGCTAAATCAACTTTTCCTTAATTAAACCAAGGTTTCTTTCATTTTGATTGATCATTAAATACACCTACAAACTTTTTTTTCTATTTTTTATTGTTCTACTGTTAAGCTGTTCAAAAATTCTCTGGCCAACATTTCTCCTATCTTCCCAACATGCATGCAAAGAAATGAACATGTGATCTATTCTGAAAGAGTTTTCTTTTTTTTCTACAAAAATGCCAATCATTCACGGAAACTGTCAAGGTAGCTAAATTCCATGTCCATGAAATGAATACCACTAGGTATTCCAATGCAGGCCCCTTGCCTGGCGAACAGCGCTGCGGGAGCGAAATTTTCCTTGTTTTCAACTTGTGCAAACCACATAAAAACGGGTCGATTTAGACAATAAAAATAAAACCAATCAATTTACCAGTACTTTTTTTCTTTTGTTTTGGATAGGTTTCATCATTTAAAAGAACATAATAAGTTAATTATCAACCTGTAAAGAAGTACTTGTCCGCGGTCGGGAGGCATGCCGTCGCGACTTTCAGAACACAAGTTCTTACACCCACCTTCTTCCATCGACGAGGGGAGCGCGGCGTGCTCAAATAGCTCAATGAAACTGATACAGAGTGTAGAGGAGACTTCAAGCTTCATTTTCGTATGCAGTAAGGGGGTATAGAAAAAATTTAGTTAAAGTTCCTCAAAATTTTGTTTTAAAACTTCAAATTACGATAAAATCCGGAATTATGAATGAACCGAATCTGTTCAAAAATATATCAAAATAAAGCTCATATTACGCACTTTCCAATAATTGGGGTCAAGCAAATGCGAAACTGTGCGCCGCGCTCCCCGAGCGGTTTTCCGGATGGTACTATTCGAAGACTGTAAGCATGTCAACAATGGCGGACGAGTCAAACGTATCTGTGTCATCGCTTACAAATCCAACACTATTTTCACCGAATTTTCAACAATCGGCCCTAGAAACAACACACGAAAAGGTAAGTCGATATATTTACTAAATTCTGTAAGTTATATTTTGTGTACTTAGAGCGCGATTGTATTAAAAATCTTTTTTAAAAACATGTGACCTGAGAGAGCCTTATGTTTGAATCGACACTTCAACTTCACGACTGATTTCAGCTTCGTGGAAGGATTTTTTAACATTGTAATCAATTGAAACATCAATCTGAAAAACCTGTGTCATGAAAATATGATTTATATTGTAGTTCTTCAGTATTTCTTATGAAAAGGTCACGTGACTTGGACCAAGTTAGGGTCCTGAACAGAACGTGTCGTCTGCTATGGCCGCGATGATCGCAGCCGCGACGGAGTCACTGAATGCATTGCTTTTACAAACTGTAGATTCTCTTGCGCGCGTGCATGCATGTGTACACACACACACACACACACACACGCACACGCACACAAAGAGGTTCATCTCTCACACTATAAACATCACAAGAATACAAAGAAAAAAAAAAAAAAAAAAAAAAAAAGTTTGCTGCTGATTTCAGTTTGTTTATTGAAATAAATTTGCAGTTATTCCTTTAAATGTAGTAAGAATTGCCCAAGCACATGGTAATCTGACCCACAAAAATAAACTTTCATCTTACCATTTTTCTTTTTTTTTTTTTTTTTTTTTTTTTTTTTTTTCGTAATATGTGGTATGTGTGCATGTTGTCTACAGTCTTCAGTGTTATAAATGAAGAACTTTCTGGGCTGCTAATGTAATTTTGCCCTTCTCATTCTTATGTTCCTGACATATTTTTTCTGCTGTTGTTTATATTTAGTAATCTTACCCATTAAAATTGCAACATAATTCATTAATTGTACTTGCCTCCTTCTTGTTAGTAAAAACACATGGTTACACATGTGTGTATACATGTGTGTGTGTGTGTGTGTGTGTGTGTGTGTGTGTGTGTGTGTGCTGTGCATATGCATGCATGCGTGTGCTGTATATGGTGTGCGTGTGCATACTGTGTGTGTGTACTGTATGTGGTGTGTGCATGTGTACTGTGTGTGTGTGTGTGTGTGTGTGTGTGTGGTATGCTGTGTGTGTACTGTGTGCGTGTGTGTGTGTATGTGTGTGTGTGTGTGTGTGTGTTTTGCAGAGAACGACCAGTACAAAGAACTGAAGCGCTCCTTCTTGGTGTTTGGTAAAGGAAGAAGACCCAACCCCCATATCCAGCTGCACAAATAGACTGTTACTGCAGCTTGACAGACTTCGAATTGAAAATGGGAAGTCTGTGACTTTTGACACTGTGGCAGAATGGTTTCTTCGGCTTTTCCCCGACACCAGCATCCTAATCCTAATTAACAGGTTGAAAGGGGTGATCCAGCGCTGTACACTCAAGGCTGAGAAGCTGCCAGCTAAAGAACTTTCAGCAATGCTAAATGAAGATGTTGATTTGGATAACATTGATGATGTTCTGTCTTCAGCTGGCATCAGTTGGAAAACTCTGAAAAATCCTGAGCTTTTGAAGATTCCACGTGACACCAAAGTGACAAATGCTGTTGTTGTCACTTTAGAAACTTTGAGGAACAAAGAGGGGTGGAGTTCAAGCTTTGTTGTTGACTGGCTGCAAAGACTGAACAAGACAGCAATGGCACATACTGACAGAAAGACAGTCACAAAATTATATCTCTGAATACGAAACTATCTGTCGGAAAAAAATAAAAAAGACCCAGAGAAGTTCATAGAAACCAAATGTTATTATATACTTTTAAAGACTGTGCACCATATCATTGTGACTGAAAACTGTTAAAAAATATATTTTTGATGGCCAAAAAGCTGTTAAATGTATACTTTCTCTTCTTCATAAGACCATATTTTACTGTTGCATAATTAAAATTATGTATGAAAGATCTTGCAAAATGTGTTATATATGTGTTTTATAAGCTTTTTAAAATCATTTTGGTATAAAAACAACATTGTACAACATACAGATACAAATTACTGAACATGTAAAGACAAGCGTAATTTACGTAAAAAGTGACCCTTTTGCGCAAATTGCATGTTTTAACCAACTTCAGCATTACATTGTTGACTATTTATTCAGAGAAGACAGGAGAAAAAATTGGACATTATCTATAAGTGCATGAGAGTAGCCAGGAACAATCTGGGCTCATTTGAGAACATAGAAATGGATTTATGGTACCTCAAAGTTTGGGTCCGAAGCAAATTGCCCACTTTTCGCAAAATTTTCTAAGTCCAAAATTTCTTTAAAAAATCATAACTTCATCAAATATTATCAGATGAACATAAATTTTATATCAATGTGTTCAGAAAATTGAGCTCTTTTAAATGAAACTACTTTTAAACAACTCTAGGCTGTTTCAAAAATCACCTTGGAATACCTAATACCACACTTATCTGCTGTGCTCCCTCTCCGACACACACACAGCCTGCCGAGTTCACTCTCTAACACACACATTCCATATCCACCGAAGTTACTAAACATCTTAGTTCAAAAAGTTTTGTAGATGGTGACAGGCTGGCATTGGTGGGATTTTTAGGGTAGGCACAGTAACAGGGACATACAGTGTTCAGAGGGAGCAACATTGTGGTTGTTCTCCACATCAGACAATCAACATTTTATCCTATAAATGTCTTAGTGATCAATGTCTGGAAAATCTCCCCATGCCCCCATCCCCTGCTCAAGAATTGCTTCAAGGAAACTAGGTGTTTATCAGTTTTCTAAATGCTTTGACAGGAGAAAACATTATGGGAAAAGATGTTCAAAAATCCATCTCAGAACATGCATTCACACAACCAACTGATCGCAAACTTATCTTGAGGTAGTGGCAGTTTTTGTGTGTTTCATGACATACATTAATTTCAATTCCAGAAATATTCAAACACACAAAATAACATTTCAGCATGCAAAACTAGTTATCACATGATACACAGAATACACACATGGGGAATGCCAAGCTCCCGAACCACCGGGAAATTCATACAAAATTCTTTCAAACAGAAATCCAACTTGAGGGCCATTTTCCAGTGTCGGAACTGTGGAGTGCAGCATCAGTCTACTTGCCAAAGTATGGCCTCTGTCCATCAGGCAAGCATGGTGCCTCCCCAACACCACAAGTGTTTAACAACTGATACTTCATCACAAGGCCTCAAGAAAAAAAATATGGCAACAATGTTCATCTTTTGAACTGATCTGCCACATGTCCCCCCAGCCAACAAATGATGTGCCCAACCAGACTGAAGTTCAACTTAATCAGCATGATTAAACATATCCACAGATTACTCGTACATATTATCATCATTTTTTTTCTTACAGATTTTATGTACAGCTTCAGCATTTGTAGTCTCAATTTTTCCAGCACACTTTCACTGCCTTTGCTCTTTCAGTCACTTTCACTTCCTGACATCCTTTCAGCATTTTCACTTCATTCAGTTCCTCCGACACTCTCGCTTCCTTCACTCCTTCCTGCATTTTCACTCTTTTCAGCTTATTCATTCCTTCATTCTTTCCAGAATTTTTTTTCTTTCTCTTTTTACAACATTTCACATCTGTAACTTTTTCAAACTCTCATGTCCCCCACACTCTTTTCAGCATTTTCATTACCTTTCCCTATTTCAGCATCTTCACTTCAGTCTTCTCAGCATTTTCAGTTTATGCACACTTTCCAGCATTTTTTTTTCTTTCCAGCAACTTCTTGTCATTCAATCTTTCCAGCATTTTGACCACCTTTCCCCATTTCAGGGTTTACTGTTTCTTCTCTCTCTCCAAAATTGTCACTGGCCTCAGTCTTTCCAACATTTTCCTTTCCTTTTCCCTTTCCAGTGTCTCCACTTCTTCCACTCTTCCCACAGTATTCACTCGCTTCACTCCTCAGACTTCCAGTGTTTTCCACTTCTTCCACTCTTCCCACAGAATTCATTTGCTTCACTCTCCTCAGACTTCCAGTGTTTCCGCTTCTTCCACTCTTCCCACAGAATTCATTCGCTTCACTCCTCAGACTTCCAGTGTTTCCGCTTCTTTCACTCTTCCCACAGAATTCATTCGCTTCACTCCTCAGACTTCCAGTCTGCTTACAGTGTCCAGCATCTTCACCTCCTCCACTGCTTTCAGCACTTTCACTTTTTTTTACCCTTTTCACTGTCCTCACTCTTACGGCAGGTTCACTCCCTCTGTTTGTTTTTGCACTGCCACACTTCCTTCTTCCTTTTTCCCACATTTTCTTGTTCCATCTTGGCTTTTGATGGTGAGCCCCTTTTCAGCGGTCCAACACCTGGCAGTGGGAAGTCGTGGGCCCCCCATGTCCAGTATGTGGGCCTTGATCTTCAGCTTGCACTGGCCCTGGGGGGTCACCAAGTACTTCTGGTACTCCCCATCCAGGGATGATGGCTGCACACACAGATCATGTCAACATCAGGCAAAGACACACAGCTGCGAAACACAGAACTGAAATCAAGATCTCCCTCCGTCTAAACTTCAATGATGTTAAACTTCTTGCTGTCTACTACACAGTGATAGTGAAGTGCCCCATTCTGGACAGCCGGAGAACTGGTTACTACCACCCCTAATACGTAAGCAACAACTCTGATCGTAACATTTTTTTTTTTTTCCCTCAGCAGTGGCCACTGCCTACTTTTAACTTCTCCTTCCTTTCTTTTCTCAAACAAACTGACATGCTTTTTGAATCAATGGTGATCCACAGATAATGAACAGTCTAAGAGGCACCCAACAGCAGAAATGATGTTACACATGCAATCAGCCTCACCCCCACCCCCATTCCCCTCAAGAAAAGAGGACAATTTTTTTTCCTCAGCCAAGCAATGACATATTTGACAATCGTGTTATTTTTTTGTGTGTGCCTTGGCTACAACTAATAACTCAACACACAGATTCTTGAATGACTTCATTATACTTATAACAGCAAAAAAGACTACTTCTATAGCAACCAGCTCAACCTGACCGTCACTTTATGTCAATGACCGATTTCGTACATGTTCTTCAGCTGCATCTTATGTGATTTCTCTGAATGAGAAATAGATCAGACATAACTTGTGTTTAAAGTAGTCAAGCTCCAAGGGCAATCCACAACAAACACCCATCACACAATGAAACTAGGGTACTAATAAAAAAACAAAACAAAAAAACACACACGAAAAAACCTAAAAAACAACGACAAAGAAAGGAAGAAAGGCCATTCGGGCCCAAATCCACCAAACTTTGTCTTAACAACAAAAAAAAATGAATGTTGGATGTAGTTCATGGTGCATTTGTCTGTATCTCGTTGATGCTTAAAACGGACTATTATGTACTCTCATCCGTTTTTGAATATCAAGAATCCATCCCTAAGATCCATTGCCAACTATTCACAACTGTGTTTACTGGACCCGCCCTATTGTTATCATTCCCAGTCATACTCATCACAAGCTAAAAATAAACGCTTAAAACTCCTGGAGCTTAAAGCCAAACCCTTTGAAGCCTTGACTGCTTCAAACGGCGCATCTTAATGCCCAAACCTTTCCAAACAACCCGTGCCGGAATGAACAGGTGGGGTTACCCTCCAAGGGCAGATCAACAATAGAATGTTAAGGGTGGATGGACAGATCAATGTTTAAAAGTTAAATGTTATCTCCTTTGCTTTCAGAGTACAGTGGAACTTACCAACAATCGTCTGGTGATCAAGGAATGATAAAACGCTGGGACATTCATCTGGTATGGAAAATTGTGCCAAACTTTTCTGCCCCTCGAACGGTTTGCTTAGGTTTGATGGCAAGAGGTTTCCCATCTGGTTGAGCCTGCAGCACAATCCCATCCATTATTGACTGGTTTTCAACAGCAGACAGCCGCCAATCTTTCATCACACTCAAACACTGACATTCTCTGTCGAAATCAAAAGCAAGTTTAATGCCTTATCTCACAGGGAATGGGGAGCTTTTCATTAAAGGTTGACATCACAAGACTGCTACAACAGCTATGAAAACATCGTTGTCATATGAGTTGTGTACAGTACATTGACAGAGGATGCGCGAGAAAGAGGAGAGAGATGGATATAGACAGAGGAAGAGTGGGTGGAAATCAACAGAAGAAAGGAATAACAGGATGAGAGCAAGAGTTTAGAACAGTAGAAAAATGTAAATGGGTAAAAAAAAATAAATAAAGTCAAATAAAAATGAAAATAATTCCACATTTATAATGAACTTACTAAAGAAGATTAAATGGAATATCACTGGCTTGTATGAAGAGGTCATGCCACAGAGCCTGAGTACTTCTGTCAACTTGAGTGTGTTAAATGGCCACTAAATCACAAGAGGTCATCTGGGTGGGAATTACTATCATTTAGCAGTATAACAGGTGATTTACTGTGTGATTGTATCAGACACAGCACATGATCGCTTGTGTCTGAATACATGTCAATGAAAGTCCCACCTAACATTACAGGAAAATTCATTATAACAGTCAAATTTACCATCCTAGTTTTCCCTGACGTAAAATCATGCAAAAATTTTAAAGAAAGCTGACATTAACATCCATTACTTTGTAAGGTCCCTGTAGCAGTACTGTTCAAAAAACAAACTGGTTTGTTGCAGAAATTGGCAAAGGTATTCCTGCGTCTCCACCCAACCCTATGTTAAGTGCAGTCCTCAGTGGAATTTTTGTTGAGGCATTGCTGAAGGCAGCTGCTGTGAACACTGAGGGATAAACACTGATGTGTCTATTCCAAAAAGGTTCATGACTTTTTTCCAATGCTTCACAATATCTCTGGAATCAAGTCCATGTGAAGTCTCGAAACTTTAATAGTAGCTGTGCCACTTCACCACAGATTATTCTTGTTCTTTCAATATAGTCTCTGATCTATGTGACTATACAGTCTGCCAGGCAGATATGCTTTGAGCACATGCTCTTGTTGATGATTGACTGGTCCTGAGGTTTTGAGGAAGTCCCAAATTTCGGATGTAACTTCCTGTTCAGATACAGTCATATTTCTCTTTTTAAGAGTCACATAGTTTGTCTTCTATGTCCTGTCAATAATAACGCTAGCATTGTCAATTTCAGGTTAACTGTTTAATTAAGGGACAGGCTCTTTGTTGGACTCCATTTGTGTCAGAACTGCCATAAAATTTCAACATCCGATTCATCATTTGTGGGTCAACATCCGATTCATCATTTGTGGGGGTAGTTCTAGGCATTTTCCATACACACCTTTCCAGAATTTATATACAAAGGGATGTGAGACAAATGTTTCTTTCAGCTTTGTAAAGATTTTCTGGGATAAAGACATGTGAATGGGCCATAAAGGAAGGAAAACTGATGACTCACTGTAAAGAAGAAAAATCTGAATTAAAAAAACACAAAAAAGGCTGAGTCAAAGAATGTGTGGAAAAAAGTTAAAGAAAGCACATGATTACACACTGGGTTTTATTTGATTCATCACACACACACACACACACAAACGTACAGAATTTCAAGAATGCAGGAACACAGTCTTTACCTGAAGATCCTAAGAATTTCCATGGGATGTGACAGTTGCCTATGGGCTGTGGCAAACACATTGTAAATGAATGAACCGAGGAGCGGTTTCATTTGGGAGAGCTAGAATGAGCTGTGGTAGTTCAATAGCAGAGACAGGACATGGAACATGGGACAGCAAAGCCATAGGAAAGTAGATAAGTGCACTCAAATTAGTCAGATAAATTAAATAAGGCCCAGTGTAGGCAGTCCTTCTTCTTCCTGAAAGAGGAGAGGACTAGACCGAACAGAACACATTAACAAGTCCAAGTACTCACATGTTTGTCTTATTCAAACTGGGGTCCTTGACAGCAAAAATGTGCACTGTCCCTTTGTCACTGCATACGCCCACAAACTGGTCACAGGGAGAAAACGAGATGCTGCCACATACAAAATCTTTGCATATTGAATGTGAACAAGGCACTCTATAAATCACTGATGCCAAGCTATTCCTATTCCAGGTATCAAAATCAATATTGACATGTGTTTGCACTGATTACATGATTAGAAGCTGAAAGAGCACACACACTGTCACATACTGGATAAATGTAAATTTAAACTGAAATGAGACAAAGACTGAAAATGAACCACACAGGTTCAACAGGCCAGAATGTTTGCACATAAAGTTAGTGTATGTGTATGTGTGTGTGTGTGATAGTGGTGGCCGATATTGCTATTTGATTGTTTGCTATTTGACTCTTAATGATAATGTACATAAAATAGTCCCTGAAACAAATACTGCTTTCTGTAAAAACAGCCTAGTAATTTTCCGAGTGCAACTAGCCAAGTCAGTTCTGTAACAAGGGTGCTCAGACTGCTTGAGCACATGACAAAGGGTAACAAATGTCATAAAACCAAGTGACCTGAAATATGCACCCATCTCCAGCCCTTGATATGGTTGTATAATGATTTTCAAGCCCTCCTGCTTATGTCTGACCTTACTGTAAAAAAGGTCAAGCATGAACAACATCATTTCAAAGCTGACTGTCCTGTAGTTATAACAAAGTTGCAGATTTCTGTTCATGGAAAGAGGTATTGGAATGTATCGATTCCTCTGGCTGCTATTTCCTATGTTCTTTGACAGATAATTGCCAGTGTCCTAGTGACTTTTGGAGTCACATGCCTTAGTTGCACTGGCTCACAGATCACCTTTGTTTGGAATAGTGTCCTCCACTTCTTAAAAAAATCCATGCAGTCTGAAGTCATGTGCCAGCATTTACAGCACAATCCAATGCACTGTATCTAGTTCTAGTACTCAGTCCATATTCTGTCGATTCTATGAGGACGGAAACTGTTTTCATCACTTACTCCTGTATACAATGTTAGGGAGATTTTGTTGCCACTCCAATGCATCATTATTGTGAAATGCATCAGTATTGTCAAAGGGAGTCCACATACTGCTTTTACACTCAGAACAGTTAATGCATGTACAAACGTTTGTCAGTTAAATAATATCACCATGTGACCTCAATGATACACAATGACAGAAAAGCATCTCCACATACCTGTACACAATTGCCGTGTCACACCCCCTCCTCAGTTCCAGTTCTTTATTCTTGGTCACTGTGTTGAATATGCGCAGCAGAGTACCCTATAAGAGAGTGGAAAAAAAAAAACATATTTATCAGTTCATCTACATACACATTTTAGTATGCACACATACATTTCTCAATCACACATAGTAATACTTCAGAAAAGACCGGTTGTGTGTGCAAGCGGATACATGTGGTACATAAACAAATAACCAACCTTTCAAATGCTTGACACTGATCTCTCTATCCCATTCAGAGATTCCCAAATGAACACACACACACACACACACACACACACACACACACACACAGCAAAAGAAAAGAATAGCAAGAATTCAAGCAACATCCGCGTTTCAATTATACAAACTCGACTTTAAATTGCAGTTGTACATGTAAATTTGCATGCACCACCAAACTCTTGGAAAATCTGGTGAAGTGACTTTCTGATGGAACGGGAAAGGAGGCAGATCTAATACCCTTAATGGTAAGGGAATGCCTAATGAAAGTGAAAACCATAATTTGACATGTCTCACTTCATAATGATATGAATCAATAAGGCAAGCATAAGCACCTCTACCAAAATAGATAAAGAAAAGACGACAAAAAAAAGAACAGTGCTACAAAGGTGTACTGATATCTTTAGTGAGCACTGAAAATGATGGAGCACAAAACAATGAAAGAAAAGGAACTCGACTCCAAATGACAGCATCAAGGATACATGTGCTATTCATATGTATATCTTTCTATACCACACACCCCCCCCCCCCCCCCCCCCCCCCCCCCCTCTCTACATATATATATGTCTGTAGTGACAGCTGTAAGGCTGTAACATTATTCAGAGTGACTACAGATACATATATATATATATATATATATATATAGAGAGAGAGAGAGAGAGAGAGAGAGAGAGAGAGAGAGAAGACATATACAGATAAACAGACAGACAGACAGATAGGTAGGTAAATAGATGGGTATAGATAGATAAATTGACAATTAGACATATGTAGATATATGAATGCACACATGTGAGAGATTTTAGACATCATCATTGTAAAAGAATAAACAAAGAGTCTATGTGAGAGATTTTATGTATAATGTCATCATGTAAAAAGAATAAACTAAAGAGTCTGATTTAAAATGGAAAACCTATTCAATTATGTTCTCTTTCTCTCTCTACATTAGTGTCCCAAAGTACGCTTCAAGATATGTGTAAGATGACGGTAGCTAGAGAGGGCAATGTGTACAGAACAGAAAAGAGCAGGGCACTAAAGAAATAAGACCTGTGTCAGAGTCCAGTTGAAAGGAGTAAGAGAGGATAAGAATGGCAATAAGAGTGGGGAAGCAGGATATTAATTAACCAAATAGCAGAATGGGTGATACAAGTTGGGAGCCAGACAGGCTTGTATTCACTCTGAATAATGTTACAGCCTTACAGCTGTCACTACAGACACACCTCACTGATGATCAGAAGCTTAAAAGACACTTGACAGCGTACTCATGGCACAATGAAGACAGGTTTTGCATTTGAGACTGGTGCTTCAAGGCATTTTTTTTTCATGCAGACACAAAGAAAATCATCTGAAAAAAATTCATCACATCAAAAGTTTCTCATATGGATCAAGACTCTTTGTGTTTTCTTTTTCTGGAGAATTGAAAAACAAAAAAACAAAAAAAAACCCCTCACCTTCTGAGAAGCTGTTGCGATGATGTTCCGCTTTTACTGATGGCCAGACAAGCTATCTCCCCTTCATGAGCATTGATGATAATAGGTGTGGCAGTTGTACCCACTTTGATCTGGTTCAAGTCCTGAATGACAAGACAGGCAAGCATCACTGACAGGTATACCAGGCATGGTACTGGAGGAAAACAGTTTTTCTCTGAAAATTTTGGGGGGTCCAGGGGGCAACGCCCCCTGGTGGGGTCAAGGGGTAAAACCCCTTGTGGGGGTCAGGGGGCAAAGCCCCCTGAAGCTGAAGGTTTTTCAGCAATTCTAGCCTGTAAAAAAACCCTCTCTTTGAACTAATTTCAGTTCTTCATACTAAGCAATTTCTGCCACAAAATAAGCTCTCCTAGAATCACTTTATCAGTCATTCCTTCAACCCAAAGGAGGTTTTAAACCCAAGTAATCACATAGCAAAAATGAGTACATATCTACATTGCTTTAGGTAGCATACATTAAATCAAATTGTAATTTATGTAATGTTTTTACTTACTATGCCAGTGAAGCACATGCACAGTGTACACACAGGAGACCCCTCATTTTGCGCAACTTTGGTCATCACGTCCAGCATCACCAACACAGCACAGCACAGCGAAGTAGTGGTCTCTTTCATGTCTTGAGTTCCAGTTTAGTTTACTATGTCTGTTCAATTCTTTTATGATCTGTCTCTTCTACATTAGTTTACTACTTTTTACATCTATCTGAATACAGTACAAAATGAGTTTAAGTTTTGTGTCTCTTTTAATGTACAAATTTTAAGTTATGTGTCTCTTCCAATATACAATTTTCAGTCCAAGCAATGTGAATGAGATGAAGACTACTTCTTTTTGCCTGCTTTCTCAGCCTTCTGCTTCACGAGCAGAGCCTGCTTTTTGTAATGTCCAAACCTCATTCTCTTTGCCTCCTGTCTGTAATGTTCAATGGCTTTCTCTTTGAAGCCAGCCGAATCTGTTCCTTCTGGAAAAGTTCAAACTTTTTCTTTTTTTTCTTTTTCTTTCTCCAAAATGTGGTGGTAAGTCTCCCTAGCTTTCTGAATGTTTGTGACCAGTTTTGAGTTCACAGTTCACAGGATCCCTTCTGATGTTCTCACGCCTAAAATACTGGAGGGAAGTTTTGCCTGTGGATTTCAGACCATACTTGACAATCTGAAAAGCATTAAAAGTTTCCAAAATGTCCTCCCACTCCTTTCATCCACTATCATCCATCTCGCACCGCCAGACCCATAACAGATTTCAACTTGACACACCACACAGTAAGCTTTGCCGCAGATTCTCAGCTTTTCCAAGCACGACGAAAACGTTTCATTTTTGTGGCTCCTGTTTAGCCAATCCCATCGCCATTTGTTTGCCACACCAGCATCAATATCTTCTGTCGGAGAATTTCGCGGAACTATGTCTGTTCGTTTTGGCATTTTTTTCCCCCCCCCTTCTTTTTCTTTAATCTTGTTCAAATTCGATCACGTCGTCCCAGAGCGGAAAGCAGTGGCGAATATCACGAAAGCGCATGCGCGGAAGTAGTCCGGCTCAATGCTACTTCTCGCGAGACGAAGGCTTGAAGCGAACGACCTCAAACGAACTAAGAGGGCCGAACTCGTCGTCGGGCGTTTTTTTTTTTTTTTTTTTTTTTTTTTTTTTTTTTGCTTTTCGCGGATTTCCGCGAATTCGCGGACATGTACCATGCCTGGTATACAGACAAACACACACAAGAATTATGGAAAACATGGCGGACTGCCAAACAGAATGAGTTCAGTCTGTACTCTGGAAACTGCATGCAAGGCTTTCGCATTTTTTTGCCAATTTGGATTTCAGTGAAAAGTAAATATCTACTCTGTAACTGTAGGTTGACTGACTGTTTGGCGCACCATGCGCCTTTTCAATGTGAATGGTACGCCACAGCAAAACTGCTACTACTTACTCCATTGCCACGATGCAAGATTTTCCACCCCTGTACAATTTCACGGGCCAATGATATTGGCCAAATATTAATGTGCATGCTGACTGAAGGGAGATCTGCTTGTGATATACCATAATGCTGCAACCAACTGTAGGGCTGCATTGAAGTTCCCCATGTTCCATTGGTATACAACAAATAAAGACAGAAACAAAACACACACACAAAAGTAAAGCTGAACAGATGTGCTCAAAGTGGTTACAACACCTGCAACACTGCTTGCGTTTCCTTGCTCTGCAAGCACCATCCACTACTAGCTCCCTACTCCGCCCACATAAAAATAAGAAACAATGAAACAAAAAAAAAACAAAATCAAGGATGGAAAATGAAAACAAGGCAGAGGAATTCACTATGCAGAGATTGCATTTTCAGCAATCTCATGCAAACTTTTTAATAAGAGCAGGCAGTGGACATTTAGTCCACCTGGTTGAAGGCAAAAAATGTCATGTTCTAACGTCATGCACCGGCATTGCAGAAGGAAAAGAGATTAACAACAGTGGTACAAAGTGTTCCTGGTCGTGTTCAACCAAAAAAATGGACAAAATACCATTGGTTGCTCAGATTAGTCCACTGCACTACTTTAATTACAAGTCTCAGAATTTTCTAAAGAGAGATGGATGGGGGCATACTCTGAACATTCCTCCATCGAATTTCAGGGATTTTTTTTTTATTTTCCTCACTGACAGCACTGTGCATGAGTAGAAGTCATCTGCCATCTTCTTTCTTAAGATGAATAACATAATGTCCTGACTAAAAAGCAGTGTTTCTTTATTCTTTCAAATTATCACAGGGTATCTCATATCTAAAACAGTCCATCCACGACAAAATCAGTTTCGGAAACCAACTATATGGAATCACATTTGTTGAACAGCAAATGTTGTACAGCCTAACTTGGAGAGAGAGATAGAGAGAGAGACAGAGGGAGTGTGTGCGTGCGTGTGTGTGTGTGTGTGTGTGTGTGTGTGTGTGTGCGTGTGTGTGTGTGCACCAGAATACTGCCTTAGCATGCACTTTTTGTCTTTCTACCCTTCTTCCACACATATCAGATATCCAGCTTTCACACAGTAAAGCACTTGTGATATCATCATCTGTAGTATATTTTATTAAGCTTATATCTACATGCATTTTGATGGCAAAAAACATAAAATCTGAACATGACTTAATTTCTACAACTTCAAAATGACCTTAAAATCATTAGATACCTAACACTCTTTAATTGTTGCTCAACTGCAATCCTTTAATATTCAGGCACAGAATTTCGCAGCTTTTCGCAGTTAAGTTTAGGAATTTGTTGGTGAAGTTTTCAGCACATGTAAATTTTCTTTTTAGGTTTTCTCTCACTACATATTATATGCATGCATTCAGCAAACCAATGCACCTACTGAGGTCAGCTTGTTGAAAAATAGGTGACCGACAGAAACACCAACAAATGTATGCTTAACTGCATGCATTGTTTTTCACAACTTCTGCTCTAGACTTATCCTTCAGGCATATACCAAGAACTAACAGTAATTTTGGTTAACCATATGCCATAGCTTTACCAGCCTCTACAGCAGACTGCTCAATTCCATGAACACACACACTTTGATATCTTTTTTTTCTTTAGTTTTAGCTGAGCAGCAGAAAAACAAAACTTCAGCAAAATTTAACATATGGACAGTAGAAATCCACTGCAGGACAGAAAAGTCACATGCCTGAATAATACTGCATGTACTTACTAAAGGGTTGCAACAGGTAACCCCCTGATAGTATAATTGAATGATGGCCTTATTTCCCATTCTGGAAATGAATTATTACCATCCTCATAATAGCATATTATATCAAGAAGCAACACCCATACTGAAACTATTTTTGAACACATATACAAATTAATGACTAATGTGATTACCATTCACTTATAAAAACCATACATAAAACACAACTAATAAGTCCAGCTGATCTGAATACATTCAGTTTTAAAACTATACATAAAAAACAAATACTGAATCTTGCATGTAGCTTACATGCTATATTTCATCTGAAAAATGAATTTAAAAATCTGTTATCACCAGTTTTTCCAACAACGGTTAATATTCAATATTATAAAACTGTAAACCGTGTTCAAATAAAATAGCAGGATAATAGATCTACTAGGAGAAGATACACAATGTGAAGCCAGTGTGGACTGAGACTAAAACAGACATTTGAGCAAGTGCTATGATTTTCACAGACATTCTCAGTGCAGTTATGCATGCACTTGTCACCGTGTTCTACTGCTGATTCATCCATACCTCTTAATGCACAACTATAATCATTATTATCATCATTATGCACAAATGCATGATATTTGAACTCAGGACTCATTTGGCTCTTTTTTGTTGTGATACCACCCATATTAATAAAAAAAAAAAAATTTATGTGTTTAGCATGATCACTTTCACTAGCAGTAAATCTACCAATGTCCAACACTGTCCAGAAACAATATTATCAACATCATTACCACTATTTTCACATTAAGACCTGATCAACATTTCGGCAAATCATTTTCACACATGTACACAAAATATCATGTATGTCTCTTGAACATCGAATTTATAGTGATCTTTTTTTCAAAGGGACTTAACATTTTTTGCTCAGTCCTAACTTTATGTGGTGTTCAGGTACAAAATAACACTTGCATTGCACAAGAAGAGTTCAGCGCTAAAATATAAAAGACTATAAAAGAACACCCATTTATCTCAATGGATATGCTGATTACTGAACTAGGTGACAAGAGCTTATTTACTTCTATAAACAGTAATCTAATTCCCTGATGCGTACCAAAATTTGAACCTGGCCTCTGTGTGGAGCTGGGCACACCATTATTCCATTTCTGGACAATTCACACAGTCCTGCACACAGATCATTCCTCTGTAAATGAAACTTAATAAAGCCTTCTTTGAGAAAACGAAACTTTGCTTCTTTTACAAAGAATAACAAAAACAAATTTTAACCAACTGGAATAAATATGGCAGCTCCCTTTGAACAAACTGTGAGCCTACAGCAGCATTAAGACACGCACAGGCTTCCCGATCTTAGTTAACAAGCATTTTTCCACATGCCAGAGAAAAGTGTGACAGAAACAACCCTTTCTCTTGTTCACTGTTTTCATACAAAATACTTCCGTCCTTTACTCCATGCACTCTCGTTTGATCTCCTACTTTGAGATTTTTTTTATGGAAAAACATTTGCTGCTAACGTCAATAGTTTTGTGTTCACTTACTTCACTCTCTTTTTAATGCTAATGGCCAGCGCAATAGGTATGAGTTGGGAGATGAAAAATGATGTAGTGGGATGAGGTGATGTGGAAGAGATTCAGTAAGTTTTACCATAGCTTAGATGACCACACGTCGCCCTTTGAGGGCTGGATATGAGTGGACCAGAAGCAGCCGGTAGCCACAAAGAGAGGAAAAATATGATTTTCCCTACTAAAGTCTCATGAAATGCCTACCTGTCCAGACAAATCCCTTAATCTATCTGAGGAGGATGATCGTCTTTATATCACTATTCCTCATATTCAAAGAAACAAATTCAGAGCAAGGGAGCTACCGTGCCTCCAGTACAGTTAATATTGCTTGAGTTGTTGACCATGAAACAATCATCACTACTGTTTGCGAGATGACAAGTCAGTTTCCACACTTTTCCTGGCAGACTGCAGGGAATAAGGAGGGCATCCCAATGTTTGGACAGGTATTTTGTAAAACTACTTCTTGTAAGAAAATTTCTTTTTCTCACTCTTATCTGTACAAACAAATATCAGATTAACCAAAGAGGTTGGATGCACATGCTCACCTGCAAGAGAAATGACGTGAACCAACACAAAGTCACAAAACCCAAGTCATGCAGACAAATTGGCCCAAATAAACTGTAAGCAAAGACTGCACCTTTTGTAAAACCTGCAGGTGAGAGGATAGTCCCCAATCTCCCTCACACAAGAATAATGGCTAAAAGCCAAAACGATAATGAAATGTGTAGATACATCAAAATCAGGGAAACGAAGAAGGCAACCATAAACCGCATTCAGCACAGGTGCACTGCTGACTGAACAACTACAAAGCTCCTAAAATGCACAGACTAAAAAAAAAAAGTGTGCTGCCGACTAATTAACTACAAACCCAAACAACGCATGAAAATACCAAAAGGTGAAATTCAGAAAGAGAGACAACCACTCTATACGATATACAACAGTAAATGAAGGTGTGATGCTGAAAGGCAACTACAAACCTTTAATAGATCTATTTACCTTAAAACTGCTATTGGTGTACTTTTAAACTAAGTAAGCGTACTTTCCACAAATTGTGTGTGTGTGCACATTTTCCCAATTTTTTGTAAAAGCAGTTTGGGGGGGGGGGGGGGGGGGGGGTTGTGCAGGAGAAGAGGGGGGGGTACATCATTTTCATGACAGCAGAAGGTAGACAGCAGAGGAATACCTTATTACAGTACCTACAATAATCAAAAAAAAAAAAAAAAAAAAAAAAGTTTCTCCACAAACAAATTACTTTCAAAACAGATTCATCAGCAAACTCTGGCAAATTCAGGCTCCCTCACCAGAGAAGCAGCCCCTGACGATAACCTTCTCTTCTCTGGCCCCTTAGTCGTCCAATCCCAGGCCCACACAATCCAAGATGGAGCAGGTTAACAGTCCGGTCAGAGCATTGAAGATTTACCATCAGAGGGTGGATTTGAGCTCTCAAAGCTCCCTGTTAGGGTGAAGCCTGGAAATGCTGATGTTAAACCCCAGACAATAAACTCCTGGACCAGGCAGGCGATCCAACAGGCTTACACTGAAGTCCAGGCTCCCTCCACCACTTGTGCCCTCTGGCAGACCACTGCTGCAGCTGACATCATGCATGCAGCAGGCTGGAAGTCAGACACTATTTTTGGGGAGGTGTTATCCCCGACGTAAGACTGAAAACATCAGCTCTTGATTGCCTGGAGGGCAACATGGTTGCTCAGTCTGCAACACACTGGCTGTTTCCCATCCAACACTCATTTCAGAATATAGTTTTACTCCCTTCTTTCAATTGGTTTCCCTGCTTGCTCTTGGGTTCTGTAGTTGCTTGGTCAGCAGCACATTACCACCAGTCATTTTGTTTCCACTACTTTTGGTCTTGTGTTTGGCAGTGTGGCTGCTCTTTCAGCATCACTCTCTCACTGTTTGTCTAACACAATTTTGGTTATCCTTCGCTGCCCTTGTATGTTATCAACTGTGGGGTAGGTCAGCGGCTGTTCAGTTCCACTCTTCCCACAATGTCTCTTTTGAGGGTCTTCTGCTTCTTCTGATTTCATCTACATGTTCACTTCTTTTGTTCTTTTGGGAAGTGAATTCTAACAGGCACTCTTGTTATTTCATGCCTAGCTGCCATACTTAACAAGGGAGAGCAGAGATTAATCCTTTTCTTTTTTCTGATTTAATAATGGGGAGACTATTGTAGCTTTAAGGCCCTTAATCGTCTTTAGCACCGTGTTCAAGACTTACGGGATTATGCTGAGGCACTCTCATATGGGCTTATGCCTCTCTCTTTAGATGAACACGCTTCCCATCATCTTTTTCAGTATTCTCGCATTTTGGAGGACACTAAGTAAGACAAAAAGGAATCTTACTACATCAAGTAATTTTTTACAATATTCTTATTTGTCAAAACACTGAGACACTCTCTTACCTTCCCATGATGTCTGTGAAAAGTTGTGAAAACTGAGCTATGTTACCACTCTCAATTATAACATGAGCTCTTCAAAGACATTCACTCAGAGGATTCTGGAGGTGTGGTTAGCTCCCTGCTCTCCATCTTCTTTCTTCTTTTTTTTCAAAGGATCATGTTGACATGGTGATGTTCCATTTCAAGTATAAGTCTGGCATTTGTTTGGTCAGGAAAGTATACTGCAAATCTTTTATAAGAAGTAAAATTCCTTTCTTATCTTTCAGACACCTCAAATCACAAATATCCCATCGTTCCACTCACCTTTAGGATTGGGTCCTGTATCTAAGACTTGTAGACACACCAAGTTCTTTTTCAAGGGTTGTATGCGGATCTGGTCATGGAGGATTACTATCAACCTGTGGTAACACACACCCACACGCACACGCACACACACACACACACATACGAATCAATAAAATATGGAAATGAAAATTACCCATGTACCAAGCGCAATTTAATCAAAAACATTTTCAAGGCTAAAATGTCATGTGATATTGAAAATGACCCACTTTTCTGTTAAAATGAACTATGGCTTGAAGATGTCTTAAGTATGTGAGTATATCATTCCATGTCAGACAAAATTTTCACCCTGACTTAATCAAAAAGAGCTCAAAAGGTCACACAACTTGTAAATACACATTAACTTATAATGTGCCAAACTACCTTCAAAGTACAGAAGTTGGTATAGATCAGAATGAGGGAAATGTGCCATTCTGTCAGTGTATGTGAGAGTTTATTTTCTGAGTACCTAGTTGTCTGTCAAAGCCCTTAAACATGGACATTCCTTCAAGTATGTAGGTCTGAACTCCAGCTGGATTCTGTCTTGTTACCTTTATTTCTTAAAATAGCCACCCCACTCCACACTTTGATACTGCAGACTTTGGTGTTAAAGCAGGTGGAAATTTCAGACAGACGACCGTGAAAATCTTTGGCAATACAGTCAGCAGCTATTCAGATATGAAGGTATGTAAAATGAACCTTTTTTCTGTGTAACAAAATAGTAATAGTTTCAACTACCACATTTGCTTTTATGTATTTGTTACTTTTGACCCATCCCAAACAACTGAGTTCAAGACATTTTTTTTTTTTTTTAATTCAGTTGAGTACAGCCAGCTGAGATCAAACTCTCAACTGATCACTTTGTGATGCATCGCTAAGCTAAATAACAGGTAGGGATAAACTTAAACGATGATTACTGTTCCACCAAGCGAAAGTGATAAACAAATTACATGACAAAATGCTGCGCGTTTCGACCTCTCTGGTCTTTTTCAGGCAAGACAAGCAACATTCAAGACAATGAAAATGAAAACAATCATGTATCTCCTCAAATTGGGTGCAAAATGGTCAGTGCACGGAATTGTGCAAGCATTCTGTTCATTCAAATCAAAGGTCAAATGTGGGGGCAAAATATTGGAAGCACATCAATTTTCTATTCAATTCCCTCCATCAAATATGAGGTTTGGCTTGTTTTCTGTGGTCTCCAACCTGTTTTAACAGCATAGGGGTTTGAACTGAAATTCAGCTTTTGTTCCAGCACACAATAATAACTCTCTTGCTGTCAACCATTAACTCACATAGTACTGCCAGTTTCGGTTTTCTGCCTTGATTCTCCCCTCCCCACAACACCCCCTCCAATGCCCATTTGTATATGATACTTTAAAAACAAAACAAAACAAAAAAACTAATACAAAAAGCCTGAGAAATATATTTTCAAGACAGTGAGGTAACACACCAATGTAACTGTGGAGTAAATAATTTCCTGTCATCATTTTTGAAGACCTGTTTAAGACGCCATTTGTTACACACAATGGTTGAAAAACAGTAAACACATCATTACAGACAATGGTTGAAAAACAGTAAACACATCATTAGAATGGTTGAAAAACAGTAAACTCATTATTGAAGACGATGGTTGAAAGACAGTAAACACATCAGTTGGCCACCAAACAAAAACCTCTACTATTTCAAAGTGGGCTGACTGCAGGCAGAAACTGAGAACTCTACTCCTTACAGGCAAACAACAAACTCTGCATTCATTGGTCCTATTTGAAAGAGGAAACGAATTGGAAGACACATCATTTATGGAAATCAGGTGCCACTCTGAAAATTCAGAACTTTTGACAAACCGGATCAGTTATTTTTCCTCTGAAACCACTGTAGACTGAAGGGGCCCCAGCTAGGGCCCTTCATTCACAAAGAGTTACGGTACTTTTTTTTAAACATTTTTACAGCCCTAAAAAATATATAAGATGCAATATTTGTCAACTCATTACCAGTTATTTTTCAAAATTAGTTTTGAATAATTTTTCATTGGTTGGATACAATACTGCACATTATCATGTCTGAAAAAAGAGATAAAATCTACAATCAATACACTGAATCTGTCATTACTCATTTATTCAGTTGAATGCAATCTTACTTTCTTCACCATAGATGAAATAAGGGGGACAAAGAGGAGATAATAGAGAACAAACGGATATACAAATATAAATACTTTCATACTGCTGCTTTCATACTGGTAAATAAGAAAGCAAAAAGGAAAAAAAAGGGAGATAATGAGAAAAAAAAATCAAAGATAAAAGAAATACAGACATAATACTAACACAAAGCTTGTATGATTACAGAACAAAGCATGTGTGAAGATAAAAGAGAGAGGCTTTAAAAAAAGGAGAATACATTACTTTTGTTTGATGAACTCGGTGACAAATCTGACACCGAGCACAGGGGACTTGCTGTAGGTCTCCAGAATGACCTCTTTTTGGGCCATGTCCACAGTTTTTACTGTTAACACATATATGGCAGAGTTACTCAAGTTGCCACTGAAATTCCTTGTGCCTTACTTGCACTGTTTATACCAAAACACAAATATACTGCATTTACTGATGTCCCTCATCTTCTATGTGTACCATTTTCATCATTGATACATACATGATACAATTAAGTGAGATTCTGTATCCCTTCCTTGCACTTTTCTTATCAACACACATACATAATACAAATATTAATATTCTTTACTGTATCTGCTTTATTTTCATTGTTGCTCAGACTCTTTATTCCCTGACAACATAGTTACAAGGTGATGACAGTTATAAACTAAAAAAAAAAAAACCCTAGAAAGTAGGGAGCTTCTGATGAGATGAAAGGACCCTTTTCGTTCCATCTCACCCCCATCATTAATCAATCATGATAATGATTGAATAACACCTGCCAACAATGATAACAGGAATAAAAAACAAGGAAAAGTGTAAGATCTGTTTCTAGGAATTCTGTAAAACTAGGTCTATGGATATGAGTGAACGGAATATGACTAGCTTTAAGTATCTTCTGAAATGGTTTTTTTTTTAAATGAAAAAGACATCTGAAATATACATATTTCATTTTCAAGTAAAGGTCATCAGCGAGGTGTTGGTGATAATTTTTTTTTCTCAGTATCATAACGTTTCCACATTTAAATCAACTTCAAAATATTACTGTTTGTTAAAAGATAAAGATTTTTTTCAATAAGAAAAATGACACAAGTCTTGATGCATCAAGAATAGTTTGTAACCTACAATCAGGAAGCTGGGCCAGTTCAAAAATCATAATTCCACATGCGAATTCAAAAATCAAATATGCTCACAGCCACCATGAGGTTATCTTCTGCAGAGACATGACCTAATTTCAAAAACTGAATTTACTGAAATGGTAGTTCAATTAACCTCTCAATAATGCAATGCACTGTTAATATCTCAAGTGATGGGCGGTGATTCCGGGCGCATCCCGTCACCTCTGCTGTGCACGCCTCGGCAAAGGTCCCAGGGCCGGAGGTCACGTGATACAGCATGATACACAGTGCGTCAGAAGGGAAGAAGGCAAGCTGTCAGAGGAAGGGGGTGGAGAGGGAGAATTCGAATATGAATTGTAGCATGGCCACGCAAGAACGGACTGCCCCAAGGAATCGACCGGCGGGTCCTCTGGGGCAGTGAGCGACTTCTGAAAGGTGAAGTGGCTCGACCCGTCGTTGTCCCTTCACGTTGGGCTATGTGGCAGGGCAATCATGGAGCGCAGGACCACAAAGTAATCGGTGGATCGAGAAATTTTAAAAAAAAAAAAAAAATTCGATCGACCTAGTGCTACAGCACTGATAAATAAAGAGCACACGTCCACAAAAGAGGAGACAAGTCGGTCGATCGAGAAAATTGTAAGTAAACTCGATCAGCCATGTCTACCCGTACAAGGGGATCGAGAAATCGACAGAAAACTCGATCTACCCGTACTAGTAACACTAATACTGCGTACTGCTGGATCGAAAAACTTGATCGGTGTGTACTACTAGTATGAGGACGATAAAGGGGCACTTGAAAACTGCGTACACTAAACCCCAGTATGCTGTATGAGGCGAAAGACTCTAGATCTACCTTGTAATAATGATACATGGGGTAGTAAAAAAAATGTGCACATGTTGGTAGATCAAGAGATCGTTAAGACAGCCAATCTGCCAGAAGTAATGATAAATAAAGTACAGATAAATGTTACTAATAAATGTACACGGGAAACCTCCGTACAGCCAAACCAGGTGTACCGCCAAACCAGGTGTACCACCAAACCAGGTGCAGATCAGGTGTGGACCAGGTGTGACCGCCTGCGGTGAGGCAATAACCTCGTACCACCAAGCCAAGTGCACACCAGATGCGACTGCCTGCGGGGGAGGCAATTAACCTGCCAAACCAGGTGCAAACCTGGTGCGATCCACAGTGTGCGGGATTGACGGTGGACACCATGCTGTGAGGCAATATGGCGGAAACGCCGACTGGCGTGGAACAATCAAGATGGCGAATCGATTGACCAGTGAGGGTTCGATCGCCGAAAGTGACAAGCATTGGAGCGCGAGAGTAAATAAACCAACGCCGGCAGCAGTATGGGAGTGAAACCTAAAGGCGACTAGGTAAAGGAGAATTTAGGAGGCTTGTTTCACCTCTTCAATAGGGGATCGAGAGATCGAAAAGCAAACTCGATCGAACTGACTAGAAATTCATTTAACTGGGGATCGAGAGATCGTAAGGAGAACTCGATCAACCGTACTAGAACAAAAGAAAATACGGTGCTAAAAGGGGAGGAGAACCTCCGTAGCACAGAACAGGTACGATGACGAGGACAACCAAGCAGGCCAAGGGTCGGCCGGTGTGGCGTGAATGAAGATGGAGGCTCAAGCGACCAGCAAAGTTTGATCGTCAAAGTGAATTTACAGGGATGGAGCGCATGAATAAAACAAAGTGCCGAGATAGATGAATCACAGGCCAAAAACAAGGGGAAGAGAATTAAGAGAAAGGAGGAACGCATTACTACAACGAGGTCGCATTCCTATACCAGCGGGTAAGGGCCGAATGGAGAACAAACGGCACTGAAAATCGAAGTCGCAAGTAGTCACACCATAGATCGTGAATAAAGTTTGATAAAACGCAAACCGTAAGCCTTAAGCGGCAACAGTACCCACGGTTTAGCATAAGCCAGAACAGAACTAGTAAAGAAGGCAAGCACACAAGCAATCTCTACAAAAACAGGGAAAAGAAGGCAAGCACACAAGCAATCTCTACAAAAACAGAAGTATAGGCAAGACAGAGCAATAAAACCTGTCCTTGTTAGGCAGGAGGCCGAAGTTGAATTAAGAACAGGAAGTTTACACCGGCTTCTTCCCTGGCGGAAGTAGGGTGGGCATCACGTCATCGTCTTATTACTGCACTAGGCACAAAAAATTTGGCCTGGCAGAGCTAACTAACTGCCGTTGAATGCTATGGTCTGACATGGTACAGTATATGACGCCAAACAGATATTACAGGAAAATGGTAAACCTATCAACAGTCAATAAGTTTAAGTGCACACCTATGAACATTTATTAAGATAAAAGAGCGAATGCTCCAATCCTGCAAATTAAAGTTCTGGAACCACTCTGAGCTATCTCTATTCCGGGAGCCGGATTAGCTCAGTTGGTAGAGCGCCTGACTCGTAATCTTGGTGATCCTGGGGTTGCGGGTTCGAACCTCTGCCGGGTTCGGTACAGGGGGATTTTTCCCTCGGAGTAAACATTGGTCTGACTCCATTTCCCATATAATCCTTCGAATGAGACTATAAACCGAGGTTCTGTGTGTGAACGCACGCATAACATCTTGCACATATGTAAAATCCCATCACCAACATTTGGAAGAGTAGGCCAGTTCGGCCGTTGGTATGGATGACACGTTACACATAGCATGCACCCTGAGTGAGAAATGGAAAGAATGAAGGAAGTAAGGAAATGAGTGATCGATATTGAACGATACTGACTGGATGACACGGGAAACGACTGAATGAAGCGCCAGCTGGCAGCTCTTCAGTCGGCACTACCCAGGTAGGCAACCCGTTGTGTAAACGAGTGTTGATTGTAAAGCGCTTAGAGCTTGGTCTCTAGCCAAGAATAGGCGCTATATAAGTATTCATTCTGACTTTCCTGCCTTCACCCCCTCCCCTTCTTCCCCCTAAGAAATGCAGTGATTCAAGAAGAAAACACCATATTGCCTAAGTCTGGAAAAAAAACACACTCATCAAGAAAATCACAGAATCTTTCTCTCTCTCTCCTATTGTGAGATGCTGGATTCAGAAATGCTGCAGCACAGAAACATATCATGCACGCACGCACACTTCAACACATAAACGAAAATATGGGACTATTTAAAAAGCTGAAAATACTAAAAACAAATAACAACAAAAACAAAATCCCATTCAAATAAGCACATAAAACATTAATAATATTTGGTTACTTAAGTGGATGTAGTCACCTGTTTGAATGGGTCAACAGCTGTGCTAATATGTTGAGATGATTGTTTGATTATGTTTGCAGGGCTCCCACTATCCAAAAAAAAAAAAAAATTCTTGAAATTCTTGGGAGATCAATGCATGTAAGCTCCCATTCACCATGCAAAAACACACAAAAAAAATTGAAACTTGTTTTCAACACGGAGCAATCTGATGCAAATCTGAGCATCAAGTGGCGTATCATCAACCTTTCACTCCAACCACAACCAAGGACCATTTGTTTGTACACAACACAACACACACACACACACACACACACACACACACACACACACACACACTCACACACACACTGACAAAAGGAGAATTATGCACAACTTATTTGAAAGAGAAACATACATGATTCTCACTCCATCAACACTGAAAACGAAACAAAAAAGAAAGAGGATGCATAGACTAAAATACTGTAGGGGTACTCCTGTATGAACATTATGAACACTAAAGTCCAAACCATGAACTCCATTAAACATACACCTCCATGTGAATATTCATGAAACATTTAATGCACCTCTTGGAGTCACTGTTACAAGTGCAAAACAGTATAAAAAATAATTTAACCCAGATGTTACTATTCAAACCTTACCAACAGTCTCAGGATATATTGGTTTTTCACCTCCACCAACCAATGCACATATATTGGATTCGCCACCCCATTCCGCCACTTTGCAGCTCCCCACCTCCCTTACTTCTGCACAATGAAACCACAAGCAATATTCAATAACAATATAGTGTTGCCAGTAATGCACATTTACTACTCAACTACACAAAGAACACAGGTGTATGAGATGCAGGTCAAGATGACACTTTTTTTTAATCATGCTAGATGGATTGTTTGTTTTCCAGACTTACTGTATGTATCTTGTGAGACTTTGGTCATCTGAAAAATTTGGAACCACATCACCAAGCCACTCTCAGGCCAACATGTCTGAAGTCCATTATAATCTTGAATCCATTCTCACCTGTGCTTGCCCACAGTATGCACATATATCCATTGTAAAACATGAATCTGCTTACACAGCGCTGCAACTTAGCATTTAACTTTTCAGTGTTCAGTTAGGGATGCTTACCTCTGTGACTCAGCATTTAACTTTTCATCTTCAGTAAGGGATGCTTACCTCAGTTTGCTGTTTTGAAAAGTGTCATGCCTTCTTTCAGCTTGCGAAAGTTTCACTGGCGCAGACGGTACTGAACTTGACATTAATAGTGAAAAGTGTCCAAGCTTTTCTGTGTATTTTCAATGTTGTGCAAATTCTAACAATTCTGAAAGTAGCACAGATTCATGGTTCATTTTATTATACTTCATATATATATATATATATATATATATATATGTATGTATGTATATATCTATATAACATGGTCAACAATGTTCCGTCCTCCAGGAAACCAGGGCAACAACACATAGCAATACACCAAACAGCAACATCAACATACAGATATATGCAAGTAGGCTAACTTTATTAAGCAAGAAATTCATATGTACTGGCTGTTACCATGAGAATCTCTTTCTGAGCTTTTGCCAAATGGCTTGATCTCTTCAAAAGCAGGAAAAGACAAAAGGAAGTAAGAGGACGTCATTTTTTTTTTCTTTTTTGAGTGACATCCCTTTACTTGCTCTTGTCTTTTCCTGCTTTTGGACAACACATCTACATGATCAAGCTAGTCTGCAAAAACTCCGAAAGAAATGTCAAGGTGGCAAACCAGCACATATGAATTTTCTGCATATATATATCCTGCCCCTTGTTCACCTACCTTTCCTCCCCACTTCCTTTCCCTCCTTCCCCATAGATTAGTAGCTATAAAAAAAAGGGGGAAAAAAATCAGAACCCTCAATTAAACCCTGACCTTTTAGATTTTCAGTCTAACAGTCTCCCAATTAAAATTAAGCTATTCTGAGCGACTGCACGTAAGGCACTTTTAATGTATATGAATGCTAGCCACAAGGTGTTTCAACTAGCTTCAGGTATGAACACTGCTTTGCTTGGCCCTATGGTTGCAATTAAATAGACAGATACAAAACACTTTATATATTTGATATAATTATGCGTCATTAAAGCTCTGAGAAGGATTATCATACAGGCATCTGAACACTTCCTGTACTATGTATAACAGCAGGTGCCTTGTGCACTGTCTGTAGTTGATAGTATCAGGTCAACCTTATTAATCATATCTTACTTTACTTGTTCAGTCATCATTATTTCTTTGTTTTATTATGATGATTTACATTTTTCAAATTTCATGTGTGTGTGTGTGTGTGTGTGTGTGTGTGTGTGTGTGTGTGTGTGTGTGTGTATGTGTGTGTGTGTGTGTGTGTACATGTACACGTGCATGTAAATCTGTGTGTGTGTGCATGCATGTATGTGCATGCTTTCGTATGTATATTTGCACGCATGCATATATGTAAAGGGTAATTTTTCTTTCAGACATTACAAACGTCCCACCTATGATGTAGTCAAAGGAGCTTCGCTGGGCATTAAGCATATATATGAGGACCTTCTGCTGTTTTGCTTTAACCTTTCAGGAAAATCTGATATACAGGAAAATAAAATAACATGATGGGGGGGAGGAAGCATGGTCAACATATTTATCTCCAACCATACAACAGTCACATAGGACAGCTGAAAGACAGCGCATAAAACTAGAGTTACTTACCCAGCATATGTTCCACTGACAGTGGATCCATCCAGAAGGTTTTTAATCCCCTATTCGTCGCAATGATGAACCCACCTGTTTGAACAAATACACACACACCCACATATATGCACGCACACCTACATGTATACAAAAATACATGCAATATGAAGCTTGAAATGGAACATTTATAAAGCCAAAATACAGTAATGCCTTCATTGGCGTGGATACTAGCAGTAAAAACTACAAAGTAAAAAAAAATTAATTAACAAAAAAAAAGACAAAGTACCAGGAGACTTCTCCAGCCTTCTCTTCCCTTAGAGTCAGGTAACTGCATTCAAGGCAGTTAGTTCTCTTCAGTTTCCAGAAATTTCCTTGCAATAGAGGAGAAGTTGGGAAGTTTTGTGTATAGTCCTCTCTCTCTCTCTAAGACATCAGGAGTGACCTAAAAATCCATCTTGGTCTGCCATAATGAATGCAGTATACTTATCAAAATTAAGGATATAATGTGCATATAATGTGCACAAAGCAGTTTTTGTGCTTATTCCAAAATACAACCTCAGGCTTCTGTCATGAAATGGCATTATATATCAAAGTAAGCCTTGAACATGGCGTTAACGGCCTCTTTGGGCACTACGCAAAGACACCCTCCCAGTGGGTGGTTAGGAAGTTAATGCAAAAGTCCCTGCTATCCTTCAAGAGAATGGCAGTAAGTTAAAAAGTAACAAGAATGCCTGTAGGAAAAACACCGCCAGCGAAAGAATAAACCTACAAAAATCTCAGGAAGAGAAAAAGACCCTCTCAAAACAGCATGAGAGGAACAGAACTGACTGGCTTCAACTTCTTGAGAAACTTTGGGTCAAAAAACAGTCATAAGCAGGGTTTGGGGTTCAGAGAAGACATTCAAACACTAGCTGAAAGTTTCAGCCAATAGTGGAGGGGGATGGTTCCCCAGCCTCTGTACACAGGCTGTATACAGGAGTAGGACTGAACACATCCAGACAGAGTCAAAGCCTAGAAAGTGGATGGGATCCAGAGTTTTAAAGTAATACAGGTCTTTCGGAACAATAGACGACACAGCCATAACCAAGTTTTGAGCAGATCAAAGCCATACAAAGATGGAGAAGTATCCCAATCAGTTCATGCCACAACTCTAAGAATGTTCACTGCTTTGACAAGTTTTCAACTACTGGATGTGGCTTTCAAAGTTTTCAAAGTTAAGCTTTTGATCGAAGACAACTTTCAGAAATTTGGCTTCTTTCACAGCTGGAATGGTGGATCTATCCAGATGAATTTTAGTTCAGCAAAGTTCTGTTGAAAGTTGTGAAAGTGCATGCTCTGAGTTTTGGTACCTGGAAATGCAAACTCATTTTCCTCGGGGCACTGTTGAATCGTTTCCATGCAGAGTTGGAGTTGACATTGTACGCCAACATAAATGGCTCCAGTTGTGCAGACAGCAAAGTCACCAAACAAAGAGGGCTCAGAGCCTTGGTTTACAGAAATGACAAATGCATTAATTTTGATGCTGAAGACAGCAGGAAAAAGGACGCTCCCCTTGGTGGGAGGAGCTGGCCTGTCTCCTTATACCTCAGGACCAATAACAAACCAGTGTAGCTGGGAGTGGTGGATGTCTCTCTCGCCAAAACTGATGAACCAAAGGCAGAATGCAGGGCTGACGATTCACTTCAGCACCATTATTTAGAACAGACTGCCATGTCATGCTAGGTCACAAATACTTCTCATGGGGGAGAGGGAAGGGGAGATACTGGACAAATACTGACCAAGATCTTTGTTTTTTTTCATGTTGTTGTCCTGCATCATTTAAGTGGACAAAGTGTGATTATGATATATGGAGTAACAAGTACAGAGAGAGAGAAGGGGAGAGACTCACAGAGGCAGAGAAGAGAGAGTCTCTCAGAGAAAGAGACTCAAAAAGAGAGAGACAGACTTGAAAAGAAAGATGGGAGTGGGAGAAAAAGAAAGAATACATTCAAAACAGAAAGGGAAGGGGAAAGACAGACAGACAGACTGACAGAGACAGAGAGAGTGCAGAGAACAGAGATCCATTTTCTTTAGCACATGTGTGTATGTAAGTGGCTCGTGACAAAAAAAGAGGCAAAAGCACTTAGTTTGGGAAGCATCTTCCAAAACTTGGACACGTACCAAATAGACTGAATGACAAAGAATGGAAATTTAACACAATATATGTCATGCATGCCTGAAACCCTTGAATAATTAATGTCATAATTATAGTTAGTAGTAGTATACTGGGTTTTTTTTCTGTCTAAGTTTCAGTAGTAGTAGAATGTTTACCAGTTTTAATGTTTAGAATGTGACTATCACTCTTTAGGGTTAATTCTAACTTGAGCTGGCAAGTGTCTGTATGTCTTTGTGTGTTCCACATCCCCTCATATTCCCTCCATTTCCTTTCTTCTTTCCCTTCCCCCTTGTTTCATGTGTACTTCTAATATTGCTGTTTGCAACTGACTTCACTAACAGTTATAACAAATCAAAAATGTGTTCTTCTGACACATGTTGACGAGTACCTATGGAGGCAAAAGACAACAAACAAAACCCAGTTCATTTTCTGTCAATAAAGTAAGAATTTTGTGTGGGACATCAACACTGGCTTATAAAGTTGTGTCCAGCAAATGTTCAATCAGATGCGCCACTGAGATGCTGAACCTTATGAACAAACTCTGAATCTGTGCATGTTTCCTTACATAACAAGCTTTAAATATTTTGAGAAATGCTAATTCAATACAGCACTGGCTTCGGCATTGCAACCACATGAATACTGTGACTATTGACAGATCTGTTTTTCTACAGTAACATGAGATTTTCTTCAAAAGGCAAGTTAAGAGATGGAGGGAAAATACATAAAAATGAATATCAGTAAAAAAAAAATATATTAATATAGCAACTTACTGCGGTCTTGGTTGATTCTAATGGAATGCACTCCATTTGTCATTCTGGGTATGGGCCGCTGCACACCAAATTCTGTAAGAGAACGCATCATCACTGGCTTTGTTCATATCATTACAGAATGGATCAACCAGTAGCCATATGAACTCTTCCTAGTGTCTCTAGTTCTGCCTTCAGAATAGAAATTCATATTCCTATCAGCAAAGCAACATTAATATCAAAGGCGACTGAAACTGTTACAATAATGTATCATTGTACATAGCAGAGATTCATTAGCCAGCTTACTTTTTGAGTGCCATCATATCAAAAGCATCTTGCCAGATTTTCATATGATCAACCGTACTTTTCAATTCTCCCTTAGTAGTAGTTGTGGTGTTATTCATCAAAAATCTTATTTAATTCCTTCCTTTGATTTTTGTTGTTTGTATGTCTGCTGTCCAAAGGTCATGGTCATTGTGTACTAATTCGCAAAACACATTACAATGTCTGAGATAACTGTCATCAAAAATTCTAAAAAAGGGAAAGAGCCTAAGAATAACAAAGAACACTGAATTCACATTCTTCATCACATGGCAATTTCATTAATTACCATAAATTTGTTCCTGAACCTAAGCGGGTAAAAATTTAAACATTTGCAAATTAAATGTGAGGTATTTGCAAAATCTGTCTGCACATCACATGTAACACCTTGAAAATAGTATGAAACATCTTTTGCTCCAATCAGTCTTGCCATGAATTCATCCAAAAAGAAAAATGGGTAAAATAAAGAAGAAGCAATACGAAAAAGTAACAAAAAAGACACATTCTTCATTGGTGAAATAAAGAGTGGCAACAAGAAAAAAAGTAAGAAAAGACACAAACATTCTCCATTATTAATTTTTTGATGATATGACTATTTTGTTAGACATAAACTGTTATGACAATGTGAGACTGTTGAGTAAAACACTCTCTAATGCACAGCAACATTACCAACTAAAATACTGACATCAAACTGAAGTACATTCACTGGTCTATCTCATGAATAAACACCAAATTCCCTTCTGTTATGTTTTCTCATCTAGAATGTTCTTTGTTCAGTTTTGTTCTGTCTTTTGCTTGCTGTTCCACAGCTCTTTCATGCCATTTCACTGGCTTTACCCTCACACCCCTGATCCCAGCTCTTACTCTATGGCACACCCCAGCTTGTCCTGCTGCAGCCCCCTCACACCCCCCCCTCTTACTCTATGGCACACCCCCCCTGCAGCCCCTCACACCCCTGATTCCTGCTCTTACTCTATGGCACACCCCAGCTTGTCCTGCTGCAGCCCCCTCACACCCCTGATTCCTGCTCTTAATCTAAGGCACACCCCAGCTTGTCCTGCTGCAGCCCCCTCACACCCCTGATTCCTGCTCTTACTCTATGGCACACCCCAGCTTGTCCTGCTGCAGCCCCCTCACACCCCTGATCCCAGCTCTTACTCTATGGCACACCCCAGCTTGTCCTGCTGCAGCCCCCTCACACACCCCTGATTCCTGCTCTTACTCTATGGCACACCCCACCCCAGCCCCCTTATCCTGCTCTTAATCTGGCACACCCCAGCTTGTCCTGCTGCAGCCCCTCACACCCCTGATCCCAGCTCTTACTCTATGGCACACCCCAGCTTGTCCTGCTGCAGTTCCTACAGAGCCAAGAGCACAGGAAGCAACCAATGTCAAGTTGTCATGAGGCAACTCACCAGAGGAGATGCAGCCTGACCCAACATACACTGGAGACCACCTATTAAACCCCTTACTGATGACACTAACTGCTCTGTCATGGAGTCAGTGTAAGAAAGTATTCCCTTTTGGAGGGTGCCACCACATCCGTCCAGCAACAGTCTGCATGAACTTGTCAATACCTGTGACCCTAACATGACCTCACCAAAGACACATATTCAGAGAGGAAATCAAGACCCACTTCATCATGACAGCAAGACATTTAAAAGAATACAGAATGAGACCTTTTTTATGCTGTGGAGGATGATGAAGATGGTGCTAAAAAGTTCTATACCAGTATTCATGAGACTATGTGACAGGGCTGTATACTTCACACTAACTTTCATACTGTATCCTGGCGTCAACCAGGCCCAAGAGATACAAACACCTGCAGTGTTGGTCATGAGGAATACTCTCAGAGATCTATCTGTTAAGTGGATGGAACTAGACTGTGTGGGTCCAGTCTTCCCACCTGAGCTCACAGCAAACTCATCTAGAGTATGAACCAGCAAAATCAGGAAATTTTCAATAAAAGCCCTGATATGAACTGTTTAACCACTGCATCATGGCAGTATTTCATCAGTATTATGAAACCATGACATCCTTTAAAATGTGACAATTATCCCTTTCGACTTATGAGTTCCTCCTTAACCACTAGTAAATGAAAATAATGTATATATCAAAGATGACAATTTTTTTTCCCCATGTTAACTGCACTTATAACCTGAATAGTTTTCCCATGCACTTGAGAATGAACCAGGAAACACATCATATGTCTACATTTTAAGGTCAAATTCCAATCAGAATTGGAATTCAAAAAGTTTGCTATAATCTTCATGATCTGTTAGACCATGACAAACTTGTGCGTGTGTGTGTTTACACCTCTGAAAACTGGCTATCAATTGATTTTCCAAAACAAATTATATGATTTTAATGTCCTTGAAACTCTCATTCTATAGACCTGGAACTCTGTCAAATTACACACACACACACACACACACACACACACACACACACACACACACACACACACACACACATTTTGAATGTATCTTTTTACAAGCAGACTGGCATTTACTCTAGGTTTTGTGCACGGTGTGAGTGTGTGTGCGTGTCTGTATGTGTATACTATTGTATTTAAATGAAGGATCATGATTTTATAAACTTTTCTTTATTTCTTTCAAGTGTTTGATGAGATCCTACTGGAGAAGACTTTCTTTTCTTGTTTGCTCAATAACTGTTACTCTTCAACATTAGTTTCAAGTTATCATGGCTGTTGGTACTGAATCTTTACATCAGAGCAAACTGTTCAAGCAGTCAGGGTGAAAAGTAATTTTCATTTCTTGCAGGCCAGCAGCGAGGAAAACTGCCTTAACAACACATCGCTTTTCAGAGACACTTTCTATTTATTTCTGTTGAGCAGAAGTTACCCTTAAATAGAATAGCCTTTTGATTAAGCAGTGTAAGTTGTCCAATGTCAGCTATAATGTAGAAATCAGTTTGGTAAAACACAAGTTCACTTAAAAAAACAAATTTTCTTACGGTGGTAGCAACAGTATAGTATTTCATTTGTCATGCCATTATTTCTTCAACAAATCAAATAATGATAATATAATGATCACACTCACCTGACCCATTCTCAGCAGCCCTACCTTCACAATACAACAGCCCTGCAAGTAAACAAACAAAAATGAAGTTCAGATCAGTACAATTATCACTTACAATAAAAATCTTAGTGAATACGATACATTTAGAGGAGGTGGGAGAAAAGACTATAATCCTCTTCTCTTCCTCGTTACTGGAAAATAGGACAGCATCTGACTGCCAATCAGAGATCATGATTAACACCATGAGATGCTTGCTGTAGGGCTTGTGGAACATTGGGTCCAAAGAGAGCAAAAGAAAATGATGGGCCAACACTAACAAGGGGGTGCAGAAGTGTTGAATAGCGAGACATATCAAGGAGGCACAACACCCCAGATAAACAACACTTGAACTTCCCGATAATCAATGCCCCAAAGAACTGGATGATGGGGAGGCACTTATGAAGCTTAACTGACCAGCCAATCTGGTTACTATCTTTACTGGACTCAAGTGCAATGAGCTGAATAACATATACATGTGCAATTGGCCACAAGTAGCCAGGTTGATTTTCCTTCCCAGAAAGCTGCTGTCAGTATGAAATTGTAGTCATTCACTTCAAACTGTATGGGATAATTTATAAACTTTGTCAGAGGGATAAATTTTCATCAGCAATTCATCCCTCTCTCAACTCACAATAAACTTTTTTCCCTAGAACTAGTAGTTCGGAAAGTGGGCATGAGGGAGTGGCAAGAAACCTTATCCCCTCACCTTTCCTTTTTTTTTCTCCTTACTTTCCCCCTTTACAAACTTAACCCCCCCCCCCCTTTACATTCCCACCCACCTAACCTAATCACCACTGCCCCTTCCCCTCCTCCCTTTCTGATACCTCCCAATGGTATTTTCATGAACACATCAAAGATGTTAGAGTGTTTTGCTTCTTTTCATGTATAACTTCACTCCATTCGAGGCAGCCTCTGGTTACCAGAGTTTCCAGTCCTTTCTTCTACTCTCAAGGATTTTTATTTCCCCCCCCCCCCCCCCCCCACCTCTGAACTTTCTTTTCTCAGTATGAATCCAGGTTATAGACTTCTGCTTTTTGGACACTTTTGGATGATGAGTTTCTTCCAATTGTTTTTTCACACACACACACACACACACACACACACACACACACACACACACACACACACACACACACACACGCACGCACACACACACACACACACACACTCACACTCACTGCCTCCCCCACCTCTTTCCCTCTCCCTTCTCTATCCATCCTCTCCATCACCAACTCCATGTCACTGTCCCGTTTCAAACTTCCTCTGTTTTCCCTTCCCTTCTTCCCCAGCTCTCCCCCCCACCCCCCCCCTTTCTTCTTCCCCCTCCTCTTTCCTCTTCATTCCTTCCCCACATACATCAGACAGCAAGTTTGGTTCACAGTCTTATTTTCGTCACTTCAAATGTATTACCACCAATTCCACTCTGGGATACAGTTTTGGTTACATTAGTCCGCAGTCCATTCTTCCCCTATAATTTCAAAACTCATCCAGTTTTGTTCCATTGTAAATCTATATGGTCACTGTAAACGATACTTATTGACCTGAAACTGGGTACTCACAAACATAGTTTTATTAGTTCTAGTTAGTGTTCTATTCTTTTACTGGACCACTGAACTACATAACGGGTAACATAAGGTAATGTCGCTTTATTGCCCAGTCGACCACAAGGGGCCATATCAAGGCTGTCACCACGTTGAAGTCAACTCACAAGTCATTCATTCACACAACCCTTTCAAATACGCATTCTAAAAAACATCCCAGACACTTTGTTAAAAATCTTCCTACTGTAAAATCTCAGATCAGACTTAAAATGTTAATCCCTTTCAGAAATTCAAAGATCACATCAGGTGGAACATCTCTGAACAAGGTTTTCATGGAGTCTGCTGTAAACTATTTATCAAGTCTCACATCATGCCAGTTCCAACACTCTAAAAGAACATACTACATGTTTCACTGCGAGCCGTACATGACATGGAATGCATGACATGGAATGCACCACAGACCTTCTTCATACTTTTTAAAGATATGAGCTAAAATTGAATGGCCAATGTGCAGCCAACATACCTTTTTCTTTTTTGTGACTACCAGAGGTTGATGAAAAGAACTCTTTTCGGTTTGGACAGATCAGGAAAAGTGTGTTATCTGTTTGTGTATTCCATTCCTCTGATATAACCAGGTCTCTGATATAATCATTAACTTTCCGTTTCAAATCTGAGTATAGAGCTCTATGCTGGACAGTTTCCTTGTTATGGCATTTTTGGCCAAATAATCAGCCATTTCATTTCCTCAAATGCCAACATGACCGGAAACCCAAGCAAGAACAATGTTATGACTTTTCACTTTCAAAGAGGTAAAAGGTTAAAAAAATTTTTTTAGAAGTTCAGGATGATGGAGCCTATGGCTTGCTCTGGCCTCCAAAGCTGACACTGGACAGCAAATCAGACGTCCTTGTTTGTAGATTGAGAGATTATCTTCACTGGAACCAAAGCTGCAAGTTCAGCAGAGTAAACAAAAGTGTCTGATGGAATATGTTTCAATAATATTTGAGGAGCACCTGGGCAATAGGCTGCACAAGCTACTCCATATTTGGACTTGAACCATCAGTGCATATTTTCTTAAGTGAAAGTATGGTAATTTTGTACAGAGATGGGAAAACATTTCCTTGTATGCCTGAGAACTGGTGGATTCTTTGCAAAAAGCAGCAAGATCAAAGCACATTTCTGGAGTGAAAAAGGTCCAGGCTCATCTGGAAATTTGGAGAAGTCAGACACAACTCACAGATCAAGACCTGCATTCTGCGAATGGAGCTGCATACAAAGTCCAATTGGAGGAATACAGTTGGGATTTGTTTTTCAAATTTACTTTGAAACTGAGGATCAGAAACAGGAGTTTCTAGTTCAGAGAACAGTCGAGATAGTAATTCAAGGATAGTTTCAGTCTGCAGTTCGATAATGAGGGTTCACCTGCCTCTGCATACAGGCTGTAGTGTGCACTGGGGTGGTGCAGAATGCTCCAAGACAAAGCCGTTATATATATTGAACAGGATCCAAGAGTTTGAGATACGAGGGTCTTGCAGAGCTGTACACAACACCACCATTGTCCAGTTTCCAACAAACCAAGGTTCTATGGAGGTGCAGCAAAGTTTTCTTATCAGCACCACAGTCATTGTGTACAACAATCCACAGAATGTTCAAAGCTTTGCAAGAAGTTTTTAAGTGTTTAATATGACTAAAAAAAAAATTGGTCGAAAAATAACTCAAAGAATTTGACCTCCTTTATAGCTGTAATTTCCCTATTTGGATTTCAATATCAGAAAAGAAATTTCTAAAATTATGAACGTGAATGCACTGTCTTAGAAGCAGAAAAAGTCAAGCCATTTTCTTCTTCTTTGCAATAATTTATTTTATCCACACAAAGCTGGAGCCTGCGCTGAACACCTGATACAAGCTTCCAGTTGCAGAGAGGGACAAAATCCTAATGAGCAGTGGGAACCCTGTTGAACTGGATTAACAATGCTGTTGATGCTAAAGAGGGCAGGAGACAGAATGCTCCCAACTCCTGCTCCTGAACATCAGAGAGAGTGGTACTAACCCGAAGCTGAAACTGTCATTCTGCCAAAAAATCTTTAATAAAACGTGGAAGATGACCGCAAAAACCAAAATGGAGACCCCCAGATTTCCAGGTGGTATCATGACCTACTAAACAAGTGTCATAAAGAAAAGCAACAGAACTAATTGGATGCATGAATTTTTGCAACTTTTCCGGAGACATCGACTGGCCTAGAAAATGAAAACTGCTTGAAGATGCTGCGCAATAAGTCAAGACGAGATGATAATTACGCATACTCCAATGAGGTAGTCGCACCTACCCGCACGATTTGACCGTTTTGTACTCATTTCATGAAATGAAATGCACAGTGTGCATTTCAACTTATTTTTCACGGTCGATATCTAATCGTTAAGCAAAAATCACAACTTTCTTCTCAGACTCCGATTGAAATACTTTTTTCTCCATTCATTTCTTCCTTTTTCTTTTAAGTTGGTCTTCCTGATGATCACGGTGGCGTCTATTTTTGAGACGGTGATGTCTATTTTTTGATCTGATTCAGATTCTGGTATTTTTCTTCTTGACACATCCCTACTTGAATTGACACTTCTATAAATTTTCACAAAGTTAGCATATTTTGAATCTAAAGAAGGACAAATCAAAATGCTCTTTTTGAAACTAAACCTTTTCAATTTGATAACCACCAAGATAACCACCAAGATCCAAAAGTCAGACGAAGCTCTCAAAGTGCTCCCGAGTTTGGTTGTAAACAAAGGTCCAATGAAAAGCGGAAATGGACGGCGCGTCTTTTTTCCAAAATCTCACGAACCATTGCATAAGCGCGAGACTTCATGCGAAAACCCACAAAATCTCGAATATGACAGCAATTTGAAAATTTTCTGGCGATGATTATTGAATTGGGATACTCCGTCTCCCCCCTCCTCACCACTTGTTCACTTGCCCTTGTCTTTTTTTTTTTTTTTTTTTTTTACTACTCTCTCTTCTTGTCCACTTCTATTCACCGTTGAACGCGTGCGAGTTTTTATTTTTGTCCAAGCGTGTATAAATAGCCGTACTCTCCTCTGTCACACACACCATACGTGTCAACCCAATTTTCCTTATTTTACAACGTCCTATATTAAAAAGTACTTTATTCCCTTATTCCGAACCTAAAAACCTTATACATTACAGAAAAAGAAAAAAAATGCTGTGAATCAATCCGGCAGATTGCATAACTTGAGACAGTTTGTAGATCAAATCACACACACAACACTGACAATGATGCAGAATTAAAGCTGTTTATAAGCCCATTGTTTACACACTCTTCCACTTTACCAACATCATGAGTCCATCAAAACCACAAACCGATTTGTTCAGTGCACTTTCCACTCCTACCAACATCATTAGTCCACTGAAGTCAGGAGTACATCATTAATTACTGTGATCCCCAAAGTTTCTATTCGCAATCATACCAGTTTCCCTTTCACAAGGTCGGCGAAGTTACAGAAAGTAGAACTGGCAGAACTTCACTTCAAGAGAAATAACATCAGGGTCTTCTTCTTCTCTGTCGTCATTGCGCACAGGAAAATGTTGATTAACGTTTCAGTGCTAAGTATCCGTGACGTCTGCTATAAAATTTGTTCACCTCGCAGTTTGCCACAGTGATTTAAGATTTGCCCGTATAAATCAGTTTTACCCGTATTGAAACTTGTATACGGCCCGTAGAGACCCGAAATCGTAGGTTTCCCTTACAGCAATACGGGAAAACCGTATATGTTGACACCCTATGCACACACACACACACACACACACACACACACCTGACATGACAACATTAGTTATCGTGTCTCAAGATCTGGGCAGAATAGGTCGCATCCATCTTGATGATTGCAATCCAATCATCTGCAGACACTGGTTTGTTACCGACACACTGATCAAATGCCCTATAATACCAGTGTTTAAAAAAAAAAAAAAAAAAAAAAAAAAAGAGTGAACAGTACGATCCTGCGAATCACCGACAGTATTGCTTACCTGAGTATGTTGCAAGGTACTGGAGCACATTTTGACTGGTATTAATCATCACAGACCATTTATAACTTAATGAAATACTGTTCAGCTGATAAAGTGGATTCTGGAGAAAGAGGTCCTGTGAGACTCAACTCCCCAAGTTTGCCGGTTAACTGATCAAGAACCTAGCACAAAGGTAATGGAGCGAACACGTCATCAGCGTGTGCACAAAAGCCAAGACAAGGATCTTCCACCTCCTCAAGAAAAGCCTAAAGATTACTGGGGCTCCAGGAATACAAAGGAGATAGCCTACAATTCTGTTCAAGAGTATGCATGCACTGTCTGGGAGCTGCACGCACAACCACAGTTCAATTGTATTGAGGCCCATCCAGCGTCCAGCTGTGCAATCTGCCTTTCGAATGTATAGAGGGCATCCAGCACATCCAGCGTGATACAAGATCAAACATGAACCTCTCTAAAAGAGCGAAGAAAGACAACTTGATCGCTTGGCTATACCAAATGCCACTAACATCAAGACCAAGTTCAGACCGCTACCACCACGCCAATGGCGAGGACACAATCAGCAGCTCACAATTTCACCGAAGAACCCACTACTAGCATTTCTCATTCCTGCTGACAACAATGACAGATTGGAAAGACCTGCCCCAGAAGTCACTGAGGCTAAACACCAACAGCTGTCAACCCAAGACGGCAAGAAATTGATTTTTTTTTTTTTTAATGCTTTGGACCTTACCTAACATGGTACAGAATAATCAACATGATGATCGCAGTCACTCTACAGGAAGAAGAAGACACACCCACACATAAAAATCCTACTCTCTCACCTTCTTCTTCCATTTAGCAACAATGATCAATCCTGATCTTTACTGTTGCGACAGGAGCGAAGAAAGGTCAGGAAAAAAAAGAGGAGGCAGGAAGAGAGAAGGCTGATCATGCCAGACAGTGACCGATTAACGATCCCAGAGTGATACTGATTTCACCACTTTTAGCTGTTGGGGGGGGGGGGGGGGGGGGGGGGGGAGAGAGAGAGAGAGAGAGAGAGAGAGAGAGAGAGAGAGAGAGCAAGGTTAGAGTAATTGCTGGCCACAGTTCTGCCAGAACCCTCCTAGAAAGTCGTGATGGAAGGAGCTTTTAACAGAGTCTTTACGGAGACTGTTCCAGTCTCTGATGGTGCTGTGCAGAAGGGAATCCTGCGGTACTGATGGTCATGTCCTCACCTTGTTCTGGTTTCATATATAGTTGAGTTTTTACGTCCTCACAGCGAAAACTTTTAGGGACAATTTGTTCCTTCGCGGTAGTATTGGATGCCGTGGCTTATATGTTCGTGATGGAGCTGATCGGTGTTGTTGCTCGACAGACTGGTTCAAGTTGTTTGAGGTTTTTATTTTCAATACACGACTGTTAACTGGAAAATTCGAAGAAGATTCCGTGAGCGCGAGTTTGAAGTTAGGGCGTGGTTGGGATGGGTTCTGCCTGATCCAGCCTAACCTGGCTCTCTTTTCCTGGATAATTTGCCTGTGAGCCCAGTGGCGGTGTGAGCCCAGTGGCGTGGGGTTGTGTGTGTGTGTGTGTGTGTGTGTGTGTGTGTGTGTTATCATGGCTTTTTTCTTGTCACTTGGCGCACCGCAACAGTGGTTGCCTGGTGTTGCGCCTACATTGAGGGCTGCCTCGATATAAAGGGAACCATCGAGGCGCGGACTTCAAAGTTGGCTCACCCATGGTGGCACTTATCCTGTAGAGGCAACCAGCCCGCTCTTGGTAGACTAGATCGTTTACAGTACTTGGGGTAAACCCATAGGCTGCTTGAGAACTGCCAGCTCAGTGTACGTGAGGTTTCCCCACAGGCTCTCTGGTAGCAGTGAAAAAATACCTCGTGGTCGTTAGTCAACCTGAAGCGTACCAGTGCACCTGTCAAGGGTCAAGCTCTTAAGCGTTGTCCACGACTCTCTTGAGAGTCTTGATCGTTCCCTCAGCAACTTATTTGCCAGCTTGTTGTTGTGAGCACCCCAGCTCAAGTCTTGGGTGATGGTAACGTTCCACAATTTGACCCCTGCTCGTCGTATCATGTCTCCGACATTCTGTATTGAATAGCCTTCACAATTCTGTATTTTTACAATAAAGACCTTGAGTGCCTTTTTTTCTGCAGAGAGTTCAATTTCCATATTTCCGCATGTTTGTGTGTACGTCATCCATAGTTGCTTGGAAACTGTAGTTGGACTTTTTTTTTCCTTTCTTTTTTTTTTGGGGGGGGGGGGGGGGGGGGTGGTGGTGGGGGTGGTGGTTCTCTCTTCCCATGATTGATCCATGACGCCAGGTCATTTGCAGAGAGTGACACTTGTAGTCCTTATCCGATCACTGTGATCATAACATTATTGCCCGTGCCTCTGATGATATCGAAAAACTGAAGAGTATAGAAGCTATGACAATGCTATGTCGCACTCCCATGCCATGAGAGTGGATTGTGAAATTGGCCGATTCCACTTTGGCTGCCGTTTGTCTGGAGTCCAGGACTGCTTCCATAAACTGGTACATGATGCCCAGTGTGTGCATCTTGTTCAGCGGTTTTGCATGCCACAGTCAAAGGCCTTAATGTTAAAGAAAGGTGGCAACCCTTATCCTTCAATAGCACTGCCCCTGGGCCTTTTTGACATTTTTGAGAAGGTTAAACACGTGTTCTGTGCAGTTCCTGCCTTTCCAGAATCCAGCCTGACACACAGGTAGTAGGTCACGTGTTTCCAGCTGGAACTCGGGTCAGCCTTTGCCCAGTTTCTCGTACAACTTGCCTAGGTATGGAATCAGAGCTATCAGCTTGTGGGGAGTAGTGCTGGTTTACCATCTTTGAGGATGACTACCAAGCGGGCTTCCTCCCAAGCTTTCAGAACTGTGCCAGATGCCCAAGACGTTTATAAAAATGGAACACCTTTATGACGGACTCTGTGAACTGTGAATCATGTGATCAGATATGCGGTCATTGCTAGATCCATTACTCACAGACCCCAAGGTACTGGTAGTTCTCCTCAGTTCCCTTGTGTGGGGTCACCATTGAAGGGTGCGTCCTTAATTTACTAGTAGACCCTACAATAGTAACTGGACTGCAGAGACAGGCGACATGCGAATTTTCCCGCAATGTAGCAATTTGGGGTTCATCAGTCTGTGCTAACTGCAAATAATTAAATCTACATTTCTCTGCAGTTGTGTCATTGGCTGAATTGTAGAATGTTGGAATCAAAGCAATCAATGCTGAACTTTCACTTTTTCTAAGTTTTTAGATCAGTATAGAAATACAGTAAAGTAGGTTTGAAGTGCTTTTTAAGTGGCACCTTAAACAATTGTTTAGCAGAAAATTAGTTTCTCAAAACTGAACAAGCCTGCTTGAATTGTAATACTACCATTTATATAGCTGGTTACAGGACATATCTTTAGATGTACAACATATGTCATTCCCCACTCTAGGCAAGTAAACAATAATCAAATAGGACCATTAGAAAACCCATGAATGCTGATGGGCCACTGATGAATGCAGGTGCAAACTGCTATCCGACAATGGAAGTAACATGAAAATCATTACATCGCTTTGTTTGATTTGTCATAACATAGCAATAAATGTTCCACAAGTTGACTGCAGTGATGCTAGCACAGCTTAGAAAATTTCAAGGTTTCAGTTTCATCAAGGCGACTCTGCATGTGGACAAGCCCATTTATGTTATTCTAAATCTCCAAGGCTGCAAGACCACACAGCGAATTACTTACAGTTGATGGATAAGATGAAAGGATTTAACACAAGGGTCTCACGGACTTAGAAGATATCAGATCTGCACATTAGCCCAGGTATTTACCTTTGTCTGCATCACTGTTATTATCTGCGTCACTGTTATAGTTGTATGCATGTCTTTGCGTGTCTGTGTGCATGTGCATGTATGCTTGTGTGCGTGTTTTGTGTGCATGTGTGTGTGCATGTGCATTCAAATGTATGTGTGTGCCTACAAAGTTGAACAGACTTGCTCCAAAACCTCAAGGTGAGGAATCTAGCGTCCCAGAATGGAAAGCAGAGATCCCGATGTTATCAGCCAGTTTTTCAGGCTACTGGCATGCTTAGCATCAAGTCATTTTCATAGTGACTGAGGACTTGTTCAAGCAATCAGTCAATGGAAATAAACACATCATGTGTAAAAACAAACTATCGGTCACAGTGAAAATGACTTAACAGGGATGGAGTTGGGAGGAGGGGGGGGTGGGAAGGAAAGAAGGGATGGAAAGGATGGGGGTTGAAGTGTAAATTTTAAATCCTTCACTGACAGCAGGTATCATCGAATTCCATGTTTTGAAGAGAACCATCATCTCCTTATATCTGACCAGTGTTGACTTTCATTACCTGGATGAGAACTCAGTGGTCATGGTCCACAGTGGTTGTGGCAGACCATCTATGGTATTTAACTTGTTTGTTGTGTTTCCAGTGCCATGGAGGAAACCTCACAGTCCAGAGAGAGAGAGAGAGAGAGAGGAGGGGGGAGGAGAGAGAATGTTGTTTATAGCCAAGCTAACAGAAAGGGCCATATCAGAGCGTCACACCTTATTAAAATCAGCTCTAAAAACAGATCACACACACACACACATACTTTATTGAAACAGATCTTCTAAAGGCACACAAAAATTTTGTTAAAATCTTTCTTTCATGAAATCTTAGATTAGACAAAAAATGCTGATCTTTCAAAAACTGAAAAATCACATCAGTAACATGTCTCTCTATGACATCATAAAAGTTCCAACACTCTACAAGAACATGTTTAATTGTGAGTGGTACATGGAATGCACCATGGAGCTTCTTCATATTTTAAAAGATAAGAGGTGTAAGAGGAGTGGCTCATGTTATAGGACATTGACTATTTTTTTCTTTACAGCTGTCATTTGAACACAGTAAAAAACTCTTACAGGTTTGGATAGACTGGAAGAGGTTATCCATCTGCAATTTCATTCCTCTTGCCAGAGGTCCAAAATGTTTCTTTGTCATTGGTTGAAGAAGACAGTAGGT
>JADBJO010002496.1:0-10000 GCA_016801955.1 Conus betulinus
GGACTTGCTGCTGGTAGGTGGTGTTATAGTTAGTGTGTTTGGTTTGATCTGTTCGTTGGTATTATCGGTTTTGAGGAAGCATGCATGTATTCATTTAGTCCAGCTTTGCAGACTAGTACCAGGCAGGGTAAAACATGAGCTAACTTAGCGATAATTTTAACCCGTTATGACATTAAATAATCATTGTCATTGTCATTCTCGCTCGATTTTTCGCTCCCCCCACCCTCTCTCTCTCTCTCTTTTCTCTCTCTCTATCTTCTTTCTCTCTGTCTCTCTCTTCTCTCTCTCTCTCTCTCTCTCTCTCTCTCCTCTCTCTCTCTCTCTCTCTCTCTCCATTAGAAGTGGTAGAGAAATAGTCGGTGAAGACAATGAGTCAAAAGAAAAACCGGTGAACAGTTGTCCCATCCGCTCGTAGAAAGACATCACCACCCAAGTCCCAAACTTGCAGACCATCCTCGTGATGTCGCTCTCTAGGTAAAGAAACTGAAAAAAACATAGAGAAACTGGGTAAAACCGGTAATATGGTGAGAGCTACGCCCAAGAAGGTATTTACGTAACACTGTTCTGTGTCTGCCCTGGCAGATTTCATTCTCCGTCTGGCGATCATGGATTGATTGTGTCACGCTACTCCTCCAATGGGATCGTGATGCCAGATCATCTGAAAGAGTTGTGCATGCCCCTCCCCTTCTTCTCCTTCCTTCCCCACCCCACCTCCTCTGTCTGCCTGTTTGTATCCCAAGCATACATTTCTCTGTCTGTCTGTCGGTGTCTGTCTGTCTGTCTGTCTGTGTCTCTTTCTCTCTCTCTCTCTCTCCTCTCTCTCTCTCTCTCTATTTCAATATATGTTTGGTCCAAGAAATCCTCAATGAAATTAATGGCGTGATGAAGAGCTCTTTTTAAACTTCACGCTTTGCTCTTCTTATGGGTATTTTGAATATGACTTCTGAGCTGCAAAATCCTGTTTATTGGACGAACCCCTCCTCTCTCTCTCTCTCTCTCTCTCTCTCTCTCTCTCTCTCTCTCTCTCTCCTCTCTCTCTCTCTCTCTCAAGAATAAATCAGCTAAATCATGTGCAATTGTGTTGGCCTACATCTGACTTACTTTTACGAACGGTTTTGTAACTGTGCAAAGTACTAGTAACTGGGGGTGAAGGCAGCTGTCCTCTCCTTCTGCTCCTTCTTCTTCTCAGCAATGCCGATTGCCACTGACTCCAGCATGTTTCTGCTTCATCTGCTTCCCAAAAATGTCATCTACGCCGGTGTGACTTTACTGGTTCCTACCATGTCATTTCCCATCAAGGTCTCTCAGTATCCCATCAATGTTCAGTCCCACCAGATGTGGAACTGTTTCCGAACAATTCTCACTATCACTGACACCATTCTGTTTCCCAGCAACTTCAGTCCCTTTAGCGTCTGCCTTTCCCTGCCGCTAGCCACCCCTTTCCTTCTGGCACCTTTGTAATTTTCAGTGCCGTCTACCCTCACTGGCATTCTTTTGTTTCCCATCAATCTCAGCTCTCAATGATACTCTTCCAACCAATGCCCTCTCCCGCCCACACCTCTCTGTGTCCCATCAACCTCAGCTCTCAATGAATTCCCTCATCCACCCACACCTCTCTGTTTCCCATCAACCTCAGCTTTCAATGAATGCCCTCTCCCACCCACACCTCTCTGTTTCCCATCAACCTCAGCTTTCAATGAATGCCCTCTCCCACCTACATCTCTCTGTTTCCCATCAACCTCAGCTCTCAACATTCTTCCAACCAATGCCCTCTGCCACCCACACCTCTCTGTGTCCCCTCAACTTCAGTTCTCAATGATGCTGTTCCAACCAATGCCCTCTGCCACCCACACCTCTCTGTGTCCCATCAACCTCAGCTCTCAATGAATTCCCTCATCCACCCACACCTCTCTGTGTCCCATCAACCTCATCTCTCAATGAATTCCCTCATCCACCCACACCTCTCTGTGTCCCATCAACTTTGCTCTCAATGATGCTGTTTCCAACCAATGCCCTCTGCCACCCACACCTCTCTGTTTCCCATCAACCTCAGCTCTCAATATTCTTCCAACCAATGCCCTCTGCCACCCACACCTCCCTGTTTCCCATCAACCTCAGCTCTCAATGAATTCCCTCATCCATTCACACCTCTCTGTTTCCCTTCAACCTCAGCTCTCAATGAATTCCCTCATCCACCCACACCTCTCTGTGTCCCATCAACCTCAGCTCTCAATGAATTCCCTCATCCACCCACACCTCTCTGTGTCCCATCAACCTCAGCTCTCAATGAATTCCCTCATCCACCCACACCTCTCTGTTTCCTATCAACCTCAGCTCTCAATGAATTCCCTCATCCACCCACACTCTCTGTGTCCCATCAACCTCAGCTCTCAATGAATTCCCTCATCCACCCACACCTCTCTGTTTCCTATCAACCTCAGCTCTCAATGAATTCCCTCATCCACCCACACCTCTCTGTGTCCCATCAACCTCATCTCTCAGTGAATTCCCTCATCCACCCACACCTCTCTGTTTCCTATCAACCTCAGCTTTCAATGAATTCCCTCATCCACCCACACCTCTCTGTTTCCCATCAACCTCATCTCTCAATGAATTCCCTCTCCCACCTACACCTCTCTGTGTCCCATCAACTTTGCTCTCAATGATACTCTTCCAACCAATTCCCTCTCCCACCAACACCTCTCTGTTTCCCATCAACCTCAGATCTCAGTGATACTCTTCCAACCAATTCCCTCTCCCACCAACACCTCTCTGTTTCCCATCAACCTCAGATCTCAGTGATACTCTTCCAACCAATTCCCTCTCCCACCAACACCACTCTGTTTCCCATCAACCTCATATCTCAGTGATACTCTTCCAACCAATTCCCACTCCCACCAACACCTCTCTGTTTCCCATCAACCTCAGATCTCAGTGATACTCTTTCCAAACCAATCCCTCTCCCACCAACACCTCTCTGTTTCCCATCAACCTCAGATCTCAGTGATACTCTTCCAACCAATTCCCACTCCCACCAACACCTCTCTGTTTCCCATCAACCTCAGATCTCAGTGATACTCTTCCAACCAATTCCCTCTCCCACCCACACCTCTCTGTTTCCCATCAACCTCAGATCTCAGTGATACTCTCTTCCAACCAATTCCCTCTCCCACCCACACCTCTCTGTTTCCCATCAACCTCAGATCTCAGTGATACTCTTCCAACCAATTCCCACTCCCACCAACACCTCTCTGTTTCCCATCAACCTCAGATCTCAGTGATACTCTTCCAACCAATTCCCACCCCACCAACACCTCTCTGTTTCCCCATCAACCTCAGATCTCAGTGATACTCTTCCAACCAATTCCCACTCCCACCAACACCTCTCTGTTTCCCATCAACCTCAGATCTCAGTGATACTCTTCCAACCAATTCCCTCTCCCACCAACACCCTCTGTGTTTCCCATCAACCTCAGATCTCAGTGATACTCTTCCACCAATTCCCTCTCCCACCAGCACCTCTCTGTTTCCCATCAACCTCATATCTCAGTGATACTCTTCCAACCAATTCCCTCTCCCACCAGCACCTCTCTGTTTCCCATCAACCTCATATCTCAGTGATACTCTTCCAACCAATTCCCTCTCCACCACCAACACCTCTCTGTGTCCCATCAATGTCCATTTCTACAGGCAAAAAGTGAACACGGGATAGTTCGTTGTCTGCTGCCACACTTCCTGCCTTTGCTAAACTGCACGATTAGCAGTTTCATGTTTCCCCCAGGGGTGAATGTCATTCATCTTCCCAGCGATCAATGAGCAAAGTCGCTGCTACAAATCCTTCAGCTGGAAACCTGATTCCAGATCAGCTGGAAGAGCAGATCTCTCTCTCTCTCTCTGTCTCTGTCTCTCTCTCTCTCTCTCTCTCTCTCTCTCTCTGTCTCTCTGTTCTCTGTCTGTCTGTCTGTCTCTCTCTCTCTCTCTCTCTCTCTCTCTCTCTCTCTCTCTCTCTCTCTCTCTCGCTCTCTGTCTCTGTCTCTCTCTGTCTCTCTTCGTCTCTCTTTGTCTGTCTGTCTGTTTTATCCCTACTCTCACTCTCTCTCTCTCTCTCTCTCTCTCTCTCTATCTCTCTCTCTCTCTGCTGTCTCTCTGTCTATTCTCTCCCTCCTTCTCTCTCTCTCTCTTTTCTCTCTCTCTTCTCTCTCTCTCTCTCTCTCTCTCCCCCCCCCCCCCTCTCTCTCTCACCCCACCTCACTCCACCGCACCCTTTCTGTTTCTCTCGTTGTTAGCAATCATAGAAGAAGAGAGAGACTGCAGCAAATGATCACAACATCTGGCTGCAGAACCAATGGTGATGTCGCGAGTCGGAATCATTCTGAGTGCACCCTTCTCTGTCCTGCCTGTGTGTACCGTATTTTTTTTTTTTATGTCTACTCCTTTCAATTCCCTACTCTTCTTTATCTTCGTCTCTGCCTCTGTGTCTGTATATTCATTTTAGTAGTCTTTCTGTCTGTCTATCCATTTGTCAGCCCTGTCTGTCTGTCTGTCTGTGTTTATCTGTTCCTCTCTCTCTCTCTCTTCCTGTCTGTCACTCCCTCTTTGTGTGTGTGCGTGGTGTGTGTGTGTGTGTGTGTGTGTGTGTGTGTGTGTGTGTGTGTGTGGGTGTGTGTGTAAACGCACGTGTACATAGCCACTTGCAGTGTTCTTTTTCGTTAAGTGTTGTTTTTTCCCTTCCTTTTAGATTTGTCCCTTTTTCCAGATAAACTCACATTTCTGTCTGTCTGTCTGTCTGTCTGTCTGTCTGTCTGTCTGCCACCCTCTCTCTCTCTCTCTCTCTGTCTCTGTCTCTCTCTCTCTCTCTCTCTCTCTGAGCAGTTATATTTTTTATTGTAGATTTTCACCAAAAATGTACGCAAGAGAACTGGTTAGTGTCGAAATATGTCAATAATCACACCATAAAACTTTCCTCTACAGTCAGAAAACAAAAAAAAAAAAAAAACAAACACAAAATTTAAAAAAAAATCTCTCTCTGTCTCTCTCTCTCTCTCTCTCTCTCTCTCTCTCTCTCTCTCTCTCTATATATATATATATATATATATATATATATATATATATATCTACATCTACATCGCCAGTACTTCTTCAAGAAGAAGGGGAAGTGCCAAAGAGCATGCACTATCAACACATTTCCTTCTTAGGTGTCCGTTTCCATGCAATGCACTGTCCTTTGCATGACAAACAGCACATCTTGTCCACTAGAATCAGCTTGTTTCATTTGATGGAGGTGTCTGGTAATCTTGCTGGTGATCAATTGTTGAGGGTGAGAGATAAACAAAAGCCCCTTTAATGTGATCTTTATTTGGGATTGGATCGATCGAAGAAATAGGGACAAGGACCTCTCTCTCTCTCTCTCTCTCTCTCTCTCTCTCTCTCTCGTCTCTCTCTGTCTGTGTCTGTCTGTCTGTCTGTCTGTCTCTGTCTCTCTCTCTCTCTCTCTCTCTCTCTCTCTCTCTCTCTCTATCTCTCTCTCTCTCTCTCTCAGCATATTTAGTGTCTAGTTATCAATCCCTAATACGTTAATAATCATGCCCCCCCCCCCCCCAGCCCCCCCCCCCCCCACCCCCCCCCCCCCCCCCCCCCCCCCCCCCCCCCCCCCCCCCCCCCCCCCCCATTATTTTATCATAACATGTTTGCAGGGATGAACAGCTATATGTCCAAATAAATTAGATCCTACACAAAAGAAGCAAAAGAAGAGGAAGAAGAAGACTGTCACCATCAAAAACAGAAAGGAGACGTATAAAAAAAAAAAAAAAGAGGCACAACAAGAAAGTAAAGAAAGACGAACGAAACAAAGACAGACAGAAAGACAGACAGAAAGATACAGATACAGTAGGGAAAAAAAAAAAAAAAAGAAAAAAAGACAAACTTGAAAAGAAACACAACATCCACAATAGCCACATTCCTTTGTCAAGGCCTCCTGAGCCCCCACACCAGTATTGTTCTTTGGCACCTGTCAATGTCAGCCAGCCAGTTTCACGTGCCGCGGGTCACAGTGCTGTCATTTGCAGGACAGGCCTTCATATCCTCTACAACTTCCGTCCACACAGGCAACAGCCATTGGGTTTGTCCTCAGTCTAGCTGACAATGAATCCCATGCGGACAACGTTCTGGAGATGTTGGCGCACCTAAGAACACATTGTGATTTTCCGTTTACTTATTTATTTATGTATGTATTTGTTTATTTATTAATTTTTTTTATATATATTTATTTACTTATTTGTTTATTCGTTCAATTATTAATGTATCTATTTATACAGGTATTTATTATGCGCATATTTATGTATTTACATTCGTTTAAACTTGAAATGAACGTGATTTAATTTAAAAAAAAAAACGGGCTGTAGACGAATTCCTTATTTTGTCTGTTGTGTTGATTTGTTGGAGAAATGTTGACTTGGTGTTTGCGATTGATAACTTAAGAGCTTAACGTGCACATCATCAATTCTGTGGTTTCTGAGAGGTGTTGGCCGTAATCAGCAGCATTTGACTGAGAACAATGCAACCAACGGTCAGGCTTCGGATCTTGATGTCAGATTGTACAATGCAACCAACGGTCAGGCTTCGGATCTTGATGTCAGATTCTATCTGTTTGCCTCTCCATCTTGAACTCTGCCTCTCTTCCTGTGTGTGTCTCTCTCTTTCATGCACACAGACACACCCACATGCAAGCCCGCACATCCATCCATCCATCCCTCTCCCTCCCTCCCTCCACTATTCACTGTGCAACCTGGCCATCTAGCACCCTATGAGCACGTCATTATATCTATCTCTGTAAATATATATAATATAAACAAAGCTTGCTCTTATGTCTTAGATTGTAGAAATAGGGGGTGATAAGCATTCATATCTGTGGTGGTAGATCATTCTGCCTAACTAACAGTATGTGCTTGAGTGGGTGAATGGAGAATAAAAAAAATGCTTCTCAAAATGAACCTTCAGCAAGTTCATAGTCTCCAAAGAGAAATACAAACTCTAATGGGCAGTAAGCTCACTAACGTATAACTCCTGGTCAGATATGGGGAGTAAGCTCACTAACGTATAACTCCTGGTCTGATACCGGTATTTTCGAAATCTGATTGTTTCTTCAATGACCACGGAAAGTGCTAACTTAACTCCTCTGCCTTTTAGGTTTAAAGCAGAATGCTATCCCAGAAAAAGGCTGGTGTGCAATACCATAGTATGTTTGTTGAGTTTCAAAAAAACAAACAAAGGTGTCACATAAGAAACAAAAGAAAATCATGATGAAAGAGCAATCCAAACTACATTTTCTTGTGAAAAGTAGAAAATATAAAAAGATAACCTCTCAAGACAAAAGTCCCAAGGGCCAGTTCTTGGAATGAATCCGCAAGGGACTAATTACAATAAACTAATAAATTCCAAGGATACGTAACGAGCGCCATTCCAAACAACTTACAGAGCAGCTTGGTGTTTGCAATGACTGCAGGAAATATTGCATTATAGATGACACCTTTGGTTGGTTTTTTGAAAACTCAGCAAACACACTACGGCATTGCACACCAGCCTTTTTTCTGGGATAGCATTCTTCTTAAAACCGAAAAAGTTTCATCACCCCCTATTTCTATAATCTAAGACATAAGAGCGAGCTTTGTTTATAATTCAATATTATAATATATTGCAACACCAAGCTGCTCTGTAAGTTGCTGGAATGGTGCTCGGTAACTTATCCTTGGAATTTATTAGTTTATTACACACACACACACACGCACGCTCGCACGCACGCACGCACGCACGCACACACACACACACGATATATATACACATATATATCGTTGTGCCTCAGTCAATCATCTACACACATCCCCAGAACAGGATGAGGGACGCGGCAACATGCTCCACAGTAAAATGGCGTCCTCCTGTCGACACCCTGTCTCTCCCTGTCCCCTGTCTTTCTCCACCTTCCTCCCTCACTCCCGTCCCCCCTCCTCCCCCCCCCCCCCCCCCCACATACACACATACACACACACCTCCAGGCCAAAGGCGTTGTTCTATGGCACATGTCATTTTGAGACCAATGCCTCTGAGGCAGCCGCCATAAAACCATTCCTGTCTCACCTCCCATTCTTCCTCTCGCTGTCTCCTCATTGCGTGTGGCTCATTCATCTTTAACGTTGATCGATGCTGAAGTGATTCACGACAAAGATCTCCACAAGATGGGTTAAGAGGAGTGTGTGTGTGTGTGTGTGTGTGTGTCTGGCGGGGGGGGGGGGGGGGGGGGGGGGGGGGGGAATGTGAAAGGAAGAAAGGAGGATAAGATGGGGCAGGTGGTAGTGGTGGTGGTGGTGGTGGTGGTGGTGATGGTGGTGGTATAATGTAAAAATCAGAAGCCATGGCATAATGCCCTTATGGTTCTCTGTCTGTCTGTCCGTTTGCCTGCTCTCTCTCTCTCTCTCTCTCTCTCTCTCTCTCTCTCTCTCTCTCTCTCTCTCACTCTCTCTCTCTCTCTCTCCTCAATATTCACATGTAAAGAAAGTGTTTTTAGATACTATAAGTTGTTGCTATTGCTATCATTATCATCACTACACTTCTGCTTAAAATTACACTATCCCCATCGCCAGCAGAAAGTTGTAGAAATGATAGGAATAATGATACCTATATTTTGAAAAAAAAAGAAAAAAAGAAAAGAAAAGAAAAAGAAATATGTGTACATGTGTGTAAGTGTGTCCCCTCCTTTTTCTTTGTTTTTACCTGCTCCAGTGATGCTGTAAACCTTTTAGTACGATCCTCCCTTTTCGCTTTCACCTACTGTTACTATCATCAGTCTTACTATATTAATCCTCACCACCTTCTCCTTGTCCCAGTAGCGCTGTTAACTTTTACACATCGACCATCTCTATTCCTTTCCAGCAACTTTTGCTACTACGAATATTATTACTTTGTTATGATAGCTATCAGTAGCATTGTCATCACATCATCGTTATCAACACTGTTATCATCACCTAAATAAAACAAACAAACAAACAAACACCCATTAACACTACTCATCTGATCTCGGTTAGTGTTAACATCACCATTATCTTTGTCACTACTATCATTGTTATTATCACTTTTGTCATTATTAACAAATTATATATATATATATATATATATATATATATATATATATATATATATATATATATATATATATATATATATATATATATATATTATTATGTATGGTATGTATATATATATATATATATATATATATATATATATATATATATATATATATATATATATATATACATATACACCTCCAGGTGGTGTCTGGAGGGGGCACTGTCTTCATCTGTCCGTGGCAGGGGTGGTTGGGTCTGTGGGGTGTGCTCAACAGCTGAGGTGTGGTGTTTTTTGCCGGTGGGCTCTGACATGACATACGGGCTGGTACACCCATGGGGATGCTACTTTAAGGCTGTTATGAGTTGCATCCTGTAGTCTGATTTGCCTCTGTTCAGGAGCAGTTATGTCCTTTGATATCTTAATGGAGTATCCTGCGCGTGCGTGTACCCATCGTCAACACAGCGCAGGCCTCCAAGGGTGGTACAGGACTGCTCAAAGGGCAGGTGAAGGCAGTGCGTCTCTGGGTCCTCCCCAGCACCTTCGGGTGTTCCATTTATTTCATCTTCAATTTTTTTTTTCCCCTCTCAATTTCTAATCTTTGCCAGGTCATTACTATGGTGATGGAAGAATTGTTAACCTGCACTTGTTTTCCCCCACTACTTAATTGTTCAGCATTATACTGTTTGGTCAATCAGTGGGTGATTGCATCTCTTACGAGATCCAAGGAAAGGTTGTTCTGCACAATTCTTAGCCACTGACAATGCTTGGGTTATTGAATAGCAGAGCTGACCACTCAGACTGTTCCGTATCTTTTGATCTCCCTTGCATCCTTAAATGGATCCTCAAGCATAGGCTCAAAGATTGTCCCTTACATTTTATA
>JADBJO010002496.1:22500-25000 GCA_016801955.1 Conus betulinus
AAAGGCCAAGAGGAACAAGTGTCTGTTCCACTGCGTGCGGGCTTCCCCATACGAGCTGATGCACATCTCTCCTGATTTTATGGAATATTACTAATGGATAGAAACAAAAATATTTCCATGAATAAAGGAAGGGAGGAAAGAAAGTTAGAAAGAAAAAAAAACTCATATAGATGCACACATACATGCATACATAATACATACATTTAGACATACATGCATACGTAATACATACATTTATACATACATGCATGCATGCATGCCTGCATACACACATGTATACATACATACCTATACATACATACATGCGTACGTACATACAACACCCACACACATACATACATACATACAATAGTACGTAGTATATATATACATACATAGCATACACACATACATGCATACATACATACACACCCACCCACACATACATACATATGTACATATACATACATGTATGCTTGCATGCAAATATACATACATACATACTAAACACATTCATACATGCATACATACACACATACATTCATATATATACAACATAAACACATGCGTACATACAGAGATAGTCAACCAGACAGAAGAAACAGGCAAGTAAGAAGACTGAATCACGCAGATTCATTCACATTGTCATTTCTCTTTTGTCGTTGTTTGTTGTTGTTGTTGTCCTTTGCTTGCTTGTTTGTTTGTTTTTGGCTTGGGCTATGGCCTATGGCTTTGAAACGTCAGTATCCTATTTTCCAAGGGGTTTCACTACCACCAAAAGGTTTTTATAAACTTTATTATTATTTCATTTTGTTTTTGCTTGGTTTTGTTTTCAGTGTGTCCATAGCTGTACTGACGAGTTCGGGGCAACTTACATTGCTTGTACGATTGACAATCTTTCGGGTTTACAGTATTTCCTAGTGTTAGATTTAGGGCCCGCAGAATTTCAAAAGAAGGCTTTCGTTACTCTGTCGATCGTGTTGTTTCTCTCTGGCGATTGGTTCAGAGAGAATGCTAAACGACCCGACCGCTTTGAAACCAAGAGACATCTCAGACGATTTTCTCTTTTCTGAGAGGTGCTGTTCCAGGTCTGCTGCACAGACAGCCCTACATCTCGCGGACTCCCAGTTTCATCGTCGTCTCTTATAGGAATTTACCAGTCAAAGATCACGGAGGTGGGCAGATTCTGGGCACACTTTCATTCTTATGTGTGCGGATTTTTTTTTTCTTTTTTCACACCTTTTTTTCACACACCTTGAACAGACAGAAGGGGATGGGACGCAACTATTTATGGGTGAGCTGAATTGGGTGCCTGACCCAGACGTGAAAATAACATGCAGAGAGAGAGAGAGAGAGAGAGAGAGAGGGAGAGAGAGAGAGAGAGAGAGAGACCGAGAGAGAGAGAGAGAGGAGAGAGAGAGAGAGACAGACAGACAGTCCAGAGAGAGAAGACAGACAGACGAATGAGACACACAGACAGAGAGAGGAGAGAGAGAGAGAGAGAGAGAGAGGAGAGAGAGAGGAGAGAGAGGGGAGAGAGAGAGAGAGAGGAGAGGAGAGAGAGAGAGAGAGAGAGAGAGAGAGAGACAGAGACAGAGACAGAGAGAGACAGACAGAGACAGAGACATAGAACAGAAGAGAACAGAGACAGAGACAGAGAGCGACAGACAGAGACAGACAGATAAACAGATAGACTGAGAGAGATATTTTAAAACGACCCAGTCTCCGTTTAGTTCCAGCTGATACGTGTACTGCCCTTGATATCAGCCAGACAAACGTTGTTTTCTAAACAGCTACACGTGAAACAAAGAAGATTTGTCTACTGATAAGCCGTTCATATTAACTTTGTTTCCAGTGCAACGTAAAACTAGTAACGCCGTTTCACTAATCTTCATGCTAGGCACAATGTACACGCTGAGTGTCACCAGAGTCATAGTGTGTAGTCGCATCCGTATCTTGTTGGTAAACTTCTTGTGATGTTGCTGTTCTGCAGATTTGCACATCAGATGGATGAGATGCTTCAGAAGTTCAGAAGGAAGCACACACACACACACACACACACACACACAACACACACACACACACACACACACACACACAACACACACAAGGAAAACAAACAGAGAAAGATTCGCACAAGGAAGAGAACACTTGAACACCAGTGCTAATGGAATAACAGGCACTGACGGGCTGCATATACAGTGGCAATTCCTCACTGAGCGCAACAGTAATCACGAGATGCATCACGTCTGGAGGATAGCATTTGATATATATGAAATATCTCTTCTCCCATTGAAAGTGTCATTACGTGTTGTGCATCACGCCCAGAGAGAGAGAGAGATGGGAGACTGGGGAGAGAGAGAGAGAGAGGGGATCAGCAGGGATCGACAACCTCACTGCTCTTTCAACTGATCTCGTACAAAGATCCCACTGGGAGATACGTTTTGCTCTCGATCAGTGATCCCTGGAAAAGATAAACGACGTGTCCCTGACGAGAATAACAACAGGACACTGCTTACCA
>JADBJO010002496.1:27500-30000 GCA_016801955.1 Conus betulinus
GTGTGTGTGTGTGTGTGTGTGTGTGTGTGTGTGTGTGGTGTGTGTGTGTGTGTGTGTTCATGTTTAAATTGTCTGCTTCAATTTCTTCTTCGGCGTCATCTTCTGGTACATTCTTCCTTTGCTTCGTCTTCCGTCTTCACATGTCATTGGTGTTTTTGTATTGAATGTTCCTATTTCTATCAAGCGAACAGATTTGTAAACACAGAATTATTTTGATCATAATATATCAACGATGTAAATGTACCATAACTTAACCGTATATCAAACTCAGCATCACAATTCGCGGATGAGTTTCGCTTGTTTTCTCGTTACTGGGCAGCAATTCTCCGTGTATTCAACTATCTGCTTCCGTTGCATACGATATCAATGTATTCAGTACAAGAGCGCATTCAGTCGCAACTTCTAGGCCCTAACATCTTACTTTTCGATAGAATTCCCTCCATGTATCTGGTAAATATAATTCCATATATCACACTATCTAGATCTACTCAACTTAGGCTTTGATAACTTTTATTGAATTAAGTTTATAAAATCTAAAGCGAGATAAAATATGCTACCAGACCTGAATACTCACCAACAATTTTATATTCAAAAACGCTACACCTTAATACTCACTAACAATAACATATTCAAAAACGCTATACCTCAATACCCACTGATGAGTATATATTCAAAAATGCAATACCTCAATACCTACTGATGAGTATATATTCAAAAATGTAATACCTCAATACCTACTGATGAGTATATATTCAAAAATGCAATACCTCAATACCTACTGATGAGTATATATTCAAAAACGCTACACCTTAATACCCACTAACAATAATACATTAAAAAACGCTATACCTCAATACCTACTGATGAGTATATATTCAAAAAACGCTATACCTCAATACCTACTGATGAGTACATATTCAAAAACGCAACACTTCAACACCAACTAACAATAATATATTCAAAAACGCTACACCTCAATACCCACAAATAGTTATATCTTTAAAAACGCTATACCTCAATACTCACTAGTATAATTATATATTCAAAAACGCTATACGTCAATACCCACTAGTAATTATATATTCAAAACGCTATACCTCAATACCCACTAATAATTATTTATTCAAAAACGCTATCAGAATTGCACAGCTCAGTATTAAAAAAAAAATGTGGATTCTCACGTTTTGGCCCCTTTTCGTTTTTGTTAAAACAAGTTCTTCGGGTCATCCTTTTTTTTTAAGCCAAGTCATCAAATGTTCTCATTGTTTTGTTCGGAAAGAATGTCCATGCAATTTGATTTTTCTTCCTCCAGTTGTAGTCTATTATCAGTTTTGTGTGTCTTGACAGATGAAGGTCAACCATGTCAGTGACAGGTCATTAGCGCTGGGCAGTTCAACATTAAGAATAAAAAAAAATCCCGGTATCCCTGTCTGTCTGTCTCTATCTCTGTCTGTCTGTCTGTCTGTCTGCCCCCCCCCCCTCTCTCTCTCTCTCTCCCTCCCTCTCTCTCTTTCTCCCCTGTTTTTCCCTCTCTACCATGAACTCTGCCCCCTCTCTCTCTGATCTTAACCCTCATTCTCCTTCACACACACACACACACACACACACACACACACACACACACACACACACACACACACACACATGAGCGCTCAGAGAGGAGAGAGAGAGAGAGAGAGAGAGAGAGAGAGAGAGAGAGAGAGGGAGAGGGGAGAGAGAGGGAGAGAGAATGAACGTACATGCTTATAACCATTAAGCTGCACATCCCATGTAGGAAATCGACGCGTCAGTGTACACTGACAGACGCAACGCGATTCGCATAGAAACGACAGCAATGTCTTTTCTCTTTCACATTACACGACAAAATTGTGAACAACCGAATGTCGCTGGTATGCCTACACTGTCAATTGTGTGGAAGACAGTCATTCTTCGTATATCTGAATCGAACTGAGAAGAGCTTGCAACAGCCGTATAGCGCGTGTGCTTGGGTCTCTGCATCTTCTATGTTGCCTGTGTGTCTTTCATTCTGAAGGCTGTTGGGCAGTTTGACACATTCCTCTGATGACATGTGTCTTTGTTCCTGCTGAACATACCAGAACAGACAATGGTCCTCCGGGTACGGATCACGGGAATAGTCCAACCCAACATTATCTGAGTCTCACAGCAAGGCACCCGCATCGAAGCACAATCTTTCTAAATGCTTTGCTTCAGCTGGTGTTGCAGAATGGTCTTTGTACCCGTCGATTAATCAAAGCGGCGACATCATTCTTCACCACAACCCGCGACGACACCGACGACTAGTCTTTCAATGGATTAACAAACACGTAATAATAATAATAATAATAATAATAACAATAATAATTATAATGATAATAACGATGATAATAATAATAATAATAATAATAATAATAATAATAATAATAATAATAATAACAGTAATAATAATAATAATGAATACTTATATAGCGACTATTTTCGGCTAGAGACCAAGCTCTAAGCG
>JADBJO010002496.1:42500-45000 GCA_016801955.1 Conus betulinus
TAATCTACTTCTCCATGCACAGCCTCGAAGCAAAAAACTAAGCGGCATCATGTCGATAAATACTCGGGCGATGTTGTTGTGTGTGTGTGTGTGGTGTGGTGTGTGTGTTGTGTGTGGTTTTTCTCTATCATCTTTTGTTCGCTTATCGGTAGAAAACAAACAGTTCTAGCACATGAGCGCCACCCATCCCCACGCTAGTTTCCTTTAAAACCGTCGATTCATTTATCATTATAATTATCACTGAAGTCAGTGTCATGAAGATGATGATGACGATGATGAAGAAAATGATGATGATGTTGATGTATTTACTGCTGCTGCTGCTGCTGCTGCTTCTACTGATGATGATGTTGAGGATCTGAATGATGATAGTAATGATGATGATGATGATGATGATGATGACGACGACGCTTATGCTGTTGCTTGCTGCTGCTGGTTGATGATGATGATATGATGACGACCGTCGAAAACGTTCATGACCATGGTGGTGGTGGTAGTGATAAGCGGTCGTGATGATATAATGATGATGATGATGATGATGATTATGACGATTGATGAAAATGATATGATGTAGATGATGATGATGATGGCGACGACGACGACGACGGCGATGATGATGATGATTATGCATGATGATGGACAATGATGATGATGATGATGGTGATGATGAGGATGTGATGATGATGATGATGATGATGATGCATGATGACGATGATGATGGTGATGATGATGATGATGATGATGATGATCATCATCATCATCATCATGATAATCATGATCATGATAATGATGACAATGGTGGTGATGGTGATGATATTCGCGTTTTCTGCTGCTTTCCTTGCTGGGCACGTGTTGTTTAAAAATGGTAGATTCAATAGGGGCAAGAAACACCAAAACCACAACAGGAATTTTTGTTTTGTTTGTTTCAACGGAGATTTAATTTATATGCAAATCAAACAGTTATTTATTTACTAATTATCAGTTTCATTGTATTTTGCTCTCTCTCTCTCTCTCTCTCTCTCTCTCCTGTCTTCTCTCTCTCTCTCTCTCTCTTCTCTCTCTCTCTTCTCTCTCTCTCTCCAATTCATATCAAATAAACACTTTTCTTTTTTAAGTTGACAGTGGATTATGTATATTCTGATATAATACCAAACCATAGAATTAGATTTTTTTTTTATCAATTTAAGATTTTATTATTATTATTATTATTATTATTATTCATTCATTCATTCATTCATTCATCATTCTTCATTCATTCATTTATTTCATTCATTCATTCATTCTTCTTCTTCTTCTTCTGTCTTCTTCATCTTCCTCTTCTCATCATCATCATTATTATTATTATTATGCTCTTCTTGTTGTTGCTGTTGTTATCGCTGTTGTATTGCTGTCGAGCGTGTTGTTGCTGCTTTCAATATTGTCGCTAATATGGCTGAAGGCTGAACATGAATGGAATGTCAAGAATATTTTGTGTGACAGCCTGTCAACAAGAAGGATAATCTACATGTTGAAATGCCGAGATTATGCCCACATGAAGACAAGTGAATGGCACTCTTTGAACATTACACGGGTCTTGGACTACAAAACATGGAACTGGTTCCATCGCTGTGTTGCTATCTAAGCGTTTCATGTAACCAAGCATCGACTGGCGCTGAACTTTATATAGGTCATAGTGTGTGTGTGGCTGTGTCTAGTGACGTCTTCATCTTTGCGGTATGTTTCATTCACTCTCCGCCCCTTCCCCCCTCCTCAATGTCCACTCAGCCTGTCTCTCTGTCTTTCTGCCTGTCCCTCTGTCTGTCTGTTTCTGTCTCTCTGTCTCTGTCTCTGTTTGTCTGTCTGTCTGTCTGTCTGTCTGTCTGTCTCTGTCTCTCTCTCTCTCTCTCTCTCTCTCTCTCTCTCTTGCTTTCCGTGTGTGTGTGTGTGTGTGTGTGTGTGCGTGTGTGTATGTGTGTGTGTGTGTGTGTGTGTGTGTGTGTGTGTGTGTGTGAGGGGGTGGGTGAGAGAAAGAGAGAGAGAGAGAGAGAGAGAGAGGGCGGAGGGAGGGAGGGAGAGACACACAGAGAGAGAAAGACAGAGACAGATACAAAGATACAGACGGCAGATACAGAGACAGAGACAGAGAAACAGAGAGCGCTTACGCGCACGTGCGAGCTTGTTGCCTTTACCCAAGACACGTGACCTTAGTTCATCAGAGGGTCCCACGATTGGCTACTTCACTGTGAGGGATTGAGTGTCCCTGCCCTCCGCTGATGGACGAACACACAAAAACAGCGAGTGGGCAGAGAGCGCGATGAAATATTAATCCTCTGTGACCGAGTCCCTCTAGAGTCTGGTCTCTCTTCCTGGGCGGTGGAGAGGAATCCACCCGGAATGTCACAGCGGTGTGCAGAGAGCTGAAGTGTCTGAGGGGGAGGACCACACAGCCACCCGAAAAGTCAGTCCACAACGAAGAAGAGAGAGAGAGGGGGAGAGGGTAGAGAGAGGGAGAGGGAGAGAGAGA
>JADBJO010002496.1:50000-52500 GCA_016801955.1 Conus betulinus
GCCGCGTCTCCTCCAGTGAGTCTCCAAACGGCGACCCGATAATGATGGCAACTACTTGTTCCACAGGCCATTGTGCTTGCCACTGAGCCGGCATATGGGGGGTAATGCAGTAGAAAAACTAAGAGGAACAACGTCAATAGACTGCAGCTGGGATCGGCAAGCCCACAGACGAATGTTTGTGATGATATTAATCAGCTGCCACCCTGGAGCTCTACGCTCTTTGTTTGACCCGCTGCATCTTTCTGTCACATGGGGGCGCTGTCTGTTTGTCTACAGTCTGATTGCACGTGGACAAACAAATGGCGGCACGTTAGAATGGGCGGTGGTGGTGTGGAATATGGGTCACTGGAATTAAAAAAAAAAAAAAAAAAAGGTAAGGGCGAAACCATTCCTGATATAGAAACATTGGATGGACATAGTCCTGGGATTCGATATTTTGTAGTCTTAGGGGAGGGAGGGGGGGGGGGGGCGGGGCAGGAGACAGTAAGTAAAAGGTAGGGAGGGAGGTCAGAAGAAGAAGGACAATAAATTGATGCTTACGCCCAAAGATTTTATTTGTTTTTGTATCTGCTGGGAAACTCCCCCACTATGTCCTCTCTGTGTGTGTCTCTCTGTCTCTCTGTCTCTCTGTCTCTCTCTCTCTCTCTCTCTCTCTCTCTCTCTCTCTCTCTCCTCTCTGTATGTGTGTGTATGGTTGGGAGACTGCATGAGGAAACTATGATGAGCAGCGATAGAGCAAGTCTGTTTGGGATACTGCATTAGGAAACTAGGATAACCAGCCATAGAGCAAGCCTGTTAGGGATACTGCATTAGGAAACTATGATGAGCAGTGATATTATACAACAAACTGGGATCAGCGAGCGAACGAACGGGAGTGTTTGCCATGATATTAATCAGCTGCCACCCTGAAGCGTTGCACTCTCTGTTTGACCCGCTTCATCTTTCTGTCACATGGGGGCGCTGTCTGTTTGTCTGTCCCCTGGCGGCGCTGTCTGTTTGTCTGCAGCCTGATTGCACGGGATAACGAAATGGAGTTGGAGCAGAATGGGCCGTGGTGGGATATGGGTCACTGGAATTTAAAAGTGAAGGGCGAACCTGTTCCTTATATAGGAACACTGGGTGTACATAGTCCTGAGATTCTACGTTCCATAGTCTGAGGGTTAGTTAGTTTAAAGTACGTAAAGGGTATGCAGAAGGGTACAGACAAGAAGAAGAAGAAGAAAGAAGAAGAAGAAGAAGAGAAGAAGAGAAGAAGAAGAGAGAGAGAGAGAAGAGAAGAGAGAAGAGAGAGAGAGAGAGAGAGAGAGAGGAGAGCGAGAGGAGAGAGAGAGAGAGAGAGATCAAATACATTTCCTCTATCATCAGGTTAGCTCGTCATCACCATCTATGATATCCGAACATCCCAGAGAGATTTTACAGTATTATCAACGTAACACAATATTAAGTAATAAACTTGTACTCTTGTCTGTTATAATACAAAACACACTTAATGCATAGCAAATGATATCATCAAGGAAGGTGTCTAAAACATCCACGAAGCAGTGGATATGTTATAGTGTAAGTGACCTCTTTACAGTAGGAACTAATCAGTAGATGTTAATTTCACCAAACCATTTCTTTTTTGTATGCTTGCTTTTATTTTTCCACTTCATTTGGTCTGTTGTCGTTGGTTTAATTAAACAGACTCAGACCAACACTCAGACTTTAAATGTCATGAAAGCCTTAATGGTCTCAAGACGCAGCATGGTGTTAAAAACAAAACATTCATTAATGGAAAGATCATAACTCTTCAGGGTCCATATAAGGAGCCATTATTGCTTTTTTCCCGAAATCCGTGGCATCTTAAAACATTTTGCTGTATGAATTGTTAAGTCGTTATTGCAAAGCATTTTCATTTGGGCGTAGGTTTTGTAGTTTTGGCTCTGGCTATCTTGTTGAAAGTCTTTATGTTAGCTTCAGTCGCAGCAGTTTATACGTAAAGCAGCTATCCAGAAAATGAGTTCCATCTAATATGTAAACATTTATTTTATTGAGCAAGTGTATCTGCTCCACCAATGTGGTGGGCGTGGCAAGACGAGAAGGGGCAAGGAGTTGGCACTTGCTCAAATGGGGCCATGAAAATAGGAAGCTTCCAAAATGTCAAACAGCATTAAATTAGGAAGCTGACCTTTACTACGCGCTGGCTGAGAGCAAATGCCATATTTCTGTCATGTCGACTGGAAAGTCTTAGTAGACGCAAATGAATACCCAGGACCAAATGACCAGTCCGTCCAGTATCGTTCGACTGATATATCTTATAGTGTCTACAGCTTGCTGCTGAGCGTTCCCACGGTGTTTGTTCTGTGCTTCCTTCCTTTCCTGATCATAGCGTACGACTGACATCCAGCCAGCAGCCACATCAATGATATAAAGACAGAATATAACAAGCATCACATTTGGATTTCACGGAGAATGCAAAGCGTTCACCAAAACTTGACAGAATCCAGAGAAGGAAAATCGG
>JADBJO010002496.1:105000-115000 GCA_016801955.1 Conus betulinus
AATAAATTCAGAAAAAAAAAAAATGTTTGTCTCCCGTAATAATGCGTCTCTTACGTCGGGCTGAGACAATGTTACTTCGTCATTCTTCAGCCTCACTGATGTCTGGTTGTTGCCTGGAGGGGCAAATAACGTGGACTGGTTCTGCTGTCAGACACACTGGCCACTGTAGAAATGGGGTCTGGACTGGTCATGTCGTTCACGGCTTAGCGTAGGACAATGGTGAAAACTTGCCGACAAAAGGCACTCCCAACAAAGCAAAGAGTCGTGTTGTAGACGTCATTACTGGAACATTATTCCACAACTACTATTTTTCTGCTTTTTTTCTTTTTCTTTTTTCTTTTTTTTTTCTTTCCTCTTTTTTGAGGGATGGGAAAGGGGTTGGTATTGAAGGTTCTAGGAGGGGGTGGGAATGAGGGGGACATTGTCTATACCGGATGTTCATCCCCACTAATGACGTCCTCATCCTAACTCTCCAAATACCAACTTAGCAATAACAGTACAGGACAATGTTCTCCGACAATACAACATTTGTGCAGCTCCTTAAAAGCCAAGCAGAAATCCAACTATCTTCCCTTGTGTCTCTGTTTCTGTTGCTCACACTGTCTCTGTCTCCATCTCTGTCTGTCTGTCTGTCTGTCTCGTCTCCTCTCTCTCAGCTCTCTCTCTCTCTCTCTCTCTCACGTGGACTTATAGTTTCATACGTAATATAACACTGTAGTTAATCTGGCAATAAAGGGGTTGTCCTATTCAAACGAACTGACATGAACATGTGTTTTATTCCCTCTGTTCGACTTTTCAGACAAGACCCTCGGTTCTAATTTCCCCTTGACGTTAATTGAGATGTCAACAATCGTAGCAGAGCAGGAGGGAAGGCTTAAAACTGTCGGTTTGTTACTCCCTGGTGACCACTCTTCTGTCTGCTCTGACCCAAATGAAAGAGGGACTGCGAAAGGGGGTACCACTTGATGAACCAGCAGCTTCGACTGTCCTAAGATGGTAACGCTGCTTGAGTTGTAAAGCTGTAGTTTCCATAGTTTGCTTGTTTATTTCTATGTTTTCCTTCCCTTCTCTGACTTTTTTTTCACCCTGCCATTTTTCTCTTTTCTGATCTTCTCTTTCTGCATTTTTTCATTGATTTTTTTTTTTTTACATCAGAGAGCATCCCCATAATTTTATCATGTATAAATTTATTCAATCAAGAGCATACGTCTTTCCCTTAACACATTTTATTGAGCTTCAAGAAATATCTTGATTTTAGGGTTGCACATTTGAAACCAAACGTCTAGACAACTTTGCCCATTGCCTGTGCTTCATTTCTTGGTCAAGGCAATCCTTCCTTTTCTTTGATATGAAGCCACCAGTGATAGCACCCTGCAGCAGGGGGTTGAGGGCTCCAGGTTTACAGTTATCGGACCGTCAGTCCCTGGAGACCCGTTCCATTACCGTCAGACCCTCCCATTTCCTGCGCCTGCCGCCCTCCTCTTGATGAAAGATGGCTTGCAAAACAACGCATCGCTGATGAACTGTCCCAGTCTTCTTGAGGTCGCCAGATCTCTCCTTTAGGGCTTTTTGCTCAGTTCCAGTCTCCTGTGTGTGGTGGTTAGAGAGTGGCGGATACATCAAGTGACCGTGTGAGTGGCAGCTTGCAGACTATCTATCAGAAAATAATGTGCTCTTGGTTTTGTTCGCCCCTGTCTGTCTGTCTGTCTGTCCTGTCTCTCTGTCTCTCTGTCTCTCTCTCTGTTTGTGTTTGTGCGTGTGTGCGTGCGTGTTTGCTTGTGTGTGTGTGTGTGTGTGTGTGTGTGTGTGTGTGTGTACGCGCGCGCGCGCGCGCACGTGCCGCGCACGTGTGTGTGTGTGTGTGTGTGTGTGTGTGTGGGTGTGTGTGTGTGTGTGTGTGTGTGCGTGTGTGTGTGTGTGTGTGTGTGTGTGTGTGTGTGTGTGTGTGAGCGTGCGTGCGTGCGTGTGTGTGTGTGTGTGTGTGTGTGTGTGTGTGTGTGTGTGTGTGGTGTGTGTGTGTGTGTGAGGCATAAGATTGAATCTTTGAAAAAATAGTATTTTATCTGAACGTTCTTACACGCGCAACGATGGTTAGAATCCAAAGGTAACCCTTTTAGCAGCAAAGAAATAGTTACAATTTTGCTATCGTCAGTTCCATAGGGGAACCAGAGGTTTTTCATATGTACGCTATCTATAGCAGCATTTTAAACATTCTGCTCCAAGTTCAACACTTATCCTCAAAATGTTGGCATTTGAAAAAAAAAAAACTGTCATCTTTTCGTGACTACAAAGACAGCATTTAATATCAGTCTTAAATTCATCCCATATTTTGTGCTGTAGTCATGTTTTGTAATTTACATCTGAAACATCATAGATTGTTGTTATGAATTATTTGCTTTTTTTTCAAAAACATTTCAGCGTACCATTTTACACAGTTTTAGTTCCTACTTTTTAGAGTATTATGTTGTCATAGTTTTATTAGTCTATCATGACTTTGTAGTATCTTTGAGCGGGACAAATGTTCTATTAAAGTGCTGATTGCATTCTTTGGCATATAATTCGTCTATATGCTAGTTCTTTGGATGAAATTCTTACTTAAGACTTTATGACATGTATTTAGTTTCCTTTTGCTCGATTATTTCTCTTTTTCTTGGTATCCATAAAAAGGTATTGAACTAATACAAACAGCAACCTAGTTTTAGTAAAGCCACAGCATTCCCTTCTCATGTTTTTAACCCAGCAACAAAGTTAAAAACTTCTTTTTATATTAAGACAGTTTCTCTGAGGCTACATAACGTGTTTATGTGTTTTTCTCCTCAGCTGACATTTAGTTCTACATGACGCGTGTCCCACTGTAGGATTATACTCTAGAGACCAATCTAATCATTCCTTTCATGGCAAGCCTTTGATTTCGGCTGGGACACCTCGGTTGGCTTTTTATATGCTAACTGGGCTGGCTAGACCTGGAGCTTATGTGGCATCAGGGGCTCATGCCTTTCATGGAATTATACTCCTGTGACCTACTTTATCGCTCAAGTTTTGTTTGTTTACGTGGACTTTCGGTTCTTCTGCTTTTTTTTCTAAATGTATATTTCCATGTGCATCATTTTAGATGCGACAGCAGGCATGTGGAACGAAAATTCAATTTTGTAATATATGTTTACATTCCTTTGAAGTAGGTTTTGCTTTTTTCTGTTATATTTTTTTTTCTCTGCCATGTTTTTTTTGTCGCCCCATTTTGTATGTTTCTTTTTTTTTTTTTTAAACCTACCTCTGGCTCCCGACCCTCTTTGTCTCCTCCTTTATACCGTCTTCCTTTCCTTTAACAGGATGAGTCTGGACTGTGTGTTATCGCGATGTTTATTCTTGCAGTGCGTCATCTGTGAGAGACAGATGATGTCATAGATCAGATTGTGTTCATCGATCGATGCATCTCCGGACGTTTATGCACAACGATTGTGAGGGTGAATAAAGGACTGCATGGCGTATTTGTTTCGGGGCATGCAGCATCTGATGCAGGTGTGCTAGAGTATGTATGCACGCACGCATCTTGGGGTGGTTTCTTGTCTTATTTCTATTCAATTTTATATTATGAAAAAGCTCTAAAATTATCCCTCTCTCTGTCTCTGTCCGTGTGTCTGTCTGTCTCTCAAATAATTGTTATTCTATAAAGTCAAATACATATGAAAGTGAATAACAGTCCACTGATACGTTCTGAACTGCCATTTCACACAAATCCACACGCACACTGCCCGACAGAGTTGGAGCTTAGATGGCAGTCAGACGTTGGAGGTTCATATCTGTCATGGAGTTACACATCTTCGACCCAATTTGCCGCTCTTGTTCCCTTTGTTCCTTTATTTCTTCTCAAACACAAGTGCACGCGCAACACACACACACACACACACACACACACACACACACACACACACACACACAGACACACACACACACACACATGTGTGTGTGTTCAGTGTGTGTGTGTGTGTGTGTGTGTGTGTGTGTGTGTGTGTGTGTGTGTGTTTGTGTGTGTGTGCGTGTGCGTGTGTGCGTGTGCGTGCGTGCGTGCGTGCGCGCGTGCGCGTGTTTGCGTGTGTGTGCGCGCGCGTGCGCGCGTGTGTGCGTGCGCGTGTGTGTGTGTGTGTGTGTGTGTGTGTGTGTGTGTGTGTGTGTGTGTTCGCAATCTCGTTCATTTTCGACAGCTAACTTTCCCTTTGTTGGATGGAATTGAGAAGATTGCGTCCACTTTTGCTTTACTTCGTTTTTGATTTTGTTCAGATGTTTTTTTTTTTTTTGAGAAGGGAGAGATCAGACCAGGTGAATGTGGATGAGCTTTTTTCTTTTCTGTCTTTCATTCATTTTTTTTTTTCCCTCATTTTCTTTCCCTTTCTTTCTTCTCTCTTTTTCCTTTGTTCTCTTCTTTTCTCCTGTTGTTCCTGTCAGCAGACTTTTCTCTTCTATTTTTCATTGAAATAATACTTAACAAGCCATAAGTACGCTATTTAGCATATAATCCAAACATAATATCAGCTCATATTTACTCTCCTTCTTTCCTTTTTTCTGTTGTTTTATTTTCGTTTTGGCTGTCACGTGTTTTGTACTGTTTTTAAACCAGTTTTGTTTATCTCAGTAAACAAACAGGTTCTTCAAACTTGGTCAGTCCAATGGAATCTTTTTTTTTTTTTTGGAATGGGGGGGGTGGGGGGGGGGGGGGGGGGGTGCCCAGGAAAATATTTTTCACATATAGTCTTGTTGAATTCCTTGCTTGAATTCATCCAAAAACACCTCGAGACTACTAAACACAACTAGACTAATTCGATGTTCCACGACCCCACTCCTGCATCTTCACCCTCACGACAATTTATTAGAATTTTAGTTCTGGTAATAAATTACTGGTGCTCAGAGGCAGTGCACCCACGCCGCTCATTCCGACACCCCATCCACAGCCACAGCCCTGGTCGGCCCCGCCGCAGCCCCGGCACCGGCAATCCACAGGGAGCAGTCAATGTCAAGCCGTCAAGAGGCAACCCACCGGAGGAGACACTGCACTGTTGCCGAGTCACTTCGGTGGTGTTCAGTGGCGCCTGTTCTGATCTAACATACGCAGGACACCACCTACTAAGCCCCCTACTGACGACAATAATTGCTTAGTCACGGAGCCGGCATGAGTGAGCTCTCCCTCCGGAGGGCGCCACCACGTCCGTCCAACGACAGCCCCCATGGACTCGCCGATACCGGTGACCCCGACGGAATCAAACCAAGCCCACAGACGTGGAGAGGACATCGAAATTGAGGTCACCATGAGAGCAGGGCATGATGGGCCACAGAATTTGACTTTTTTTTTTAAATGCTGATCGATGAGAATGAGGATGATGAAGATGATGCTACGGATTTCCATTTCGGTCTGAGACTACATGACAGGGCTGTACTCTACGCTTCCTTTCATAATATATCCCGGCGTCACCAGGCCCGAGAGATACAGGTACCTGCAGTGTTGGTCAGGAAATTTGAGCAACACTCTCAGAAACGCATCCATTAAGTGGATGAAACTCGACTGTGTGGTCCCCAGTCTTCCCAACTGAGTCCGCAGCAAACTCATCTCTGGGTAGGAGCCGGTCGGGCAGAAAAACCCACATGACTCTGATGGGATTCGAACCCACGACCTCCCAGCCGGGAGTCCGCAAAGAAGACTTCCAAAGCAAGCTTTCCCTGATGGAACGTCTGGGCGGGATTTTTCCTCTTCTTTTTTTTTTCTTTTTTCTTTTTATTGTTTTGTTTTTAGGTCACTACATCTGTTGTAGGGCAGGACAGTTACCTCGTGTAGCTTTCCATCTTTAGTGTCGAGTTGAGTCCTGGTTCAGTAATCATTTGATCATTTGGCTGGGTTTTGGCATTTGTTAAAAGTGCTCACTTTGGCACTATAGCTGCTGCTGCAACAACAACTACAACTTTTCTGTACCACCCTCTCCTCTCTCTCTCTCTCTCTCTCTCTCCTCTTGAAAGGGGCTATGGCCTATTGAAACTTGCTATGGTGTCATCAGTGTTACTGTGTCAGTCTCTCAGTCTACTCTCTCTCTCTCTCTCTCTCTCTCTCTCTCTCTCTCTCCTTCCTCGTGTACAGCCAGCCAGTGAAACTTTATTCCTTCATTTAATTAATTAACAATGTTTGTCTCTGACCATTCCAAGACATAAGTCCAGCTGAAAATGTCTTCCGTAATGATGCGCCTACTACGTTGCTGCGACAATGTTACTTCTTCATTCTTCAGCCTCACTGATGTCTGGGTTGTTGCCTGGAGGGCATATAGCGTGGACTGGTTCTGCTGTCAGACACACTGGTCTCTGTAGAAATGGGGTCTGGACTGGTCATGTCGTTCACGGCGTGCTGTAGGACAATGGTGAACCTTGCCGACAAAAGGCACTCCGACCAAAGGAATGGTTGTGTTGTGGACATCTTTATGGGGACATCGTTCTAGTACAGACTTTTTCTTATCCTTTCTTCTTTTTTTTTTTTATTTGGGAGGGCGGGGGGGAGGGGGGGGTGGGGGGGGGGGGGGGGGGGGGGGGGGGGGGGGGGGGGGGGGTGTTAGAGGGGGTAAGCATGTGCGATTCCATGAAGAGGGTGTTTGGTGGGAGAGTTTTCTCTTGATCGGATGTACATCTCTATAAAGACGTTCTCAATATAACTCCTTAAATATCAAAGTAGCTGTAACAGTATTGAACAATGTCCTGCATCAATCTGATATTTTCACAACAATTTAAAAGCTATCCAGAAATCCACCTCTCTTTCCATCTCTCTCTGTCTGTCTGTCTGTCTGTCTGTCTGTCTGTCTCTCTCTCTCTCTCTCTCTCTCTCTCTCTCTCTCTCTCTCTCTCTCTCTCTCTCTCTCTCTCTCTGCTGTAAATAGAAGAAGACGTATACTACAAGGCTTTGTTAATCAATCGTCTGGTCCAAGGTGGTTTGGGTCTTCTTCTTCTTTTTCATCTTCCTTTTTGTCATGAAAGAGACATAGTTCTTGTTTTTACCCCTCAGCTTCTACCACTAATGTGCAGGGAGATCAAGTGACCATTGGACGTTAACTCTGTTTATCTTCGTCCTCTCCCCTGCCCCTACCTATCCTTCCCCACACACTCCTCTCTCTCTCTCTCTCTCTCTCTCTCTCTCTCTCTCTCTCTCTCTCTCTCTCTCTCACTCACTTTGGGCAATGACCTTAACCAGAATGAATTCTTCTCTCTGTCCCCTCGGGTTTCTGTCTGTCTGTCTGTCTGTCTGACTGTCTGTCTGGACTGGCTGGCTGGCTGGCTGGCGGCTGGCTATGTCTGTCTGTCTCTTCTGTCTCTCTCTAAAATTCCTCCTCTGTCTGTCTCTCTCTCTCTCTCTGTGTGTGGCGATGACCTTTAACCAGAATGAATTGTCTCTCTGTATTCCTTTCTTCTTCTGTCCGCCCCTGCCCCATGTCTATCCTGTCCTTCTCTCTTTTCTGTCTCTGTCTCTCTCTCTGCGATCTCTCCTCCGTCTAACCTCCAACATCCTCTTCTCTCCTCTCTCCTCTCCTCTCGCTCTCCTTCTCCTCTCTCTCACTCTGGGGCCTGACCTACCTCTCTCTCTCTCTCCCTCCTCCTCTCGCCTCTCGGGTCTGTCTCCTCCTGCTGTTCTCGGCTCCCCTGGCGTCCCTGGTCTCTCTGTCCTGTCTGTCCTCGCTCCTCTCCTCTCTGTGGTGTGTGGTGTCTGATGTGGTGGTGGTCTCATCAACCTTTTACCAGAATGACTTCCTCTCTTTCCCTCTTGTCCCCTCTTTCTGTTCTCTCCTCTCTCTCTAGGCGATGACCTTTTCTGAATTCTCTCTCTCTGTCTCTTTCTCTCTCTCTCGTCTCTCTCTCTCTCTGTCTCTCTCTCTCTCTCTCTCTCTCCTCTCTCTCTCTCCTCTCTCTCTCTAAAAAGGGTGTCTTTTTTTTCGTATGTAATGTATATATTGAAGTTTATCCCAACCAAAGTGGCTGCCATGTGACCTGAACACGTTGTTCATGGCTTCTGTTCGATTTTTGGCACAAGGCCCTCCAACTTCATTTCACCTTGACGTTAATCAAACGGTCAATGATCCGTGGTAGAGGAGGACGGAAGGCTTAGAGCTGTCGGTTTGTTATTCTCTTCTGAGCTGTTTCATTACTGCTGGACTTTCCTTCCTGCCCAGGGGTCAGTGTGAGGAGGACTATCAAAGAGGGCGTTGTTGTTAACGAACTGGCTATTCCGGTATCCTGATGTGATGACATTTCTTCCGGAGTTGTACAGTGCTAGTATTCACACATTTTGAAGCTGCAGCTTGTCTGTTATTTGTTCTTATTTTCATCTGCACTTTTCGTTTGATCTTCCTGCATTTCGTTTCTGTGCATTTTTACATTAGATAGCATTGTCTTACTGTACATGTATTTTACATTAGAAAGCATAGTCTTATTGTCTGCAAATCTAGTCAGCCCAGAGCTCATTTCTCCACTTTAATAAGTTTTATTGAGCCTCCACACAAATACTTATTTTAGGGTTGAGTATTCAAAGCCGACTATTCTTTTTTCTTCCATTGGTTGTGCTCAATGTATTAGTCAAGGCAATCCTTTCGATTTCCTCTTGATGTGAAACTGCCAATGATGGAACCGAGAAACAGGCCATCAAGTGTTGAAGGCTCACAGCTGTTGGGCTGTCGATCCCTGGACAGCCATTTCATTGCTATTGCACCTTCCTTTTCCGCTTCCTCCTCTCTCTGATTCCTGTTGATCAAGGCAGGCTTGTGAAACGAAGCATCACAGATGGGGTGGACTGTCCATGTTATGTGAGGTTGCCCAATCTCTCCTACGGGACTTGATCTCTATCCTGGGTTTCTGTGTGTGGTAGTTAGTACGGAATGGTCGGCACGTCTGGCGGCCGTGGTAAGACGTTTGCAGAAATTGTCTATCAGCAGAGAATGTTGACTTTGCTTTTGTTCTTCATCGCCCCCCCCCCCCCCCCCTCCCCGCCACTTTCCCTCTTCCTACCTGAATTCTGTCTCTGTCTCTGTCTGTCTGTCTGGCTGTCTGGCTGTCTGTCTGTCTCTCTGTCTCTGTCTCTGTCTCTCTCTCTCTCTCTCTCTCCTCTCTCTCTCTCTCTCTTCTCTTTCTCTCCAATTTAGAGTATTCGGTGCAACATCAGTGATCAATATGCTGTGAATTTGTGCCTGTTTGAGCAGAAAGGTTTCCTATTTAGCTGCGTCAACAATCTTTGCATATCATTCATGTATGTTCTATCCGAAACAATGACGTTTTACTTTACAGGTTGTATTTTTCCCCTTTACATTGTTCTTTCCCTTTTTCTGAACCAACCCAGAGAAAAAAGCTGGTTTTATTTTTTTTTTTTTAATGTTAACACAGTACTTGTAAGGCTATGCCGCTATTTCTCTTTCTGTTTGACGTTAAAAACTCGGGAAGTACTCACTGTACGATAGTGCTCTTGAGACCAATTGGATGAGTTCTCTTCCCTTGATACAAACCCTCTGTTCCAGCTGAGGCCCCTCAGCTGAATATTTACATGGCAATTAGCCTGGCTAGACCTGGGACGTACGAGACATGGACGTTTCAGAGACTCACGCTTCCCATATATCCATTGTGACAAAGTCCATCTCTCTAGTCTGTGTGCCTGAATTTTTTGGTTAGTTTCCCCCCCCCCCCCCCCCCCCCCCCCCCCCCCTTTTTTTTTTTTTTTTCTATTTTTGTCATCTCAGAAGTGACAGCAGACTTTTGAAAAGAAATTTTCATTTTGAAATATGTGGTGTGATTCCTTTGAAGTCGACCCCCCCCCTCCCCCCCCCCCCCCCCCCACACACACACACACACACACACACACACACACACACGGACTTTTTTTCTATTCTATTTTTCATTCCTTTCTTGTTTTCTCTAACCCAGTCCCTCGCTCCTAACTCTCTGTGGTTCTTCACGTATTGCTTTATTTCAGCTTCCTTTATCTGTTTTTCCTTTA
>JADBJO010002496.1:120000-125000 GCA_016801955.1 Conus betulinus
ATCGTGTGATTGTTGGACCCTCTGCCAACCTTTCACTACTAACGTGTGATGGGATCGTGTGATTGTTGGACCCTCTGCCAACCTTGCACTACTAACATGTGATGGGAACGTGTGATTGTTGGACGTTAACTCTGTTTATCTTTTTTATCTTCCCTTTGCCCACCCACAGTCTCGCTCCCTCCCTCCGCCCCTCTGTCTGTCTGTCTGTCTGTCTGACCCCCCCCCCTCTCTCTCTCTCACTCTCTCTCTCTTTCTCTCTCTCTCTCTCTCTCTCTCTCTCTCAAGTGCAATATTTTATATGTATTATAACATTGCAGTTTATCTTCAGTAATGGAATTGTCTTATCAAACCATGCTGATCTAAGCACTCTTTGTTTGTTTGTTTGTTTGTTTGTTGTTGTTGTTTAACTTCCGTTTAATTTATCGAACAAGACACTCCATTCTAATTTGGACCTGACGAGAATTAAGCCGTTGATGACCAGTAGCAGAGCAGGAGGGAAAGCTTATAGTTATTGGGATGTCACTCCCCGCTGAGTTGTTTCATTGCTGCAGGACCTTCCTTCCCTGTCCTGACCCAAATGAAAAGGATTATCGAAGAGGGAATCACCTGATGAACCGGCTGCTTCCCGTCTTCTGGGACAGTAACATTCCTTTTGGGCGCTATAAGTCCTAGTTTCGCACCCTTTAAGCTTCTGCTCCTCTCTAATTTATTATTTTTAGTAAGATTAAAAAACAATGTTCCTGCAGAATTTTTTTTTTTACATGTTTTAACATAAGAGAGCACCTGATAAATTCACTCACAACGGGTTTCTCTAAGCTATGAGCATATTTCTTTGTTTCCATACATTTTATGGATCTTCCATTCAACTCTGTGTGTTTGAAACCAATCGACAGGACGATTTTGTTTTTCCATTGCTTGGGTGTTATCTCTGGTCAAGATAATCCTTTCCAATTTCCTCTTGATCATTCGCTGCCAGTGTTGGGACTACGAAGCAGGGGACCCAGGGTTGGGGCTTACATCCATCAGGCTTTCACAGTGATGGGACTACGAAGCAGGGGGACCAGGGTTGGGGGGCTTACATCCATCAGGCTTTCACAGTGATGGGACTACGGAGCAGGGGGGACCCAGGGTTGGGGGCTTACACCCATCAGGCTTTCACAGTGATGAGACTACGGAGCAGGGGACCCAGGGTTGGGGGCTTACAACCATCAGGCTTTCACAGTGATGGGACTACGGAGCAGGGGACCCAGGGTTGGGGGCTTACAACCATCAGGCTTTCACAGTGATGGGACTAAGGAGCAGGGGACCCAGGGTTGGGGGCTTACAACCATCAGGCTTTTACTCCCTGGACAGCCATTTCATTATTGTTGCACCTACCATTCCCCCTCCTCCTGCCTACCACTTGATGAAGAAGGCTTGCAAAAAGATAGCATCACTGGTGGACTGGGCTGTCCACATCTTCTGAGGTCGCTGCATCTCGCCTTTGGGGGATGTTTCTGGTGTGGTTTTTCTGTGTGTGTGTGAGTTACGGAACGATGGGCACGTCCTGTGCCTCTGTCAGTGGTAGCGTGTAGAGTGTGTCTAAAGTCGGAGGATGTTGATCTTGTTTTTGTTCTGCCATCTCTTTTCACACACACACACACACACACACACACACACACACACACACCTCGCTGCATCTCTCTCTCTCTCTCTCTCTCTCTCTCTCTCTCTCTCTCTCTCTCTCTCTCTCTCATTTTTTTTTTTTATCTATTTTGGTTTGGAGTACGCTAATGTCGACTTCTGTTCTTTTCCTTTTATTTGTTTTTTTGGTACTCTCTTGCTAAAAACTATAATATAAAGTTGTCTGAAAAGCGTTTCTATCACGCCGAACGGAAAAGGTGAATGAAACGTGAAGCGTGACGGTGTCCCATTGTGTGTGATGTAACTGATCACCAAATATGGTCCACATCGCTTGGTTAATACCATGTCTGAGTTCTTTCCTGAGGCCATTCGGCTGAACGTGTAGCCAGCTGTGAGCTCTCTGAAGTGAGGCCCAGGAGGCAGTGAATCTCTGACGGTTGGTGCATTCCATGCAGTTTTGGATTTTCATCTGTTCTCTTCGAGTAAGCATTCATTTAACGCGGTGTCCATGACATGACTTTGCTTCCACTCTTCTGAGCTTATGGGTTCATTTCGTTTTGTTTTTTTGTTTGTTTTTTGTTTGTTTGTTTGTTTGTTTTTTTCAATTCCTTTCTCTTCATGTGTTTCCCCTGTTTTTTTTTTTTTTGTTTTCTTTTCTTCTCTTCTCTGCGTCTCTCTCTCTCTCTCTCTCTCTCTCTCTCTCTTGCCAACTTCCGTTTCATATATTTTCAACCAGTAGCTGCATTAACATTCTTTGCCATATAATGTGGGTATACTACCTCTCTCTAACTGGATGAAGTGTTTTGCTAAGACCCTATAGACAATGTGCAATTTCTCATATGTCTGTCTTCGAACAAAAATTGTTATCTTAAAAAAAAAAAAAGATGTTTTCAAAGTTTCCGTAAGACCATACCACGGTTTCTTTTCCATTTTCAGCTGTCATTTAATTAACCATAAGGTGCATCTCACTGCAGGGCAATCCTCTTTGGACCAGTCGGATTAGTTCTCTTCCCCTTAATACTAAGCCTCTGACCTTAGCTGGGACATTGTGGTTGGAGTTTTACAAGACTTTTACACTGGCTGGACTTAGGGCTCTGACCTACTTTATTCCCCCCCCCCCCCCCCCCCCCCCCCCCCCCTTTTTTCTTCTTGTTTTTGTTTTTTTGTTTTACCTTTTTGCTTTTGTGTAGCTTTCGCTGTTTGTTTTCTATCTCAGTCGTTTCAGAAGTTACAGTAGATTTTGTAATATGGGATTTTCATTTTGTGATATGCGGTTTGAATCTTTGAAGTAGTTTTCCTCCCTTTTTTTTCTTATTGTATTTTCCTCCCCTGTTTTACTTTTCTTTCTCTGTTTTCTCTAACCAAACTCCTTGCAACCAGCTGTCTGCGTCTTTCTTTTTCCTGCATTAGTCAGTCCTTTTTGTGACAGAGGGTGAGGCTTGCCCTTGTGTTCACGTTGATGTTAACTCCACACACTGCGTCACCTGTTCATCGGTAAGGTCATAGTTCTGAGAGAGAGAGAGAGAGAGAGAGAGAGAGAGAGAGAGAGAGAGAGAGAGAGAGAGAGAGAGATTTCCGGATGCTTGTACCCCCGATTACATACGTGACTGGGTGAATGTATGCTGTGTTTGTGTCGGTGCATATTGGATATTATACACATGTGGCAGACTGTGTACACATACACCATTAGGCGTTTTCTTGTTTACTTTGATTTTGGTTTATAGTTTATGAAATTATTTTAATCTCCTCTCTCTCTCTCTCTCTCTCTCTCTCTCTCTCTCTTTGTCTCTCTCTCTCTCTCTCTCCTCTCTCTCTCTCTCGTTAATTCTATGTAAATCAAACATAAAAAAAAATATCTTCTACACAGCCAGATTTACAGACATCCACGCAAACACTGACCAGCCAGACTTGAAGCTTGAAAGGCAGTCACGCTTTGGAGATTAATGCCCATCATGGGAATTACATCCCAGTGCCCCAGTTCATAACTTCGTTCTCTGTGTGTTTGTTTGTTTGTTTTGTGTGTTTGTTTTGTTTTTTTTTTTTCTTTGTGTCATCTGGGGAATAATAGCAGGCTAAAGAATAAGATCTACATTTTGCTATAGGTGTTTTCATCCTTATGAAGGGTGTGTTTTTTAATGCTTTTTTTTTTTTCGTTTGATGTACACTGTTTTCCTCTCCCGTATTTTGTTTTCTGTCTGCCATTTCTAATGCATGCATGCAAGTGCAAAGTCTCTCTCTCTCTCTCTCTCTCTCTCTCTCTCTCTCTCTCTCTCTCTCTCTCTCTCTCTAACTCTCTGTAACTTGTACAGCGTAGGGCTTGTCTTTTTGTTTCTTTTCATCATCTTTTTTTTTATCAACACACTGCGTCTATTGTGAATCTGCCTTGGTTGTTACTACAGCTCCTTCAGGGATGGACACCTTCAAAGTTCAGATTGTACTGGTCAAGCCGTGGATTTCTGCGTGCACGTGCGGAACAAGTGTGTGTGAGTGACTGAGTGACTGTATGGCATATTTGTGTAAATGCATGTGGATGGAAGCTTTTACAGGTGTGGTACAGTGCGTATTAATGCCCCCTTGAAGTTTTTGTTTGTTTTGTTTTTGTTTCTTGTTTGTGTTTTTTTGCTGCTGTTTTAACGACAGTTATTCATTGAGTATTTATGCAACGAGTTTTTGTTTTCTTGTTTGCTTTGTTTTGTAAGGTTTGTTTATTGTTTGCTCCTGTTTTTTATGGCATTTGTCTACCGCGTATTCATTAGATGAAGGAGTTTTGTTTGCTTGTTGGCTTTTTTTTTTTTTGTTCTGGTTTTAATGGCACTTTTTTTTTATTTCTATCTTATTTTCGATCCCATTTTTCACATCTGCCCTTTTTCTTGCTGTATCTTCCTGGTTCTTTACTACCACACACATGTGTCATGGAATTCTTGGAATAGAAAAAAAAAATATGTAAGGTTGAATTTGCCTTCCCAGTTTCGCATTTAAGTAAACATAGAATATTTCATTGTATAAGTTAGCGTTGTTGAAACGAATCTGACTCATCTTTATTCCTGTTTCTATGGAAGCTACGTTCTTTTCTGAGACAATCGATTAAAATTTCTGTGTCTTATCAAGATCAGTGGCCAGTGAAGCTTCTGTGTCTTAGGAAACCACAGACAGGAACCCTGCAATTCTCATCTGTTGTTGCTTCCCCCTGCCTCTCTCCGCTGCCACTGTTGTCTTCAAACTAAAAAGCACACTTAGGAATTGGCGTCTGGATGGCAATGTCTGGTTCTATTCCCTTGAAACTATGTGCCTTTCTTTCCCCCTAGTTTCTTTTTTCCCTTTTTGTTTTTCTTTTTCTTTTTCGTTTTCGTTTTTCATTTCCTCCACGATTATTGCTG
>JADBJO010002496.1:132500-142500 GCA_016801955.1 Conus betulinus
TATGTACTTATCCATTTTTTCATTGCTAGATTTTGTCCTGTTCTTGTCTTGTTCTGTTCTGTGCTTTGTCTGTGTCCTTAACAGTAACTAACCCCCTCTCCTTCTAGAATTTGCTTCATTGTTCGCCCCTAGTCACTCTGTTTTGAAACATTGCTGGATGTATTCATTTATGCTTATGCTTATTTAATCCATTTACTCATTGCTAGATTTATGTATCTCTTTGTATATTTTATTTGTCTTTCTAATTGCCTATTGCTTTCGGAATTTTCCCCATACTTGATACACAAAATATACCCCCTATCCCCCCAATTCCTGAATTCGGCACAGACCGTGAGGGCGTTTTCTAAGTTCTGACATTTAACTGCGCACGGAGTGGAATCAAACTGCCAGACTTGGGAACATGTGTATCACTGAAACTTTGGAACCACAAGAGTTTCAAGGAACTACACCCCTGTGAGTCTTGTCTCTCATTTGCAGCCGTTTGTTTTTCTTTCGCCTCCACTGCCTTCCAAACAAATCTACGCTTGCAACATGAGGTCCCGCTGATGTAACGTCTCGTCTGGTCTGGGACCAGTCATCTCTCGTTTACTTCCCCTTTGCTGTTAACGCAAGGTGATGTGTGGATCATCTGATTGTTGAACCTGCGCCTTGGTGTTTGAGTGTGTATGGATTTCTTCATTGTCGTCTCGTTTTCTACACGCCGATTCTCTGTCCCTATCCCATTTTCTTCCATATTCTTGTCTGATAGCTTGTCTCTCTTGTTATACATGTATTTCTGCATGCATTTTTCCGCTATTAAATTTCGTTTCCTCATTGTCCCTATGCTCACCCCCATTCTTTTCTTTCTTTTTTTCAAATTTTTTTTCTTCTGTTTTTCTTTTTGCCTACCTGACCTGTTACCATTTGCTTCCTCTCTCTCTCTCTCTCTCTCTCTCTCTCTCTCTCTCTCTCTCTCTCTCTCTGTGTGTGTGTGTGTGTGTGTGTGTGTGTGTGTGTGTGTGTGTGTGTGTGTGTGTGTGTGTGTGTGCTTGTGTGAGTGAGTAAGTGAGTAGGCGTGTGTGCGTGTGTGTGTGTGTGTGTGTGTGTGTGTGTGTGCGTGCGTGCGTGCGTGTGGGTGTGTGTGTTGTGTGCGTGTGTGTGTGTGTGTGTGTGTGTGTGTGTAAGTGTGTAGTGTGTGTGTGTGTGTGTGCTTGTGTGTGTGTGTGTGTGGGTGTGGTGTGGTGTGTGTGTGTGAGTAAGTGAGTAGGCGCGCGCGCGCGCGCGCGCGCGCGTGTGTGTGTGTGTGTGTGTGTGTGCATGTGTGTGTGTGTGTGTGTGTGTGTGTGTGTGTGTGTGTGTGTGTGTGTGTGTTCTCCCCCCCCCCCCCCCCCCCTTTTCCTTTCTTGTAATATTTCTTTTTTCCTTTCTTTTTCTTTTCTTTATGATTCACGGTTGCGTGCTAGTTTGGTTTGTTTTCTTTCCTTTCTTTCACCATTCTTGCTTTTACTACAGGCTGCAGCTATTTGCTCTACATTCCTGCGATTGACAACAGTTCCGAACGTCTGCCCTGGGATTTTCTTACTTTAACATTTTAGCTGAACGTAAAGTGCGTTCCAGTGTAGGATAACATTTATGAAGTCAGTCGGATTAATTAGTACCCGGCCCCGTTTCTTGGCTGAGGTAACTCGGGCGAATTTCTTGCTACTATTAAGTCGGGGCTTAGTAGGAGGAGTAAACCTTCAGAGGTTTATGTCTTTCAGGGAATCTCACCCCTGTGGGCTGTTTTATCTCTCCCCCTCTTGGGTATCTTTCTGTGCCCTCTCCTAGGTAGCACCAGGCTTGCAATGTCTTAATGCAATGTCCGCTCTGATCTCTTTGAAGTTTTTGTGGCTTTGGTTTTTTTTTTTTTTTTTACGACTAATTCTTCCTTTCTCCCACTTTAACTTGATTCGGCTGCTGTGTACTTTGTACTTGCTACGTTTTGTTTTTCTTTCTTCAAGTTATGATGCTTTTCTGATACCATAATTTTCCCCAAGGTTCTGTCTATGACACAATGTTATTCTTTTGTTTGCCTTACTGAATTGCTTTTGGTACTTAAGGCCGATGCAGGCAGAGTTTATTTATTTTTTTTTGTTTTTATCAACAGTCTGTCATTGATGCTCAAGAAAATGCTGATGTAACCGAATTCACATCGCTCTCTAACCCAGTTAACGGAATGTGTGTGTTGGGAACAAGATGTAAGCGTTAACAAACATCCTTCAGTAAGCCTTCGGTTACAAATGAAATGAAAAAGTAGTATGCCTTGAACACAAGATGCAATACTCATACATATAACTTTAAACTTGGATGTCAGAGAGAAAATAGAATGCTCAACTTGATTCGATGACGAAACATTGTAAGATCCTATTGCATCGCGCAAGTCTTAATATGTTCCAAAAAAAGGGGGGAAACAATTGGGGGGGGGGGGGGGGGGAGAGGGGAGAAACATTTTCATACACTTACCGTCAAACCACTTCTTTTAGACCATTGTCATTTCCCACTGAAACCGATGATCAAAGGACACTCGACCTATTACAACACATCACATTCAACCCATTCTTTTGCACAGTACATTTATTGACAGTTTAAGCATATTTTATGTGCATATTTACCATTACACTCATGACATTTCAGAAGTCACTGTACAATAAATCGATGAAATGTAATTTTATGAGAAAAGACCTAAATCATATAACGTCGACTAATTGCCACCACGTAGTACTGTATTTGTGTCTGTGTTCATTCAACTGATATGTATTGCAGAATCTCTCTTTCTCTTGGTTTTGCTCTCTCTCTCATCTCTCTCTCTCTCTCTCTCTCTCTCTCTCTCTCTCTCTCTCTCTCTCTCTCTCTCTCTCTGTGCGTGCGTGCGTGTGCGTGTTCAAAATTATGTACATACTTTGTCATATTCATTTTACTGCTTGTTTTATACATGCTAATTCTTGTATATTGTAGTACATTTCCATATGTTCCCCCAGCCCAGTTCACCCCCACCCCCACTCTCTCCTTCCCCTTCGTTATTGTTATCTTCATTTTTATTTCTATTTTTTGTTTGTTTATTATCATTTTTTTTCATTTCTCTTCTATTTTCATTTGATGTTCCATTATGATGGGATGACAACTTTGCTTGCTGTTTGTTTTTTCTTACATTACTTCATTTCACTGCATGTTGTAGTCCCTACTCAGGGCGAGGACTGGGTGTAAAAAAAGCGCGTCAATACTTAGCTATTATCCTCGTAAATAAAGCATTTAGTCTTGTCTTCTCTTGTCTTGTCTTGTCTTGTCTTGTCTCTCTCTCTCTCTCTCTCTCTCTCTCTCTCTCTCTCTCTCTCTTTTGTCTCTCTCTCTCTCTCTCTCTCTCTCTCTCTCTCTCTCTCTCTCTCTCTCTCTCTCTCTCTCTCTGTCTCTCTCTTTTAAATGTCAATCTATACGATTTATAACCGGCTCTAGAGTCCGGTGAGGTCTTGAGAGTTGGAGATTTCAGTCCACCTGAGGGTGTGTCCAAAGGTAGGATAATATGGCTGAAAGCTAAGGAGTAACCTCCCCGTTGCTTAATACCAGGCCCTGGTCTGGGCTGAGACACGTCGGCTGGATTTGTGTTCGGCATATTAGGCAGCTAGACTTGGGGCTTACGTGGCAGGGGCTGCTGGGAAGCTCGTGATTAGCATGGAACTACATCCGTGTGAACCAGTGTGTCTCCAGAGAGAGAGAGAGAGAGAGAGAGGAGAGAGAGAGAGGAGAGAGAGAGAGAGAGAGAGAGAGAGAGAAAGGGGGCGGAGACAGAGACAGACATACAGACAGACAGAGAAGAGAGAGAGAGAGAGAGAGAGGAGAGAGAGAGAGAGAGAGAGATGTGGATGTGGTGTGTGTGTGTGTGTGGGGGGGGGGGGGGGGACTACGTGCGTGCATGCGTGCGTGTGTGTGTGGTGTTGGGGGGGGGGGGGGGGGGCGTGCGGGCGGTGTGTACGTGCGTGTGTGTGTGTGTGTGTGTGTGTGTGTGTGTGTGTGTGTGTGTGTGTGTGTGTGTGTGTGTCTACCTGTGTTCGTGTGTGTCTCTGTGATCCTTGGAGTAAGGAGAGACTTGCGAAATAACATCTTCATTTCTTAATGAGGTTTGATTCTTTTGAAGTCTTCATGTTTTTTCGTCGTCGTCGTCGTCGTCGTCGTTATTGTTGTTGTTGTTGTTGTTGATGTTGTTTATTTCGTTGCTTGTTTGTTTATTTCGTGTTGTGTTGTTTTTGTTTTGTTTTGTTTTTCCCCACTCAGTTTTCCCTAGCCAAACAACAACTCCACTTTCTCCCCCTGTCGCCAACCATTCCTCTTGTGTGTCTCCCTTAATTTTTTAAAAGGGTTAGCCCGTTTGTCTACTTACATCTTTTGTTTTACACTTCCACCGCTGCCGCTGTGTGCGTGCCATAGGAAATGCCAGGGCTCTTTGAGGGATTGGCAGCCCAGTAAATGCGGGCTGTACTCTTCCGTGTGTGAATTCCCATGTGCTGCGCACAGAGGCAGCATCAACGACTGTGTGGCTGTATGGAACATGTGTGCCAGTGCACATGGGACCTCGTACTGAAGTGCTAGATAGCATATGCGTGGACACAGTCGTTTCTTACGTACTTGTTTATTTATCTACCATTATTCAACTTTTTTTTTTCTTATTTCTCTCTTTCATTATGCTGAAGATAGTTCTTTTTAAAGAGGATATTAAAATAGGTTATCCTCTGAACTGCATTCGCACAGATCCATAAAGGCACTACCCTCTCATTCGCTGCCCAGTTGCTCGTGGGCAGGATAATTATATACTAGTCACATAAAGTTAAGCACAGGCCTTTGCACACAGGGGGTTGATTCATCCCTTCAAAAAACATTGTTTTTTTTGTTATGCGGCAACCAATGATGGAATCTCACACAGCAGTGTGTAATCCAGCCTGTGTCAACTGGTAGTGCGCACGGGGGTCTTGGTGACCTCGTTACCGCGCGGGATAAAAAGTGCAAAGTTGCGTTAACTGTGCCTGTTTTGCATCAAGCTTGCTGGCGACACAAGATGTGTAAAATGAAAAATTTTTTTTTCCCGTGCAAGAGCAGTCTCTCAAGTGAGTTTTATGCCCCTTCTTTTGGCTGTTTAAGCGCGGGGTTGGTTACTGTCAGCCCTTTTCTCACCATGCCACCACGAAGAAAACTTAGCACCTTTGACAAAACCAGGGCGATTGCGTGGATACAAGATGGCATTGCAAAGGCTGAAGTGGCGCGACGACTTGGTGTGCATCATCAGTTATTGTTAGACTGAATCAGCGTTTTAGGGCGACCAACAGCGTTGAAGAGAGGCCACGGTCAGGTCGGCCTAGGCAGACTACTCCCCAGAGAAGATCGTTTCATCGAGAGGCAGGCCCTATTGCAGCGGGATACCACTTCCACCAGCATCCAAAGGCAGCTTCGTATGGCAAATAACACCATCCTCAGCCGTCAAGCCATACGAAACCGTCTTCACCACTTCGGCCTCAGATACACGTCGCCCAGCTGTTCGACCACGACTGCTAGCAGCCCATAGGCTGGCTCGCCGAGCTTTCTGCCATCGTCATGTGAGATGGAACCAACAACAGTGGTCCCAGGTCCTCTTTTCAGATGAGTCGCGGTTTAGTCTTGAACACAATGACGGCCGAACTAGAGTTTGGAGGCGTGTTGGTGAACGTTACATTGATGCAGCTGTTCGCCAGACCAGGGCCTTTGGGGGAGGATCTGTTATGGTATGGGGTGCCTTCAGCCTCCACCACAAGACACCACTCTACCATATTGATGGAAACCTCACAGGCATCCGCTATCGGGATGAAATCTTGGCGCCTTTCGTTGTTCCGACCATGCAACGGATAGGACCCATGGCAGTCTTCCGAGACGACAATGCTCGGCCACATAGGGCCCGGGTGGCCGAAAACTTCATTGTGCAGGCCGGCATCAACAGGATGATCTTCCCGGCGTATAGTCCCGACCTCAGTCCCATCGAGCATATGTGGGATGAGTTGGGGAGACGTGTGAAGGAGAAACCATCCACCTCCCAGAGACCGCCAGGATCTCTTCCAAATGCTGCAACTGGAATGGCAGAGAATCCCTCAGAGGGTCATCAGAACACTGGTCAACTCGATGAGGAGTCGCTGCGTGGAATGTCTCGCCAATGGCGGTGGCCACACCCACTATTGAAATGATTTTGTGAACTGAACAGATTTTGCGAACTTTGATTTCGACCCATCCTCTGTTTAATTGTCTGTAAATCAACAACCGTTCATTCGATCCCAATGAAATTCAATGTACGTTGGAACAAGATAATGAATTAAATCTGTTCCCAATTTCAAAATCGTGGCTTTTATATTTTGGAAATTATGCGGGTACATGTAAACTGTGCTTAACTTTATGTGACTAGTATATAAGCGTGCACATATGCACACATGAACAAGCATGTGCCAGAACGTACACACGCAGACACACACACACACACACACACACACACACACACCACACACACACACACACACATGCACACACACATGCACACACACGCACAACTAAAGCAGTGGCGCAGAGCATAAAAACTAGATATCCAAGGGCCTGCCCAGCACATTGGGTTAATCTGTAGGTCAGAAATCTGCTGACTCCCATCCATAAGACCCTGTTTCCAATCGATTCATTGCTTGATTCCTTCGTTTTTTATTGTTGATTTGTTTGCTTATTCATCCGTCCATTTACTTACTTGTCTATTTATTTGTTTATTTACTTGTTTTATCGTCCAAATGAAACCAGTTTGCGTTGTAGAATCATACCATATGTGCTGCGTTGCGTACATTTTTGTTAACGTATGTGTGTGTGTGTGTGTGTGTGTGTGGGTGGGGGGGGGGGTGGGGGGGGGGGGGGGCTCTCCGTCATACACGGGCACTAGATATCGCAAAACTTCTGATGTGAAAGAAGACATCTGAATGGCATGAACGTGTCTTCCTGGGTTTTGCCTATCATAAAACAAAGAATGCCTCCCAGAATAAGATACTGTTGGAATTGATCGGATGGTCTTCCGCTCCTTAAAAATGGATCTACGTTCTTACCTGCGACAGTCCAGCGGAATTGCTGTCTGCTGGTATAACGTCACAATGGGAGCTAATGTGGAAGCGAGATTCCAGAGCTTTACATCCCCAGAGGTACTACTCCTTTGCGAACCATTGCATCTCTCATCTGTTGTTGCTTCACCAACTCCGTCCCTCTGCTGCCTTTGTGTCCAAGCTAGAAGACGACTAGTGTATGGCGTCTTGATGACACTGTGTCTGGTTCAATTCCATTGAAGCTAAGAGACGGTCGTTTCCCTTTATTTCTTTCCTTCCCTGCACACTTTCTGTTTTTGTCTGTTCTTCCAGGTTTATCACGGTCTCTGTCCTCATACATACACACATACATACATGCTGAGAGAGAGAGAGAGAGAGAGAGAGAGAGAGAGAGAGAGAGAGAGAGAGAGAGAGAGAGAGAGAGAGAGTATCACTGGAAATCCTGTGTGCATGTCTTTCCCATGTGTCCATGTACTTAATTTTATGTCATTTTTTCCGTTTTTTTCCCTCATTTAGATGCAAAATAAACGGGTCAAGACGCTCTCCAGTAGCACATGCATTCTTCAAAAGCCCCGCTGTTTTTACTCTGTATTTCCTTGTGTTTTTCTTTTCCATCTACGACGTTCTTAAAGGCGGAAGTTTTGAAAGGCTGAATTATTGTTGCTGAAACCGATGAAGTACAACATCTTGTTCTTTGTGCTTGGCGTGAGATCTTGCTGGGACAATTTGCCCGACCTTTTTACCCCGCTGTTAAATTGAAGCACCTAGGGCTTCAATGGAAGTGAAACTTCCGCTATTGAAGCCTTTGAGAGAATCACACCACTGGGCGAGCTATTTTATCTCCTTGGCAATTCTTTTACACCCCCTCCCCTCCCCACCTTCATTTCCGACTCTGTTGTGAAAAGAACTCTTGCTAAGTGAAGTGTTGGTGACGTCATGTCTGGTTAATACTTTGAGGCTGGGTCCTCAGTTGCGGTCCGTTTATGTTTAGTTTGTTTGTCTTTATGTTGCTTTTAGTGGATGGTGTGCGAGCCATGTGGTAAGGTAGCTGCTTTTTGTCAAGATTAAAACGATACTGTCTTTGTTCATAGTGTCTTTTAACTTTGCTTTCCGTTTCTTCTCTCTGTATTATATTTTAACATTCTTTTCATTCCTTTACCTATTGTGTTTAATGGTCTTTGTAGGGCGGTGGGGACTGGGTGTGTATTTTCTCTTTCTTTCCCTTCTTTTTCTCTTTATTTTCCTTAAGAATATCCATCCTCCTTTTTTTATTATTTGCAACCCCGCATTTGCTGTTTGCTCTTCCCTCCACTATGGCAATTTTCCCCTCTTGCATTTCTTTTATATTTCCTTACTCCCCCTACTACATACACCAAATATCTTCCACAATGTTTGTAAATGTGCTAGTCGTTACGAAGCTCTGAGCGAGCTTTCCTTACTTCAACATTTGAGACAACCTAAAGTCGGTCACAATACAACGTTGTTGACGCTAAACTCATTCATTCACTTTCCCTTGAAACGTCACGAGGAATTTCACCCTTCCGGGCTCTGTCATGTCTCCTGCGTGTTTTTTTTTGTTTTTTTTTTTTTGTTTTTTTTTTCTCGCCTGTGCTGCACCCCAAGTGAATGTACGCTTGCCAAATGAAATCTTACTGATGTAATGTCTGGTCTGTTTCGTTGGGGGGCGGGGGTGTTGGGGGGGGGGGGGGGTCATCGTTGTGGAGACAGCTGCTCCCTGTATGCCAGCCCTTTGTTGTTGTTGTTGTTACAGGGTGATGTGCCCATCATCCGATCATGTGGCACGTACAAGTCAAGGTTCCAAGTGACTGAGTTTGTTCTTTGTTGTATTCACTTCACGTGTCAACTCTCTCTCTCTCTCTCTCTCTCTCTCTCTCTCTCTCTCTCTCTCTCTCTCTCTCTCTCTCTTTCAAAATTTGTTGTTGTTTTTTTTGTGCATGTGTTTGTGTCTTTTCTTTGTAGTATTTCTCTGAGCATGTACCACCTCTATTCTTTTATGTTCGTTCTCGTCCTGCCCCCAAGACACCCCTTCCCTTATCCCTGTGTTTTTTTTTTTTTTTTTTTTTTTTTCGTTTTCTCTTGGTTTTGGATTCCTATTACGCTCCCCTTCCTTCCAGCCATGTTTGTTTTTCTTACTTAGCTATCAACCTTTTTTTTTTTTTTTTGCTGTCCAACCTCTGGGTCACCTCAGAGGCGGTGCACCCACGCCGCTCATTCCGACACCCGTCCACAGCCACAGCCCGGTCGGCCCCGCCGCAGCCCCGGCACCGGCAATCCACAGGGAGCAGTCAATGTCATGTCGTCAAGAGGCAACCCACCGGAAGAGATACTGCACTGCTGCCGAGTCACTTCGGTGGTGTTCAGTGGCGCCTGTTCTGATCTAACATACGCAGGACACCACCTACTAAGCCCCCTACTGACGACAATAATTGCTTAGTCGCGGAGCCGGCGCGAGTGGGCTCTCCCTCCGGAGGAGCGCCACCACGTCTGTTCCAACAACATCCCCCATGGACTTGCCGATACCGTTGACCCCGACTGAACCAAACCAAGACCACAGACGTGGAGAGGACACCGGAACTGAGGTCACCATGAAAGCAGGGCACGAAGGGCCACACAGACTTTGAGACACTTTTTTATGCTGATTGATGAGAATGAGGATGATTAAGATGATGCTACGGATTTCCATTTCGGTCTGAGACTACATGACAGGGCTGTACGCTACGCTTCCTTTCATAAAATATCCCGGCATCAACCAGGCCCGAGAGATACAGGCGCGCACCTGCAGTGTTGGCCAGAAAATTTGAGCAATACTCTCAGAAACGCATCCATTAAGTGGATGAAACTCGACTGTGTGGTCCCAGTCTACCCAACTGAGTCCGCAGCAA
>JADBJO010002496.1:147500-150000 GCA_016801955.1 Conus betulinus
TTCTGTATCGTATTTTACTTCTTCGTTCCTCCAGTTTCTATATATCTTTCTTTTTCTGGCATTTTTGTAGCCTGTAGATTCACTTTTCTTCCCCCCTCCCCCCCCCCCCACCTCCTCCTTTTTTTTCTAAACTTTTGTTCCATCCCTTTTATATCCTTTGCAATCCCACCTTTGCATTTTTCGCATCCATTTTTTGTCTTTCTCTTCTCCCGTAGTGGCATTTCCCCTTGTTACTTTTTCTTTCATTCTTTTCTAACTTTCCAACTGGATACACTATCTCTCTCCCACAAAATTCATAAATTTATCAATCTTTACGAATGTCTGTGCGTTGTTTTGTTTTGGTTTTTTCTTCTTAAATTCTATTTTTCAACATTGAACAGAATCTGAAGGAAATCACGATTTAAAGCTGCTGACATTGATCTAATTCATTTACCCTCCCCTAATATTGTTGACTGAAAACTCAGCTGACTTTTTATATGATGCTGTTAAAGTGTCAGACTTTGGGGTGTGAATGGCAGCAAAGCTTTGGCAGCTTAAGCCTCACGGGAACTTCGCCCTCCTGGGCTCTTTAATGTCTCCCACAGTTTTTCTTTTTTTCGTCAGCACTGTCCCCCAAATGAATGTAGGCTTGCAAAAATGGGATCTTTCCGATGTACTGCATGGTCATTTCCCTTTGGGTGTTAGTTTTATTTTGGAGACAGTCACTCCCTGCATGACACCCCTTTGTTGTTGTTACAGGTGTGATATGTCAGTCGACCGATCATATGGTACGAGGATGGCAAGGCTCCATGTGACTGACTGTCTTCTTTTTTTTTTTTTTTTTTGCATTCATTTCACATTTCAACTCTCTGCCCCCCACCCCCCTCCTCCCCACCCCAGTCCTCTGTCTGTCTGTCTGTCTGTCTGTCTGTCTGTCTGCCTCTCTCTGCCTCTCTCTGTCTCTCTCTCTCTCTCTCTCTCTCTCTCTCTCTCTCTCTCTCTCTGAGTGAGTTTGTTCTTCTTATCGTATTTCGCTTATTCGCTTCACCTCCCACCTCTCTCTCTCTTTGAGCACGTTTGCATGTGTGTGTATATGTGTGTGTGTGTGTGTGTGTGTGTGTGTGTGTGTGTGTGTGTGTGTGTGTGTGTGTGTGTGTGTGTTCCATTTAACGTCTATCCACTATTCGTGATATTAGATATCGTGTGTGTGTGAGTGTGTGTGTGTGTGTGTGTGTGTGTGTGTGTGTGTGTGTGTGTGTGTGTGTGTGTGTGTGTGTGTGTGTGTGCGTGCGTGTGTATGTGTGTGTGTGGTGTGTGTGTGTGTGTGTGTGTGTGTGTGTGTGTGTGTGTGTAAGCATGTCTCTGTGTCTTTCCTTATTTATTCATATTACCTCTCTAGCATTTACTTATTCGGGTTTGTTTTGTTTTCCTCCTTCCCTACTGTGTACAAAAGAAAATGTCCTCCATTTCTAAATGTGGTAACATTCCAAATATCAGCATGAGAACTTTCTTGGTCAAGCATTCAGTCATATCTAAAATGCATCGAACAGTGGGGTACCGTTGTTTGAAACCAGTCGAATTGAGTAATACCCGCCGCGTGCTCTGGGCTGGGATTAAAAGACTTTCTGGCTACAGTGAAGTATGTACGTAGTTGGCAGTAAACCTTCAGAGGTTTAAGTCTGTCAGGGAATCCACCCCCGTAAGCCATTTTATCTCTCATTCTTTTCCGGCCCCCCTCGCGTCCTTTTCTGCCTTCTAAAAAAGTTCCATAAAACTTGGGGAACGCCGTCGTGGTGGACTGTTGAGTTGTATCCCTTTGAAGCTATGCAGTAGTGTTTCCTTTTACTCTTTACCCTTAGGACTTCCTTAGCCCCCACTTTCGTTTTCTTTTTTTCTTTCTCCCCCCCCCCCCCCCCCCCCCCCCCCCCCCCCCCCCCCCCCCCCCCCCCCCCCCCGAGGGGTGCGAGGGTGGCTGTGTTGGGTCTCTATTTTTCATACCTACAGTTATCACTTTCTCTTTTCTGTTTTTTTTCTTCTTCTGATCCACAGTGCTTGCTTCCTAGGATGGTGTCTTTAATCTTAATTAATCTCTTTATTCACATGAATCGTCTTTCATAAGAAATAGATAAATGGATAGTTTAATGATGGAAAAAAAGACGTACTGTCATTTTATCACCATTCCTTAAATGATTTATCATCTAAACTTGTAAGAAGCGTTCATTATTTTGCTGCATTTGATTCTTGTATTACTTAAGTCCATGGCATGGCCAGTAACGTAAGAGGAGTGTAGCGACGGGCACAAGAACAACTGAAGGGCAGCAGGAATTACGGGCACTGGCGGTGCCTTCTTCTCTTCATGCTTATTCTATAGGGACACGGTCGGTATTGCTGTGTTTTGCTGTTACCCATCAATACGCTAACGACGTGAAGTATTGTGTCTTTGATGTGCAAATATGATCTTCAGCGTGATAGTACACATGGAGGAGGGGCAATGGGTGATTGATTTTGATTGTATGTCTCT
>JADBJO010002496.1:177500-180000 GCA_016801955.1 Conus betulinus
GACGAACACTTTCTACCTGATCCAGGTAAAAAGCACGGGAAACAAACTGAAGCGTTTGTCTTTCCAATATCCTACAATAAGAACAAGTGAAACAAAGGTCTTTGAAATGTATTGTCGCATCGAACTCTTTTCTTTTAATTTCATCTGAAGTTGTGATAACGATACCGGTGTAGAAACAGACTTACACCTGATGCATGTGCATAAGTATGTCGTAATGCAGGTTAAATCTTCTCTGTCCACGCTTTTCCAATGTATAACAACAACACACATAGCCAGTTTTCCTTTCAGATGGACGGTTTCATTGTGCGTAATGTGTTACAAAGTTTGGCACACTTTTAAAGTGTCTAACGCTATAATATCAGCATTGAACTTAATGTAACTTGCAACTGTTGAAGGGTGTTTATTAAGTCACTCATAGCAAGTAACCGAAATTCCAACGCAAAAACAACGTGTATGTCAAAACTCTCCATGACGCAAATCACATGTCGTACCAGATTACTTATCTGCGTTTAATTGCAGTCTGTCCTACTATGTAGAAATGCCAGAGTAAAGCTAATCAGCAGAGACTGTCTGGCCGTTGTCATGATGATTGACCAGTATGTATGTCCCCATGGGGTTTCAGCAACCCTCCCATTGATGGCTGGAGTACGGCGCGTCACGATGAAAACAGAAGGATGGGGAATAAATAATTGAAAAGGTTGGGGTAAAGAGAGAAAAGCATGGGATGGTGGGAGGTGGAAGGGATGGGAGGAGGGGTGGGGAAGTGGAATGAGACGTCGGGAAGCTCCACAGAGATACAGCCATTTGTCACGACTGTTTGGTTGAGTCCTAAGCTTCAGCTGTGGCTTTTGTTCATGATGGTGATGATGTATTGCAGGATCACGTTTCGTTCATCATGAAACAGTCTCTCTCTCCTCTCTCTCTCTCTCTCTCTCTCTCTCTCTCTCTCTCTCTCTCTCTCTCTCTCTCTCTCTCTCTCTCACACAACACACACACACACACACACACACACACACACACACACAACACACACACACACACACACACACACATCCCCCCCCCCCCCCCCCCCCCCCCCCCCCCCCCCCCCCCCCCCCCCCCCCCACGCACACACGCACACGCAGTGTCTAGCCAAGCTCTGTTTTGTGGACAAGGGAATGGAAGACTTGAAAAACCTCATTGAAGTCAACTATGTGAGTAGTGTATGTGCGTGCTCGTGCGTGCGCTTGTGAGCGCATGCATGCGTGCGCGCGCGCGCGCGCGCGCGTGTTTGTATATGTGTGTGCGTGCGTGCGTTCCTGCGTGAATATGTGTGTGTGTGCGTGCGTGCGTGTGTGTATGTGTGTTCGTGCGTGCGTGCGTGCGTGCGTGTATATGTGCGCGCGCGCGCGCGCGCGCGTGTGTGTGTGTGTGTGTGTGTGTTTGTGATGAAAATACAGATTCTGAATGTCTTCATCAATATGAATGTCAGTGAGTTTATGCTTAACCCCTCAATAAGCACTGGACAGCCTGTCTGATAATAGAACGTTTCACAACTCAGACCAGTGACGCTTTTCCTCCTTTGGCAACAAAGGGTATGTAGACCATCTAGGTTTGTAACATGTTGATAGAGGTTTATAGATAGTGTCTTGGGCGACTACAATGTGACAGTTACCTAAAGAAAAACACTGTTTGCTGGTAATTGTCTGTGAAAACATCCAGTTCTAAAGGGATCCCATAGCATGATGTTTATTTCACTCATCCTCATCGACCATCATATAAAGGAATCAACTTCTGTGATCTTTCATGCACTGCTCTCTTGGTGACCTCGGGTTTGATTTTCTCTTTATGCTTTCCCCATGCGATTTTGCGTCAAACTCAGCAGTCTCGGCAAAGTCGTTGGGACTGATATCAGACGCACGTCAAGAACGCTAACTCACGGTGGCGCCACGAATAAGCGATAACTGACCTCAACGGAACCTTTAACAGGTGGTTTTACTGCGCATGTTGGTTCAGAAACGGCACCTCTGAACACTATCAAAGTGTCTCTTTGGTAGGGCAGTGTCTCGTCTCGCTGGGGGCCTCATGGCGACTTTATGATAACTCTTTTCTATGGGATGCCGGGGACAGAATCAGGAGAAACCAACGAGGTGGCTGTGGACGGGAAACCAGAACGAACAGTGCCGATATGATGCGACTAAAGTGGTCTGGAAGATGGCACGGCATAAAAAATGAAATCAATATCAAACAAAGTAATAAACAAAAAGTGTCGAGGAAGAGCGACAGGTTATTTTGATATTTCTTTTTTTTTCCTTCTTAAATCCATTCGTCCTGAGATGCAAGAAACTTTGTGCTGTCTGCCGCTGGCATTTTCAAAATTGTTTTCACCAAAAGAACATTTTCTGTTTGTTTGCTTTTATCCATACCAGCCTTAGCGGCAACATATATGTGTCAATGTGTCACTACAACGCGCGCCTTTTATAATTCCTTTTCTGTCAGGAAAAAGTAATACGGATTCGCC
>JADBJO010002496.1:185000-195000 GCA_016801955.1 Conus betulinus
TTTGGACAGAGATGAGACAGATGGCCGTCACCGGAGAGGAACAGTCGTGACGGCAGCTGCTGTCTACGTGATTAGCACAATGGACTTCAATGCCGTCATCACCCCTCAGTGGATCGTTTTTTCGGTCTGGTGATCATGAATTGACTCCTCTCTCCTCTCTCTCTCTCTCTCTCTTCCTCTCTCCTCTCTCTCTCTCTCTCTCTCTCTCTCTCTCTGTATATGGGCATGTAAGCAAGCACGCTTGTATACATGCACGCATATGTGTGTGTGTGTGTGTGTGTGTGTGTGTGTGTGTGTGTGTGTGTGTTCCCCATCCCCATTTTTAAAATAGACATAAGGCATATGTTAAGAGATGTTTCTATGAAGTAGTGCTCTACATTTCCCTCAAAGGCAACAATAACATTTCGTGACATGTTGTGTTTGTTTTTCATTTACACTCACCATATTACTTGTATCACATTTTCAAGATGTTGCTGCTTATGTGCTTTTGATATCAGGCATAGGTACAAGAAGATAATATGAGACAACTTCGTCTGTCGTTTTACCTCCGTAGCAAACAAAGAAACAAACAAAACAAAACAAAAAACATAACATGCATTTCCCTCTTTTAGAAAAAAAAAAAAACCAAAAAAAAAAAAACCCGACAAAAACCCAGATACACATCATAGGAATATGCACAACGCCACACATCTCTAACGTACTATCTGTGTAGACAGTAAACAGCTAACCAAATTCTTATACCTTGGAATAATGTTAGACAAAGCTCAGGTAAAGCTAATCAAAAGAGACTGTCTGCCTTTAGGCATAACGATTGGCGACAAATTGATTAACGGTTTAGCATGATATTGACTGCTCCCTGTGGGCTGCTGGAGATGCAGCTGCCATGGAACAAGCCTGGGTGTAGCAGTGGACAGGAAAAGTGAAGGAGACGTGTGACCACAATGCAGGTGAAAAAGTACAAAAACAAACACCGAAAAAAAGTGAGTAAGTGAATAAATGAAAGTTAAAACGGTTCAAAAAGAAACAAATTAAAAAAAAAAAAAAAATCATGCGTGAAGGAAGAGAGGCAGGTGGGGTATTTTAAGATTTCTTTTGTATACTCCATTCAAAGTTGAAGGAAACATTTGGCGGGCTGCCCTTGGCATTTGTGAAATTATATCCGTCCAAAAGAACGTTTTTTTTTTTTTTTTTTTTTTTATTGTTGTTGTTCATTTTCTAATGACCTCCAGCTTAGCATGCAACACATGTGTGTCAATATGTCATTTAAATTGCGCGGTCTTGAGCTGTTGCTTTTACTTTTTTAAGGGAAAAGTTTCCAGGATGTGTTTCGTTTGTTCCTTTCAGTCACAGTAACTGTTCTTGATTGTGTACGAATGCAAATACACCCCCCCCCCCCACACACACACACACACACACTTCCCCTCACCCTCCCTCCCTCCCTCCCGTTCTCTTCTCTCTCTCTCTCTCTCTCTCTCTCTCTCTCTCCTCTCTCTCTCTCTCTCTCTGTGGGTGTTGCACTTGTTTTTAGTACGGTACGCGCGCGCGCACACACACACACACCACACACACACACACACACACACATACAGCACGCACGCGAGAGAGAGAGAGAGAGAAGAGAGAGAGGAGAGAGAGAGAGCGAGAGAGGGAGAGAGAGTCACACATCCCTGATCATGCTCATGCTCACGGAGGCAAAACTATCACATTGAATGTCTGTCCTGGACCACAGTCGTTGTCTACTCCCACCATGATTGAAGGGTATCATTGAAACGTACATCATCTATGCCCCCCCTCCCCCTCCCTCTCCACACTCTCCTACTGTCATCCTCCAGGCACCCATCGTCCGATACCTTGTGGTACAATTAGCGTCCATGATTTCCGAGTCAGTTTTATTTTTTTTTCTAAACCACTGTAGTCTGACTGGGATCCGAGTGAACTAATGCCTGATAAGAAGCATGGTTATGAATTATTTGTTTTTTTCCGTGGACAGTCTGGCACTGTTTCTACGAAGTTACTTGTAACCTGGCAAAAGTGAGAAAGAGAGAAAAAAAAAAAAAAAGGTAATGATCCAAATATTCATGTACCACGAGTTAGAAAAAAGGGAGGGGAAGAACACCACACACACACACACACACACACACACACACACACACCCACACACAGAGAGAGCTGAGAGAGGAGAGGGAGAGAGAGAGAGAGAGAGAGAGGCGTTTTTTTTTTTTTTTTTTTGCATTTCCTAGACAGATGAGCACTGCTGAAGAAATCACCTGAAGCACACTTTCACCCCACTCAACAAGGGGACACCCAGGACTGGTTGCTAAGCCCCTACAGTAGAAAAGCATTGTCGTCTTCACTTATCCTTCCCCGCACTGGAGTATGAAGGGAGAAATAACAAAGCGGTAACGAATCAAAGAAGAAAGAGAAAGCGTTTTTAGCCATAGGGCTTAGAACAGACTCAGGACTGCATTGTCACTTACATTCCAAACGATGCTGTGTGTTTCATTTTTCAATACCCTCACGGACAGAGCCAACAAATGACATTATCCGCTCGGTCGTTGACATTTGCATACTATTCAGGGGGCATTCATTGGCGATCATGCCGGAAGCAAGACAAAGAGGAGTAGTCTTCAGACTGTCTTGACTTGCTTTTAAACACTTTGATTTGGTCCTTGTGTTCGTTGGTTCAAGTTGGAAGGAAGAGGGAAGGGGGAGGGGGGGGGTGGGGGGGGTGGGGGGGGGGGGGGGGGGGGGGGGGGGGGGGGTAAGGAGGTGGGGGGGGGGGGGGGGGGGAAGAAGGATGGGGGGTTGGGGTATGGGGGTATGGAGGGTGGAAAAAGAAAAGAAGAAAGGGGGGGAAGGAGGCACAAGAAGAATGGGGAAGGATGCAAGGAAGAATGGGGAAGAGGTGAAGTGAGGACGGAGCTTTCAGACTACTATTCAGGATACTTAAACAGAGGCTTGTTATAACCACTTATCCCAATTTTTTTTTTTTTTACGGTTTATCGCGACACCTGGGCTCTTAGTGTCGACTAGTGACTGGGGGACTGGGCCTGACTGTAGTGTACAGAACAGAAACTAAATTCATATAATGCCAGATGCCATTATGTAAAGTAGCGTTTCTTGTAGTGCATCCAAAAAAAAAAAGTAAACGACTACCGGATTTAGAAAGGTCACTCAGCTAGAAATAGCACTACTCGGAGCTTTTGAAAGACCTCCGTCTGTCTTCTTCAGCAGTGTATACAAGGTAAGTGTAACTCTGCAATCTGCTATTCACATTTCATTTGTTATTGTTGGTATATCAAGCAGTTGTAAAAGAGTCCTCCCCCCGCCCTGAACGACACATTTTGAGAGCACCCAAAGCATGGTACGTGGGAAGTATTTTCAAAAAAAAACGGCGACATGACATTACCGATACAGATCAACGGGACTCCACGCACAGTTATATGAGTACCGTTTTGGAGCGAGAAGATGCCAGAACTGAGCCTCCATACTACGCTCAACGTTTGATGTATGGGTCACATAACGTAACCTTCCAATGAATTGCATACTTTTCAAAAATCTCTTGGAGCATTTCTATCTCAGATGCGTTATGACTCTTTTATGCTAAAAATATTGAGAATGCCTGGTTTTCAAAACCCAAGGGATATCAGGATCTGTCTTGAAATATCAGCCTCACAATTTTTGCGGCCTATCAACCATACAAAAAATCAGCGTCACAGTTTGTGGCCTACCAACCACGAAAAAAAAGTCGCATGCCACGTTACAGTGTGTATGCAGGTTTTAAGCCAGAGTAGGGAGGTAGGGGTGTCAGTGGTGGTCAAATTTGACATCCAGCTCAAAATGGATTTTTTTCCCCTGCACATAGATGTCTCTGTAAATGTCTTGTGTGTTCCTTTTTTTTTCTTCTTCATTAATCTTCATTTGAAAAGTAAAGTGTCTCCAACTATTCTTTGTTGCGGTGTCGAATTCTAGGAAGAAGAAATCTGGCAGGATAAGAACATGTCAAAAAAAAAACCTTCCTTGATGTAATCAATATCGTAAAAAATAAATGTTGTCTGTAGGAAACATTTGATGTTGGGTTTTTGCGATTGCTGAATTAGTGTGTGTGTGTGTGTGTGTGTGTGGTGGTGTGGTGTGTGTGTGGTGTGTGTGTGTGTGGTGTGGTTGTGTGTTTCACTAAACGTGTGCCGGAAAGTTAACTAATGTCTTAAAAAGAGAATATCTCACAAAGAAGAACACCATTCGACTTTCTAACCGTTTCCAATGGACAAAAATGATCCTGAAAATACCTTTAGTGAAAACAGAAAGTAAAACAATTACTTCGAATTGACCAAGGGACCCATTCGTCGTGATTAGTGTCACATTTGTAGGTTTGTTTTGCGATCATATTTTATCTGTCCACATGTTTCAATAGAACTGATGACCTAGTTTTGGCACAATCCTGCTAACGGAAAGGAAAACAAACAAACAAAAAAAAAAATAAGTATGATTACACATAAACACAATAAGATTAGGCGAAACACATCTTAACCATTTGATCCAAAGTTGATGGAAAGACGGATGTACTCTAGGACCGATCCACCGGATTTCGCTATGGGATCTGTTGTCTGATCCGGATCGAAGGGGCAGATCCACAGTTTCGTGCAGCATCGACAGATGACGCTTACATTTTGGTGATTTCTTTATCATTTATTTATCCGTTCGTCTGCCTGATGAAAACATGTTCATGTGTACATATGAGCGAGAGAGGAGAGAGACGGAGAGAGAGAGAGACGGAGAGAGGGAGGGAGAGAGAGAGAGTGAGGAGATGGAGATAGAGGAGAGAGTGAGAGACAGGGACAGACAGCAGACCAGAGAAAGACAGACAGACAAAACAGAGAGGACAGCCAGACAAACAGAGACAAGCCAGATGACAGACAGATGAGGGGAGACAAACAGAGAGAGATGAGCCCCCAGTGGGGGAGAGACAGGGGACAGAACAGACAGAGAGAGAGAGAGAGACAAGAGAGAGAGAGAGAGACAGACAGAGAGGGAGACGGAGACAGAGAGAAACAGAGACACAGCGAAAGAAAAAAGGAGGAAAAACAAGATCTTCTTGGGTATGACCTGGGGCGTCGTGCAAAGTGAAGGAGTAAGATAGATAATAAAAGACGGACGAGAGAGAGTGTGGGGGGAGGAAAGAGGAGGGAAGAGAGAGAAGAGAAGAGAAGAGAAGAAGAAGAGAGAGGAGAGGAGAGAGAGAGGACAGCGATGAGGAGAGAGGGACGAGAACGAGGATTAGAGGGGAGAGGAGAGAGGAGAGAGAGAGGAGGAGAGAGAGGAGAGAGAGAGAGAGAGAGAGAGAGAAGAAGAAAGAAGAACAAGAAGGAAAAGAAGAGAAAAGAAGAAAGAAGAAAGAAGAAGAAGAAGAAAGAGAGAGGCGAGGAGATGACGAGGAGAGAGGAGAGAAGAAGAAGAGAAGAAGAAGAAGAAAGAAGAGAAGAAGAAAAGAAGAAGAAAGAAGACAGAAGAGAAAGAGAAGAGAAGAAGAAAGAAGAAGAAGAAGAAGAAGAAAGGAAGAAGAAAGAGAAGAAGAAAGAAGAAGAGAAGAAGAGAAGAAGGAAAGAAAGAAGAGAAGAAAGAAGAAGGAAAGAAGAAGAGAAAAAGAAGAGAAAAGAAGAAGAAGAAGAAAGGAAAGAAGAAAAGAAGCGAGAAGAAGAAGAAGAAAGAAGAAGAAGAAGAAGAAGAGAAGAAAAGAAGAAGAGAAGAAAAGACAAGAGGAAAGAAGAAGAAGAGAAGCCGAAAGAAAGAAGAAGAGGAAAGATAGAAGAAGAAGAAAAGAAGAAAGAAAAGAAGAAGAGAAGAAAAGAAGAGAAAGAAAGAAGAAAAGAAGAAGAAAGAAGAGAGAGAAGAAGAAGAGAAGAAGAAAGAAGAAGAAGAAGAAAAAGAAAGAAGAAGAAGAAAGAAGAAAGAGAGGCCCCGACACCACGGAGAAGAAGAAGAAGAAAGAAGGCCAAGACCCACAAGACGAGAAGAAGAAGACACAGAAGTAAGGAAGAAGAAGAAAGAGAAGAACAGAAAAGAATGAAGAAGACGAAGAAAGAAGAAGAAAGAGAAGATAAAGAAGACCAGAAAGAAGAGAAAAGAAGAGAAGAAGCAAAGAAAAGACGAAGAAGAAGAAACGAAGAAGAAAGAAAAGAAAGAAGAGAGAGGAGAGAAGAGGAAAAGAAAGAAGAACGGAGAAAAAAGAGAGGAGGAGACGGAGGAGGAGAGATTGGAAGAGAGGAGAGAAAGAAGAAGACAAGCGAGGAAGAGAGAAGAAAAGAAGAGAGAAGAAGAAGAAGAGGGGCGGAAGAAGAGCGGGACGAAAGAGAGACCTGATGAGAGAGGAGAGATGGGACGCGAGACGAGAGATGAGAAGGCGAGGAGAGAGAGGAGAGAGAGATGGGAGGGGAGAGAGAGAGGAGAGGAGGGAGAGAGAGAGCAGAGAGAGGGAGGAGAGAAGAAGGAGCGAGAGAGGAGGGAGGGAGGATGCGAGGAGGGAGGGAGAGCGAGGAAGGGAGAGAGAGAGGAGAGGGAAGAGAGATAGCGGAGGGAGGGGAAGAGGAGGAGAGAGAGAGACGGGGGAGAATGAGGGAGAGAGGGGGAGAGAGGAGGAGGGAGAGAGAGGAGAAGAGAGGGAGGGGGAGAGGAGAGAGGGGAGAAGGAGAGATGAGAGAGGGAGGTGGGGAGGAAGATGAAGGAGAGGAGAGAGAGGGGAGAGAGGGGACAGAGAGAGAGGAGAAGAGGAGAGGAGGGGGAGAGGAGAGGAAGGAGGAGGAGGGGAGAGGAGGAGGGAGGAGAGACCGGACGACGGAGAGAGAGACGAGAGTGGGGAGAGAGGAGAGAAGGAGAGAGAGGGACGGGAAGAGGAAGGGAGAGAGGGGGAAGAGAGGAGGAGGGATGGGAAGGAGAGAGGGAAAGAGAGAGGAGGAGGGAGGATGAGAGAGAGGGAGACGAGGACGGAGAGAGGAAGGGTGAGAGAGAGAGGAGGATTGTTGGGGGGAGAGGCATGGGAAGGGAGAAAAAGGAGAAAGCAGAGAAGAGAGGGGGAGAGGGGAGAAGGCCGAGGAGGAGAGGAGGGAATGGGAAAGAAAGAAAGGAAAGAAAGGAAACAACCACAAGGAAATACAAAGAATAAGGAATAGAAATATAGAAAAAAAAAGGAAGAAAAAAAAAAACGAGGAGGAACATGTTAAATTGTACAGAGAAGAAAAAGAAAAAGAAAAAAAAAAGGAAAGAAAGAAAAGGGAAAATACAGGAAAGGAAGGGAAGAGGAAAAAGAAGGGGAAGAAGAAAAAAAAGAAAAAAAAAGGAAAAAAAGAAGGAGAAAGGAAAAAAAAAAAAGAAAACAATAAAACGAAAAAATTTAAAAAAATTTTTAAATTTATAAAAACAAAAACAAACAAAAAAACACAAAAACCAAACCTCACAAACACACCTTGAGCAAGTAAAAAAGTAATGAGACACAAGGAAAAGAAAAACAGAAGAAAAGAACACACACACACACACACACACACAACACACACCCACACACACAACACACACACATATACGCACATATCTCGCGCGCGCGCGCGCGCGCGCGAGCGAGCGCTTGCCTGCCACATACGCATAGGATGAGGAGAGGGAGCAGGGAAAGGGAGGGGGGGAGGGAGGGAGAGGGGAGGAAGGGAGAAGGGGGGGAGGGGAGGGAGAGGGGAGGGAGGGAGGGAAGCTGGAGGGAGCAGGGAGGGAGGGGGAGGGAGAGGGTAAGAGTGCAGGGCGAAGAAGTGCGAGGAAAAGGAAAGGGAAACGAGAGTGTGTGGAAGGGAGAAGACGAGAGGGTAGGAAGGACGGATGAGGAGGGATTGGGAGAGTGGAAGGGGGAGAAGTGAGAAAGAGGCAGAGAGACAGGGAAGGGGGCAAAAGGAAGTGGAAGGGAGGGAGAAAGAGGACAAGAGAGAAGGAAGAAGAAGAAGAAAGGAAGAAGAAGAAGAAGGGAAGGAGAAAGACGGAAACCCCGAAGAAGAAGAAGAAGCAGAGAAAAAGAAGAGAAGAAATAGAAAGAACCATGATAACCATGATGTCGGTCATGATGGATTGGATGATGATGGTGATGATTCAGAGGGCAAGAAAAGAGGAGGAGAAGGAAGGCGCAGAGGGGTGTAGGTTAGCAGCAGCAGAGGGGTTGTAGGAGGGATGCAGGAGGATGGGTGTTTGTAGGAGGGATGAGGGAGAGAAAGGGAGAAGAGAAGAGAAGGAGAAGAAAAGAAAGCAGGAGAGGAAGAAGGCAGGGAGAAAGAAGCAGTAAATGTAAAAGAGAACGCTAAAAGCGAAGGGCCAGGTTTTATATGGGCCCAACCAACGGACAACACAGAGCTTATGTCCAGCGAGCTGAGATCGGACAAGAAATGGCAACCATAAATCAGGGAAATGGAAAGCACAAATAATAATTCACAAGGTATAATTTACTCCTTCTTGTTTCATGTTCTGGAAACGGGGAGGCGAGGAAACAAACACACGCACAAAGTGACAGACAAAATACGCACCAACGGAAACGAGGGTGGGCAAACGTCACAAAAACTGAAAGACAGCAGAAGAGGCGGGAAAATAGATACTTACCGGATAAGCAGAGGATTTTGAAACATGAAGGACACGAGGGTCAAGGGCAGGCAGATAGGTTCTGATGACAGTGGCGGTGTGTGCTGCTTCTTCTGTATGTTGATGAATCAGTCAGGTACTCGATTCTGCACACACCGAGATACACAGAGAGTTAGTTGTTTGTTTGTAAGTTAGTTAGTTAGTTAGTTTAGTGTTAGTTAGTTAGTTAGTTAGTTAGTTAGTTAGTTAGTTAGTTAGTTAGTTAGTTAGTGTGGTTGGTTGGTGGTAGTTTGGGTTGGTTGGTTGGTTGGGTTGTTAGTTAGTGTAGTTAGTTTTCTTTCGTTCGTTGGTTCGTTCGGTAGATAGTAGTTTGTTAGTAAGTTAGTAAGGTTGTTGGATGGTTTGGTTGGTTGGTTGGTTGGTTAGTTTAGTGTTTCCTGTTAGTTAGTTTGCGTGTTTGTTTGTTAGCTAGTTTACTTTACTAGTTTGTCCTTCGAGTCACGAGAACAACTTCAGTCATTACTGGGTAAAGCATTGTGTGAGAAGGGATGAATGAGTTAAACATATCATACGACCACTGGCAGCCCAGTATACCAAGTTTTGACACTACTTACGTGTTGTTGTTGCTGAATCGGTACGATGCCCTATGATGACTTGATATTCATGGCACCTAAGATTTTTTAACTAAATGTCTAAAAAAAAAAAAAAAAAAAAAAAAAAGACAAAACACTGTCGTTCCCACTTACATCCAATGCGCTATTAATTATTGCACGTGAGCATTTGTGCGAGCTACACACACATATGCCGCAAATCGGAAACTTGCCGATAGTAGAGCCACTGCAATCCATATGCTGACGAAGATTTTTTTTACACATTTATCTTTATGGTATTTATTTTCTTTTTGTTCGCTTTTGTCTGTTTCCCCAGTTACATCTGTACATGCATACGCAGAGCACGTGAGCACTCACTCACACGCACACACACACGCACGCGCGCACGCACACACGAGCGCCCACACACACACACACACACACACACACACACACACACAACACACACACACACACGCACACGCACACACACACACGCACGCACGCACGCACACGCAAGCACGCACCACACACACACACACACACACACACAACACACACACAACACACAAACACACCACACGTATAATCCCCTTTTTTTTTTTTTTCAAGTTTCATGGAAAGTTTTCTCAAATCTGTAAAATTGCTTAAGTATATGTAGAAGACCAAAGACAAAACCGTTATCTTGCTGCCAACTTCAATTCCTCTAACCACTCTTCCATGCGTCTCCTAATAGCCTTCGCTGAGACTTTGAAGAAACCCAGTCTGTCCGTGTGACTGCTCTCTCTCTCTCTCTCTCTCTCTATCTC
>JADBJO010002496.1:202500-210000 GCA_016801955.1 Conus betulinus
CCGGTTGTGTGTCCCTAACTCACATGTCGGTCCATCCTCCCCCCCACTCCACCTCCTTCCTCTTCCCTTCCATAGTCCCCGGTGTTCCGGTTGTGTCCCTAAACTCCCCATGTCCCCTACATCCCCCTCCACCTCATTCCTCTGCCCTACCCATCAAGTCCTCCGATGGTTGTCCCTAACTCCCCATGTCCCCTCCTACCCCCCCCCCCCTCCTTCCTCTTCCCCTTCCCATAGTCCCTCGTGGTGTCCCTAGTCCCCCATGTCCCCTCCCCCCCTAACCCCCTTCCTCTTCACCTTCCCATAGCCCTCCGATGGTTGTCCCACTCCCACATGTCCCCTTCCTCACTCCCCCTCCCATCCTTCCTCCAGATGGTTGTCCGTAATATGGTTGACTACACTCCCCCATGTCCCCTCATCCCCCTCCCCTCCTTCCTCTTCCCCTTCCCATCGTCCTCCGATGGTCCCTGATCCCCATGTGTCACCATCCCCTCCCCCCCTTCCTCTTCCCCTTCCCATCGTCCTCCATGGTTGTCCCTGACTCCCCTGTCCCCTCCCCCCCCCCTCCCCTTTCCATAGTCCCATACGTCCTCCGATGGTTGTCCCTGACTCCCCATGTCCACCTCACCCCCCCCCCCTCCCCCTCCTTCCTCTCCCCTTCCCATAGTCCTCCGATGGTTGTCCAAAAAAAAAATCTCATGGACCCCCATGTCCCCTCAACCCCCCCTCCACCACCTCCTTCCTCTTCCCCTTCCCATCGTCCTCCGACGGTTGCCCCCTATCTGTCATGCCCCCTGGTACGGAGGCTGACGTCAAAACCCCAGTGTCACCTGCTCTAAGGTCAGACAGCTCAGACGGGGAGCGGAATGACACGTCAAACTGTCTCACTGATTCCATGGGTGGACACAGAACTGTTCATCCTGAATCCAGGCGCCAGACTCCTGGGGTTGGTGCTCGCCCGCGGGGTGTCATAAAAATTCACAGACACAGTGATGAACTTTCCTTGGTGAAGGTGGGGGGTGGGGGGGTGGGGTGGGGGTGGGTGGGGGGTGGGTGGGAGGTAGGTTGGTGAGGCGTGGGGCCGGTTGTGGGTGGTGATAAACGTCTGTTTATTGATGTGTTATTGCTTATGTCTTTAGTGTTGGGTTTTTTGAAATTATTTTATTATTTGTGTGTGTGTGTGTTTTTTTTCTGAGAGGTGAAGGGAGGAAGGGAGGAAGTTTTATTTACAATTACAATTACGTGTTTCTCTCTGTAGCTCTCTCTCTCCTCTCTCTCTCTCTCTCTCTCTCTCTCTCTCTCTCTCTCCCCCCCCCCCCCTCTCTCTTTTCTAGGAAGAGGCTGAAAGGGAAAGAAAGAAGGAAAGAAAGACAAGAAAGAAAGAAAGAAGAAAGAAAGAAAGAAGAAGAAAGAAAGAAGAAGAAAAGAAGAAAGAAAGAAGAAAAAAGAAAGCAAAAGAAAGAAAGACGAAAGAAAGAAAAAGAAGAAAGGAAGAAAAGAAGAAGAAGAAGAAGAAGAACAAACAACAACCAACAACAACAACAACAACAACACGACAAACAGCAAAAACCCAAAAAACAACAACCATTCATTCGTACTCCCCCTCCTCCACCTCCACTCACTTTCTCCCCCACCTCTCTCTCTCTCTCTGTCTCTGTCTCTGTCTCTCTCTCTCTCTGTGCGTGTGTGTGTGTGTGTGTGTGTGTGTGTGTGTGTGTGTGTGTGCGTGCGTGCGTGCGCCGCGCGCGCGCGCGCGCGCGCGCGTGTGTGTGTGTGTGTGTCGTGTGTGTGTGTGTGTGTGTTTGAGCCATCCTATTTATGTTCGTTATTGTCGCTAAAAACAACCGACGTCCTTCGGCCCTCTCCTTCCCCTCGCCCCCTTTCGCTCCACCCCCTCTATCCATAGTCTACGTTGGATATCCCTGGCTGCAATTATCCCCCATACCCTCCATTCCTTGTTTCATCCCCTCTTCCATAGTCCTACGTTGGATATCCCTGGCTGGCAATATCCCCTCATACCCCCATCTCCTCCATCTCTCCCCTCTTCCCCATAGTCCTACGTTGGTTATCCCTGGCTGCAATATCCCTCATACCCCTCCATCTCCTTTTTTTTACTCTCCTCTATTCCATAGTCCATACGTTGTTTGTGCCCTGGCTGCAATGTCCCCTCATACCCCTCCATCTCCTTTTTTTTCTCTCCCCTCTTCCATAGTCCTACGTTGGTTGCCCCTGGCTGCAATATCCCCTCATACCCCCCCCCCCCTCCCATCTCCTTTTTTTCTCTCCCCATCTTCCATAGTCCTACGTTGGTTATCCCTGGCTGCAATATCCCCGCATGCCCCTCCATCTCTTTTTTTTCTCTCCGCTCTTCCAGTGTCCTACGTTGGTTATCCCTGGCTGCAACATCCCCTCATACCCCTCCATCTCCTTGTTTTCCTCCCCTCTTCCATAGTCCTACGTTGGTTATCCCTGGCTGCAATATCCCCTCATGCCCCTCCATCTCCTTTTTTTTTCTCTCCCTCTTCCATAGTCCTACGTGATTGTGTCCCTGGCTGCAGTGTCCCCCTCATCTTGGGGTGTTGACGTAAAAACCTCGATGGTCAGAGGGATCAACGGGGGCGGAATGACACACCACGACTGTCTGACTGATTTCAGGGGATGCTTGCTGAGCTGGTTCCAGACTGCTGCTGGTGCTCGCGGGTGCTGACAGGGTGGTAACCTTTCCTCGGTGACGGTAGGGGGGTGGTGAGGCATGGGGGAAGGCAGAATGATGATAAAGGTCTGTGAATATGTTATTGCTTCTATCTCTAAAGGATTTTGCTTTGGGGAGGGAGGGGGAATGGGGGGGGGGGGGGGCAGAGAGAGAGAGAGAGAGAGAGAGAGAGAGAGAGAGAGAGAGAGAGAGAGAGCTGGTGGTGAATGTTTATTCACAATCACGTCCTCGTTTGTGTGATTTCTCTCTTCACTCTCTCTCTCTCTCTCTCTCTCTCTCTCTCTCTCTCTCTCTCTCTCTCTCTCTCTCTCTCTCTTTCTTTTTCTCACTCTTTTCTCTCTCTCCTCTCTTTCTCTCTCTCACTTTCTGGGGTGTGGTTACAAATGGGCGGGGAGGAAAAGGGAAGAAGAAGAAGAAGAGAAGAAGAAGAAGAAGAAGAAGAAGAAGAAGAAAGAAGAAGAACAACAACAACAACAACAACAACAACAACACCAACAAGTACAAGAACAAGAAGAGGAGGAGGAGGAGGAGCTAGAGCAGAGAGAGGGAGAGGAAGTCGAAGAGGAGGAGACGGAGGAGGAGGAGGAGGAGAGAAGAGGAGGAGGAGGAGGAGAGGAGGAGGAGGAGGAACAGTAACAGCAACAACAGCAAGCACTTTCCATGCTCACCCACCCTCCATTTGCTTCCTCCTTGACCCCTCTTGACCATTCTTCAATCCCGACCATTCTTCACCCCCCCCCCCCCCCCCCCCCCCCCCCCGCTCCACACACACACAAGAAAAAACATATTCACACTTGCCTGTACTGTTGCGCTACCATTCTTCTTCGTTCGGGCTTTTAAATACATCGATAACAGCAGAACTTCGTTTTCTTTTTTTTAACTTGTCCATATCTGCATGTATGTTAGTTCAAAGGTTTCATCGAGAACAAGGGCTTGTAGCTGTGTACCTCGAATACTTTCACAGCGGAAACTCGCAAACACCTGTTTCTAAATTCTCATTTCAGAGAGAAAGGTTCCACTCGTAGGTTTAGGTTAGCACACTCTCTACTTCTAGCCTTGGGTATGATCGATGTATACAGCGTTAAACATTAACGTCTCTGGCTCATTGAAGAGTCATGTGGTGATGCTGTGGAACCAGTGGAGTCCGTTCCGAATATATTACTGACTCAGCATGGCTCCTTCAACACAAGGTTTGTTGACAGTCTTCACAGCTGCGGAACGTTGTGGTGGTTGAGTAGGACAAGGCACTTGCCTGGGAAGCCAAAGGAGAGAACCCTGTGTCTGTGGCGTGGCTGTCTCGCGGGCAGAACTTTCATAATTCTTCCGCTCCCCAGTCAAACTGAACTGGCTGTCCTGATGTCAGTGTTGTATGTTTGCTTGTGTCTAAATGACAGATGGATATGTAAGGGGGGCTATACTTTGGGCACCCTACTCTTTCCCGAGACAGACTGCAGAAGTATCACACCGAAAACTAGACATTATGCATCCAGTATTTTGCAGGACATTTAAAGACATGCTGAAAATTCCAATCCTGTGATACCTTAGGGATACACGTGAGTGACTGGAAAACGCTGCGCATCAGCAAAGCTACTAAATGACTTGAAACTCGCTGAGCACAACCAGAGTAACAAGCGGTGGGAGCGAGGCGAGCGAGACGAGAGCGAGCGAGAGGGAGAGAGAGAGAGAGAGAGGGAGAGAGAGAGAGGGAGAGAGAGAGAGAGGAGAGAGAGAGAGAGAGAGAGAGAGAGAGAGAGAGAGAGAGAGAGAGACAGACAGACAGAACAGACAGACAGACAGACAGAGACAGAGGGAGAGACAGACAGACAGACAGACAGACACGTGCGTGTGTGCGTGTGTGTGTGTATGTGTGTGTGTGTGTGTGTGTGTGTGTGTGTGCGTTCGTGCGTGCGTGCGTGCGTGCGTGCAGTGCGTGCGTGTGTGTGTGTGTGTGTGTGTGTGTGTGTGTGTGTGTGTGTGTGTATGTGTGTGTCAGGTGTGTTTGTGTGTGTGTGTGTGTGTGTGTGTGTGTGTGTGTGTGTGTGTGTGTGTGTGTGTGTGTGTCGTAATTTCAGATACTGCACGCCCCAAATCTCTCCCAAAAACATGGACACATTTGCTGTCCGCCTAAGTTTGGAGCGATTCTGGAGATGGAGGCATAGCACTATGCGGGCTCCTCCCCTCCCCATTCCCCTCTCCCAAAACTAGGATGGGTGTGTCTCTATCCGCCTAAGGTGAATGTGGTCGTTACACGTGAATGTCACCACATTTTATGCCAGACATTTCAGCGGGAGTGGAATAGCACACGACTGTTACCACTAATTTGATGTGATCCATGCTGAAGCGGTGCCAGACTGTTGGTGGTGCTCATCAAGTGCCGTAGAAATCTTCTAACAAAGTACAAACCTATCCTTGGTGAAAGTGGGAAGTGGGGGGGTGGGGGGGTGGGGGTGGGGGGATATCGGTGGATGGTAATAACGGTTCACTCACTGCTGTTTCGTTGCTTGGTTGTGTTTATATCTGTTTTACGGTAGGGAGAAGATAGAGGTCTACCCGAAGTTATACTGTCTTCTGCATTGTTTGTTTTATGGAACATAGTTAACATTTTGATTCAGAGACACGGAACTTAACATGAAACATAAAACCAGACCTGAAGAAAAAGGACAAGGTGAACTTCGGAGGGGGGGGGGGGGGGGGGGGGGGGGGGGGGTGGGGGGTGGGAATTAAAAAACGTACTGTAAAATGGCAAAACACAAAACACGGGAAAGATGGGGGAACAAATGTACATCTCTCTCTCTCTCTCTCTCTCTCTCTCTCTCTCTCTCTCTCTCTCTCTCTCTCTCTCTCTCTCTCTCTCGGTAGAAAGCGGAAAATCGCGAAAAAGCGAAAACAATCAATTATAAATGCTATTCAAAGATCTAATACCAAGCACATTTGTGACAGAATTAAAAGTCTAAAATCTAAGGGAAAAAAAAAAAAAGAACAGGACCAAATAAGATTTGAAGAGAAATGTCGAAACATTCTGATGCGCTGGTAGTAGACGTTTTGATGGTTTTGTTTCATAAGCTGTTTGATAAAGGTATATTTTTTTGTATCAGAATGGGCTAGATCAATCATAATCCAATGGTACAAAAAAGGTGACGTCAACAATCCAGTTAATTGCACTGATTAGTGTCGCGGGCAAGGCCTACACAGGTATTCTGAACAGACGAGTAAGTAAGCAAATAGCAAAAAATAAAAGGGAAGAAGATGTTGAAAAACGAGCCGGAGTCAGATCAGGTGATAGTCCGACAGACAATAATGTTTTCACACTACATTCTTTGGTAGAATCATTCAAACAGAAACTTCTTGTGGAGCATACCGCATACAAAGAGTGTGAGTGGTAAAGCTATTACGACTCAACGGAGTATGTACGAGCCGGTGCTTACATGTGTATCGCAAAGAAGTATATATTCTGGCATAAGTGGAGTTAAACAAGGCTGTTTGCTAAGTTCTCGATAATTTTTGTTCTTCATGAAAGAAGATGCTACAGAGGTGGCCAAAGAGGGCGAGCACGGCACTCACTTAATCTCTGGTGCTGTTGGCACTATTATTTGTGGATGATGTTATATCTTATCAGGCATTGCATTAGGGCTGCAGAATCAACTAAACGTATCAAAGGAGGATGCTGTTAGATTAGCACATTTGAACAAAACCAGTGTGATGGTTTTCCGAACAGGAGGACATTTCTCAGGCGGTGAAAAAAAAAAAAAAGTTTTATTGACATGTTGAGGCCAGGGTATCAAATTTGTACAAATGTTTTGGTCTTGTATTTCTTTTTGAATCTCTGAAGTTCACGTTGGGAACTTGTAGAGAAGGAAAAAAAAAATGAATTATGGATTTTTAAGACCCGTAAATAAAGTAAAGTGCATTGATTTTTTTGCGTCTTCTGAAAACTTTTAGTTCACACGTTGAATCTGTCCTGATGTATGGGGCAAAAAACATATAGGTCGTGCAATAGCAGTGAAATGAAAAGAAAAAGAAAAATGATACCTATGCAGTCAAACGTTTCCTGTCGGCGTCTTTACACTCGTCAAGTAAGATGTTATATACCTCCTATGTGTGAAAACGTGGGCGCAGTGCCTTAAATACTGGCTTACATTGACGCAGCTTGCTATGAATAGACTGTGCCACCTGGCTTATGAAATGATGCCGAATCGGCTGGAATATGGAAAGAAAAAAAAAAAACAATTGGCCATACACTGTAAAGACTGTACTAACGTTTGGTTTGGGGTCATTTAGGGTGTGTCAGGGAATTAGCTAAAGGAACATACATTTCTGTCGGAATGAAAGTATAACTGCATTACATAGACAAAATAGCATGTGTATGTAGAAGAGTTCAAGCTTTTAGTAGTGTGTGTGTGTGTGTGTGTGTGTGTGTGTGTGTGTGTGTGTGTGTGCGTGTGTGTGTGCGTGCGTATGTGCGCGCGCGCGCGTGCGTGTGTATGTGTTATGCGGAGAAGCATATTAAACTTATATCCAATGAATAGCACAGATGCAATCCTGCTCCTTTTAAATCAAAAACTCTAGTTCTGAATACAAATAAGAGATGGCATTTTTCCCACACATATACTCACCCCAACATCCCCCCACCCCCATCCCCACCCGTGCTGCACCATGCGTGTCAAATGATCAAGGATGAAACTCTTTTTTTCTATTTTCACATAAATCCTATGATGTTATTCAAACATTATGTGCATTTTTTACTAAGAATTTGCACTGGAAAGGGATACCGTCAGCGTGCTCCTGGCTAA
>JADBJO010002496.1:217500-242500 GCA_016801955.1 Conus betulinus
GCTCCCTCCAAGAGTTGAGTATGCCACAGGCTCCCTCCAAGAGTTGAGTATGCCATAGGCTCCCTCCAAGAGTTGAGTATGCCATAGGCTCCCTCCAAGAGTTGAGTATGCCATAGGCTCCCTCCAAGAGATGAGTATACCATAGGCTCCCTCCAAGAGTTGAGTATGCCATCGTGTCCCTCTCAGAGAGTTGGGTATGCCATAGGCTCCCTCCAAAAGTTGAGTATACCATCGTTTCCCTCAGAGAGCTGAGTATGCCACAGGCTCCCTCCAAGAGTTGAGTATGCCATCGTGTCCCTCAGAGAGTTGGGTATGCCATAGGCTCCCTCCAAAAGTTGAGTATACCATCGTTTCCCTCAGAGAGCTGAGTATGCCACAGGCTCCCTCCAAGAGTTGAGTATGCCATCGTGTCCCTCAGAGAGTTGTTGGGTATGCCATAGGCTCCCTCCAAAAGTTGAGTATACCATCGTTTCCCTCAGAGAGCTGAATATGCCACAGGCTCCCTCCAGAGTTCAGTATGCCATCGTTTCCCTCCCACAGTTGAGTATGCCATCTCCCTCCCCCCCCCCCCCTCTCCCCCCCTCCGCGCCCCCTCCCCGAAAAGTTGAGTATAGCGTAGACGTCTTCTAAAGAGTTGAGTATGCCATGGGCCTAAGCGGGAATACCGTAATCGAGAGTCATCCAATTGATGGATGTGTTTCTGAGTGTGTTGAACACATTGTCGTGATCAACACTGCTGATGTCTGTATAGAATCACCCACTGAATGGATGTGTTTCTGACAGTGTTGAACACATTGTCGTGATCAACACTGCTGATGTCTGTATAGAGTCACCCACTGAATGGATGTGCTTCTGACAGTGTTGAACACATTGCGCTGATCAATGCTGCTGATGTCTGTATAGAGTCATCCACCGGATGGGACGTGTTTCTGACAGTGTTAACACATTGTCGTGATCAACACTGCTGATGTCTGTATTTCTCAGCCTTGGCTGATGCTGGCATGTATTATGAAAGGAAGCGCAGTGTGCAGATATACCGATAATGTCTGACCTTAAACAGAACCCACTAGCATTACCATCATCTCCCTTACCCTTACTGACCAGTGTATTTCGACACTTCAAAGTGCCATTAGCGTCAGACCTTAATAGAACCTCATAGCATTACCATCATCACCCTTATCCTTACTGACGATTGTATTTCGAAACCGCAAATTGTTTTGAGGCCGTCTTCGTGCAATGCCGTCCTGGTGAGCTTAGTTTCGTATTGTTCTTTACGTCCATGTCCAGTGCGAATTTTCTGGGTATTGGCAAGTTCAGATTCAACTTGTTGCAGGGTCAGTGTGGTGGCACTCATTCACAGTGGCTCTAAGACTAAACAGTCATTGTTGTCGATATGAACTTGTATAAGTGGAGTCATATACGGGTTTGGTTTGGCTTTGTTTTGTTTTTGTTGTTGTGTTGTATTAGAACAGGTATCACTGAGATTTGGTTGGAACGCAGTGTCACCTCTGTTGGGCTGCCTCATGACAACATTATCTTGCACGATTCCTGCCAACTGCGATGCTGGTCTGCAGCAGAAAAAAAAAAATCAAAATCAAACAAACAAACAAACAAACAAAACAAAACAAAACATAAAAAGGTGTGGCTATATATATATATATATATATATATATATATATATATATATATATATATATATATATATATATATATATGAGGAAGCCGGTAAGAGCACAGGTGGTAAGACACTAACCAGAACATGTTCATAGATGTTTTAATCCGAGCATCGAGCCTGTTGATCCGCTTCACTTTTCAGATGCGACATCTTCCCTCGATTTCCCTTAACCCTTTGCATATCTACACTTTAAAAGAAACCATGTTGCATTATGAACGCTGTTTTTTTTTTTTTTTTTTTTTTTCCATAAAATTTCAAAACTGGCTTACAATATGAACACAACCTTAAAGATGAAAGCAATGTTCTTGCGCACAGTCTAAACCATTAAGAATACTACCAATGCGAGCCCAGTGTGTGGAGTTTCCACTGACGGAAATGTGAAAGAGAAAAGGCACGTCGAACTGTAAAAATCGAAACACTCTAATGAAAACACTAGTGTACAAGCATTGGTTCATGGTGACATCAATTTTGAATGCATTTGTTAATTGATAACTGGCCAATTATCATTTCTAAATGAATTAATTATTTAACAAGTTAGATCCTGTTGCAAAGTGAGACGACTGCAGGCGGAAATCTAAACAAATTTGAAATAAATGTTAGCGAACAGAAAAAAAAAAAAACCTGGACAAACGAATCACAAGAAAAAAAACAAGACAAATTGTGATTCGTTTGCACACGCTGTTTTTTTTTGTTTGTTTTTTTTTTTTGTTTTTTTTTGTTTTTTTTTCTTTCTTTTTCTTTCTTTCTTTCTTTCTTTCGGTTCGCTAACATTATCTAAGATTTATGTAACAAGTGCCAAGGAAATACATATTTAGCACTAGCTAGGTAACTAGCTAGCTAACTAATTAACTTATTATCTAAATGGGACAAAAACAATAGGTGTACACTTCAAGAGCTGTATTCATGCCCTGTCAACATTCCAAGTCAAAGATTCCCATTTCCATTTGGGCCCTTAATCTGAGAATGCTGCTGAGACTGTCATATTTCCATTTGGGCCCTTAATCTGAGAATGCTGCTGAGACCGTCATATTTCCATTTGGACCCTTAACCTGAGGATGCTGCAGAGACTGTCATATTTCCATTTGGGCCCTTAACCTGAGGGTGCTGCTGAGACTGTCATATTTCCATTTGGGCCCTTAACCTGAGGATGCTGCTGAGGTTGTCATATTTCCATTTGGGCCCTTAACCTGAGGATGCTGCTGAGACTGTCATATTTCCATTTGGGCCCTTAACCTGAGGATGCTGCTGAGGCTGTCATATTTCCATTTGGGGCCCTTAACCTGAGGATGCTGCTGAGGCTGTCGTATTTCCATTTGGGCCCTTAACCTGAGGATGCTGCTGAGACTGTCGTATTTCCATTTGGGCCCTTAACCTGAGGATGCTGCTGAGACCGTCATACGGAGCTCACTGCTGGGGAGCATCACAAAGTGCTATCGGAGGCAAATGGACATGTTCTTCAAAGCAAACAATACATTCAGCAGCTGTCTTGTTTCCCCTATGTTGGAAGTGGCCTCAAGAACTGTCTTCTTTTTCATAGGTTAAAGTTCACCGAATGAACCATCTTCTTTTTTATATGTAGAAGTGGCTCACATACAGAATCACAGTTTCTGAAACACCCGAGTTGTTACTGTGAAATATGTTATACTAATGTATCGTGCAGTCCAATCTTGTAAACTGCTGCGGTTCATTGAATTGTGTGGTTATTTCCCTTTCCATACAATAGACACTTATATCAGCGACTTGAAAGCCCATGCCAGTTGGTGTTGGAATTGATCAGGTCGCAGAAAAAAAGACAATGAAAGCAATGGGATAATAGTCAGTATGAAATGTTCTAAGGGCCAGCTTGTCAGCTGGCACAGGTCAGACCACCGAGATCTTAGTCTACTCTAGTGCTCGGTGCTCGACCTCAGATGTTCTCGTTCGTGTGTGTGTGTGTGTGTGTGTGTGTGTGTGTGTGTGTGTGTGTGTGTGTGTGTGTGTGTGTCCGTGTGTCCGAGTGTGTGTGTGTGTGTGTGTGTGTGTGTGTGTGTGTGTGTGTGTGTGTGTGTGTGTGCGTGCATGCGTGCGTGCATGCGTGCGTGCGTGTGTGTGTGTGTGTGTGTGTGTGTGTGTGTGGCTCGGCATAGCCCTCTTTCACTTCAAGACCGATCGTGCGTGGTTTCCAACCACATCCTCCCAGAGCTGACCCACGGTAACTGGGCAGCGCGAGCACCCAGGCTAAACACGACGGATCTAGAGGAGTCAACCTCGATCTAAAAAAAAAAATTGTCAAGCCAAGTCCAGCGGCAGAACAGGCGAATGAGGATGCAATTTCCCAACGGCTGTGAAGGCGAAAGAGAGCGACACCCCTGCTGCAGTTCACAGTTGAGGGTATGATTATGAGTCAGGGCTTGCCTACTACACATACAAAGACTGGACGCCGGCGGACTCTGCGGAAGAAACTTTTATGGAGAGAAAGGTGGTTACAGCAATGCACTGTGGAGTGCACAGAGCTAGATGAGGCACGTACAACATCTAGATCATCCCTGCATCCGTCTCCATCTCCAACCATCTCGACCTTGTCTTGCTATTGGATACAGGTGGTCTCGGACTAGAGGGTGGGGCTGACGATGCGTAAGTCTTCCTCACTTTAATCAGAGTCATCGCGCATGTCATCAGTCCTCCTTCATCCTATCTCTTTATCATCCCTTATCACCAAGTCCTGTGGCGATGGGCGAGCGACGAAGCGACAGGTGTGGGTACACTGGAAGTCGTAGCCGCAGAACTGCACACAGGCGCTCAGGCCATCATGAATCGGAGCAGCAGTGGCGGTAGGCAGCCCCCTGAGCGACTGAGCAGCCCTGCTCACCTCCATGGCATGAGGAAGGGGCTAGAAAAGGTGCCCTAAACATTGCCTGCTCCACATCACCCTATCCAGCGTACCGCGACTGGCATCACCCTAGAGACCAAGATCAAGGTGTATCGGGCCAGAGTTCTCACCACACTGCTCTATGGCTGTGAAACATGGGCGGTTTACCAGCGTCACGCCAGGAAACTGAACCATTTCCACACCACCTGCCTCAGAAGACTCATGGGCATTCAGTGGCAAGATAAGATTACGGACACTGAAGTCCTAACTTGTGGTGGCCTACCTAGTATCTTCACCATCCTGATGCAGTGACAGCTTCGCTGGGCAGGTCATGTAGTTCGCATGCCAGACCATCGGCTGCCAAAGAAACTATTGTTTGGCGAACTACAACAAGGAAAACGCTCTCATGGAGGCCAGAAGAAACGTTTCAAAGACAACCTCAAATCTTCTCTGAAGGCCTTCAACATCAGCCACACAACATGGGAGCACACTGCCCAGGACAGAGACGGGTGGCGATCAGTTGTCCGTAAAGGTGCAGAAGCTTGTGGAAGCAACAGAACTGCGGCAGCTGAGCACCGCAGGATGATCAGGAAGACCAGTGTCAACAGATCTCCAACTGCTGCCACCATCCCCTGTCCGTACTGTGATAGGTCTTTCCGGGTGCAGATCGGCCTGACCAGCCATCTACACACTCACCCCCGATCCCCAGAATGACAAGATGGTCTTCGTCGTCTCGACGGACAACAACAGTGTGTGTGTGTGTGTGTGTGTGTGTGTGTGTGTGTGTGTGTGTGTGTGTGTGTGGTGACGCGCGCACGCGCTGTGCTTCTTAAATTCTCAAAAGACAGAAGACGAATACAGTATTTGCATCCGTGAAATGAACGCAAAGCATTCATGCCCATGCCCAGAAACATGCGTTGAAAAATAATGAATGAAAAAAAAAGTGTACATGTTATTTTGTACAGACTTTCATGGCAAAAAAGTGTGTTATCTTTTGGTTTTGTGCGGCATTTTCTTTTCCATTGCGAATGTGCTCATTAACGACCCTCTACCTCCCTCTCCCTCCTTTTCCTCGTAAAGTCATGTTCATGAAAATAATAACCACTCTCTCTCCCTCTCTCTCTCTCTCTCTCTCTCTCTCTCTCTCTGATAGCTAAAAAGCCCACGGGCAGAAGGTGAAACGGATTACAGGGATATTCTGTAAATCTCTTAAAAACCGAGATTATTGACAAGGATCATTAAAGGGATTTTCGTTTGCTTTCTTAACGAGCATGGCCTTATCAAGAAGCATCCCTCTCTTACACAGCTGTAGCGCTGGAAATAAACAGGAAGCTGCCCGAATTCAGACGGCCTTGACACCTCCTGCAAAAGTAGACCCTGCATAATTCCAGGCTACCTTGCTGGTGTTTTGAGTAGCCGTGTTGGCAATGAACGTGTGTACGGGGCACGACAGATTTCAGCTCTGTCCAGTGCGCAACAGGCTTATAGTACTGTCGCTATTTCAGCGGTCAAGCTGGACTACAAACAGTACAATTGACGTTGGCAAGAAACCCCCGTTGATCGCCAAAATCACTGCAGAGTTATTCCAAGAGAATCTCATAACCAACGAAACTACCATCAATGCTACATTTCCCCATCTGTAAGAAGATGTAGCATCGCATATCAGCAGTACTGACCTTAAACATCAGGGACATACATGGTTGAGGGGTGTAGTGGAGGCTAGAGAAAGTGAATGTATGGGATAAGAAGGGTTGGTAGTAACGATCGGAGAGGGGCACTGGAAACGGAAATCCATGAGCAGCCTCGCTTTAAATCAGAATTAAAAAAAAAAAAAAAAAAGAAAAAAAAAAAAGAGAAAACAGCATGTAAATCCGGAAGGTAATTACCGCTACCCACAGTTCAAACTCGGGTTAAAAAGAAAAAAAAAAGAACAGAAAAGGAAACCTTAACACGCGTCCTTTGCAAAATCCAAGTGTAACAAAGACAGAAACAGCGTTCGTTCAGTTGCCTCACCTCCCCCCCCCCCCCCCCCCCCCACACACACACACACACACCTCCAGCATTTTCTCAACTACATTCTCCCCTTTCACTTCTGCAGATGATAATTACAGCTGAAAGGGAGGACTATACTTTTTTGAAGACAGATGCTACTTGATTGGGCTTTTATTATGCATATATTTCCACATGTTTCTTGCTTTAAAGAAGCTTTGTTAGATACTGTCCATGTTGTTGTTGTTTTCCCTCCTTTCAGCTCTTGCATGAATTTCATAGCACTTTTCTTCTAATGTTTTTTTGTTACGTATTTGGTCAATTAATATAAACTAACAGAATTCGGAGTTATTACAAGCTTCCGGATTAGACTGAGAGAGAGAGAGAGAGAGAGAGAGAGAGAGAGAGAGAGAGAGAGAGAGAGAGAGAGAGAGAGAAGAGAGAGAGAGAGAACAGACATTTGAAGAATTCACAAGTATGAGGCCAGTGTGGAGAGTTTTCACAGATAAAAACGATAAACAAAAAATGGATTTGAACTGTAAAAAGCGAAACACTGTAATGAAAACACTTGTGCAGGCGCATTGCTTTATGATGACATCACTTTGACATGAATGAATTGATTAATAGCTGCCAAATAAGTAGGCACTTAGCAACTAACTAACTAACTAACTAACTAAACTAACTAACTAACTAACTAACTAACTAACTAACTAACTAACTAACTAACTAACTAACTAACGAACGAACGAACGGACGAAATGGCAAAAGGTATATGTAAGTGTACATTTCAAGAGCTGTGTTCATGCCCTGTCAACGTTCCAATTCAAACATTTCAATTTCCATTTCGGCCCTTAGTTTTAGGATGCTGTGGAGATTGTCAGACGAAACCGACAGCCGGCGCACGTTACTGTGGTAGACTGGAAGCACAAGGGCATGTTCTTCAAACCAAACAATAAAGTCACCCACTGTCTTCTTTACCATGTGTTAGAAGCTGGCCTCATGACCTGGCTTCTTATCCATACGTTAGGAGTCTGGCCTCATGAACTGTCTTCTTTTTCATATGTTAAAGTTGACCACATGAACTATCTTCTTTTTCATATGTAAATCAAGCACAGTGTGGTCTCAAAACTTAGCCGATGTGGTGTGGTGCATATGGACTGGTCCGCACGCAGTGAGGCCTCCTCCTTGATGAAAGTGAAACTGAAACTCATTTGCAAAAGTTGACCACATACAGAATCCGAATTTCCAAAACACCCACGTTGTTACTGTGAAAAATGTTATACTGATGTGTCGGATCTTTGATATTGCTAAATGGTGTGGTTTAGTAAATCATGTAGAGATTTCACTTTCCATACAAAAGACAATGATAGCAGGGACTTCAAAGACCATGTGAGTTGTTGTTGGAATTTGCCCGGTCGCAGCAGAAAAAACAAAGACAATGAAGGCAATGGAATAATAATCAGCATGAAATGTCCATAGGGGCAGCCTGTCAGCTGGACTAGGTCAGACGACTGAGATATTGGTATGTTCTAGTGCTCGGTGATTGACTTCAGATGTTTTTCGTTCCAATGTGTGTGTGTGTGTGTGTGTGTGTGTGTGTGTGTGTGTGTGTGTGTGTGTGTGTGTGTGTGTGTGTGCACGTGTGCGTGCATGTGTGCGTGCGTGCGTGCATGAGTGTATTTGTGTGTGTGTGTGTGTGTGTGTGTGTGTGTGTGTGTGTGTGTGTGTGTGTGTGTGTGTGTGCGTGTGTGTGTGTGTGTGTGTGCGTGTGTGTGTGTGTGTGCACTACCTTAATTTCGAAACGACAGACGATGAATGAATCATTTACACCCATATCCATATAAAATGCGTAAAAAATAATGAATGACAACAAAATGTTGAAATATTATTGTTCATAGTGTTTCGTGGCAAAACTGTTATCGTTTAGTTTTTATGAAGTAATTTTCCTTATCATTGCGACTGCGCCCATCAACAATGACCCTCTCCCCTCTCTCTCCCTCATCTCCCTTGTAACGTCATGTTCACGCATCGAAAACCCCCATCTCTCTCTCTCTCTCTCTCTCTCTCTCTCTCTCTCTCTCTCTCTCTCTCTCTCTCTCTCTATCAAGAGGTCATGGCCTCTATCTCTCATGAATGAATAAGTGTCATTACCTCTCTCTCGCTCTTCCTCTCTCTCTCTCTCTCTCTCTCTCTCTCTCTCTCTCTCTCTCTCTCTCTCTGACTCTGACAGCTAACAAGCCTACGGGCAGGAGGTGAACTGGATTACAAGGATAGTCTGTAAATCCTTTAAAAAACAAGAGATTTTTCGACAAGGATCATTAAAGGGATTTTCCTTTGATTTCTTAGCGAGCATGGTCTTATCAGAAAGATCCCTGTCACACAGCTGTAGCGTTCCGTTGAAATAAGCAGCAAGCTGTCGGAATTCAGATGGTCCTTAAAGCCACCTGCAAAAGTAGACCCTGCATAATTCAGCGGCTACTTCGCTGCTGTTTTGAGAGAACCTGTTGAAACGTGTGTGCGAAGCATTACTGTCTAAGCTTCTGTCCAGTGTGTAAGTGGTAGATAGTCCTGACGCTGTCTCAGCGGTCACGATAAACAGAACAATGGATGTTGATAATAAAACCCCTTCTTATTTCATCTTTTAAGTACTGCATCCGCCAAGCGCGAACACAAACGAAACCACACGACAACACGTTTTTGACCTCTTCTTCAGGCGAGATAAACAACACTCAAGGACAACGAAAATGAAGAACGAGCAATCACTTGTCTCATCAAATTCAACCTAAGATGGGCGTTGAATACAGTACTTATTTTGGTTTAAAGAGTTTGTTGAGATCTCCACCTGCAGTCGCCTCACTTTGCAAGTAGGACGCCCCTATTGATCACAAAAGAAAAATCACTATGCTACAGAGTTATTTCCAGGGAACCCCTTAACCTACGAAACTACCATCACTACCATCCTCCCTCCATCTGGAAGGCGCCGAAGACTGCAGCTGCGTGCGTCTAACGCTAGCCACCTTAACAGTGATGGCAGATATGATTGTAGGGATGTGGCGGTGTGGCGGTGGTTATGGGAAAAGATGAAGGGGTTGGAGATAGGGATGGGGGAGGTGGACGGAAAACGGAAATCCATCAGCAGCCTCACTTCAATTAGAAAACGAAGAAAAAAACACACACACACACAAACACAGAGAGAGAGACAGAGAGAGAGAGAGAGAGAGAGAGAGAGAGAGAGAGAGAGAGAGCAAAACATCCAGCATGTGAACCGGAAGGTGATTACCGCTACCCACAGATCAGACTCGGGTTAAACAAACAAACAAAAAAAAAAAAAACCGTCTGTAATATGCGTCCTTCGCAAAACCTAAACACAACAGAGACAGATATAGCGTCGGTTGCCTCCTCTCCTCCCTCTACTTTCGGCATGTCCTCATCTGTACTCTTCTCTTCCGCTTTCAGGACAATTCTTACAGCTGAACAGCATTATACTAGGTACTGTATGTGATTGTACGGCAAAGTATTTTATGGTCCGTGTAATCCATAACAGCAAACGTACATATGTATGCAAATATGGACGGATTAATGGATGGAAGGGTGATAGATGAATAGATGGATGGATGGATGCAGAGAGAGAGAGAGAGAGAGAGAGAGAGAGAGAGAGAGAGAGACAGACAGACAGACAGACAGACAAAGACAAAAACGCAAACACACAGACGGACACACAGGCAGTCAGAGAGAAAAAAGTGATAATTGCATATAGTTTCCATAAGTGTTTGTTTGTGCATCTGTAAGTGGTACGAACGAATGAATCGTCTATTTAACGTGTTTATACCATATTTGTTGATATTACATGGACAAAGGGGAACAGAAGTGAAACACGCGCCCCCCCCCCCCCCCCCCCCCCCGCCCCCCCTCTTTGGAGATTTTTTTCCTCTTGGTGACAATAAGCTTGCTAAAGGCTCATTTTGAAAAGCAATTAGTATTTCCCGTTCACCCACTCAAGCACCTACTGTCAGGCAGAAACTATATACCGTATTTCTTCAATCTAAAATAAAAGAGCAAGCTTTGCTTATATAACTCTCCCCTCTCTCTCTCTCTCTCTCTCTCTCTCTCTCTCTATATATATATATATATATATATATATATATATATATATATATATATATATATATATATATATATATATATTACGTAGCCATATTAAGTAATCATAATTTAAAAGCAAATCGTTGTAAAAGCCAAGAAGACTATTCAAAATTCTTCGTTTAATGCCTTTGATTGTATGTTACAGGTTCAGCCAAAAATCTTTTGTCTAAGATAATCTGTTGGTCAAAATATAAAACGTGCAGAATATGGCAGTTAAAAAGAAGAGGCAGGTGTTCCCAACAGTCGTCACCAGCATTCCCGGAGTGGAGAAGAGAGGAACACAGTCAGACACCCAAAGGAAGGCCAAGACCATGGAGTACATCTGCAACCAGTACCCCCAGGAAGACTGGACCCATGTCTTTACAGATGGCACCGCCACAGAAGCTGGAATCTCCCTCCGATACAAAGATGGAGATAAAAAAAATTGCAAACCCCAACAAGAAAATACTCCACCAACTTCCGAGCTGAGCGAGATGCTCTCTGTGAGGCAGCCACAACAGTCTCCCAGAACTCCACAAGAACAACAGGGCAGGTGGTGGTGTTCTCTGACGCTCTCTCCGTGCTCCCAGCCCTCAAGAAATCTCGCTGCAAAGAACAGAACCATCTTACTTCAGCCCTTGTTGCCCTGAGTGCCAGAGTGGAGAAAGTGGTGACACAATGGGTACCAGCACACTGTGGTATCAGAGGCAACGAAAAAGCGGATATTCTGGCAAAAGACTGTGCACGGAAGGAGCAGGCCAACAACCTGGTGTCATACGATGAAATCAAGACAATCATCAAGGCACAGCAAGGAATAAAGTGGCGCCTGAAGCACCCCAAACACAACCCAGAAGACAAATACCATTTGCTGGGACGACGGGAACAGGTCAAGATCTTCCGCCTGGGGACTGGACACAATCGCCTGCTTCACCACATGCGCACAAAATTTGGTATTGGACAGAGTGGAGAGTGCCCTTGTGGTGAGGGACCAATGACAACCGACCACATCCTTCAAGACTGTATGACGCATGCAGCATCCAGTAGGAAGTACTGGCCAACACCGACAGCAGTGGAAGCCAAGTTGTACGGCACCCTGGAGGAGCTGCGGCGGACGGCAGCCTTCATCGATGCCACCGGGCTGCTCATCTAACGGGAAGCGAACGTGGAAGACGAAGATGGCAGTTAAAAAGAATGTGTGGAATGGAAATAAAACAACCATGCGAATACACTGAACATTCTTAGATTATTTTGTTTTCCAAGCATCGAGCATTCTTTAAAATGGCAGCCACGTACGTTTGCTCGTTTGTTTGCTTGTTTTCTTTCATACATGTTGTTTATATTTTTCTTATTATTCTTCTCCTCCTTATCATCATCGTCATCATCGTCGTCGTCGTCGTCACTGTTGCTGGCGGTGGTAGTTGTGGTGGTGTGTTTTGCCTTCCGATTCCAACATTTAGAAGTGTTGAAATGTGTGTGTTGTTATCCCGTGCTCTAAATGATTACCTCTATTTTTTTTCATTATTTCTTGTTTCACACCCTTTAACAACTGGCATGGAAACAGCCCATGCTCCCGTCACGTATATGGCATTGCATCACTCTATAACTTACACCCCGCCACTCTTTTCCTCCCTTTTCTCCTCCCCGTGTCGCCTTCAAATACCCCTCCATTCTAATATCCCCAACATGCGTATACATTTCCCTTCTGCTTCCTCATTCTCTCATACCCCCCCCCCCTCTCTCTCTCTCTCTGTCTCTGTCTCTCTCGCACACACACACACACACACACACACACACACACACACACACACACACACTCACACACACACACACACACACACACACACACTCACACACACACACACACACACACACACACACACACACACATAAACACACACACACGCACACACACACACACACACACACACACATGCTGAAAGAAAAAGATGGAGACGGGGGCTTAAACAGATCACCCGCCCGAAGCATGTCAAAAACAACTGAACACAACAAAAACAGACAGATCATTTGACCAGCATCATTACGCCCCCACCATCCATGCGAGTCTATCATCAACAAAAAACGGATCTTTAGCAAAAGACAAAAAGGGGGAGGGGGGGGGGGGGGGGAAGGGGGAAGGTGGAGAGGCAGCTAAAGAGGCGTGGATGAGCCCTGAGTAGAATCATGGTGGTGATGCTCAGTCGGAGAGGATGAGGAGAGAGGGTTTGTCGGAAATGCTGTGAACAAAACGAAACGCAAAGCTAGCAGAGACAGGAAAAGACCTCAGGGATGGGTATAACAAATATCAACACCGCTGGCCCCCCCCGCTGCCCCCCCCCCCCCCCCCCCCCCTTCCCCTCCCTACACAAACACACATGAGGATGTGTGCGCGCATATGTACGAGCGCACATGAAAACATATACACAGAGAGAGAGAGAGAGAGAGAGAGAGAGAGAGAGAGAGAGAGAGAGGGAGGAAGAGAGAGCGAGAGAAAAAGAGAGCGAGAGAAAGAGAGAGAGACAGACAGACAGACAGACAGACAGACACAGATATAGAGATGACAGACAATCGACTGCTCGTTCGATCGATAGATAGACTGATTGATAGACAGACAAGGAGATAGATAGATAGATAGATAGATAGATAGATAGATAGATAGATAGATAGATTGACAGACAGACAGACAGACAGATAGATAGATAGATAGATAGATAGATAGATAGACAGATAGACAGATAGATAGATAAAACTTGGTCTGAATGTGCGAGTCATGGCATCGCTTCTCACACAATACACCAGGCGTGTGTCTGTGGAATTCTCACCACCACGGAGATACAGAACAAAGCAACGGCCTGCCGAGGCGAGCAGCGAGCCTAACTGGGAAGACAATACTCTCTCTCTCTCTCTCTCTCTCTCTCTCTCTCTCTCTCTCTCTCCTCTCTCTCTCTCTCTCTCTCTGTGTGTGTGTGTGTGTGTGTGTGTGTGTGTACTGTGTTTGTCTGTCTGTCTTTATGTATCTGTCATCATCTCTTTTTTTTCTGTGTGTCTGTGTGTGTCTCTCTCTCTCTCTCTCTCTCTCCTCTCTCTTCTTTCTCCCATACTGCAACTGCTATTACCATAGTGTCACCAAAAGGGGTAGTAATCCTGTCTTTAGCGATTTTTTTTCAATAGTTGAATCATTATCATTACCATTATCAGTATTCCTACCAGTAACATATTTATCATCATTACTACATTGACTCACACATCATCTCCCTTTTGACAGCCTCGTTATCATTCGACGTCTATCTTGCGCTGAAGGGGTTCAGGTAAGTGACTGCTCGATTATCTTCGTTGTCCTGAGTGTTTGGTGTCTTGCCTGAAGAAGATTTAAGAGGTCGAAACGTGTCGCGTTTTTGTCTTGTGATTCGTTTGTCTACGTTTTTTTTTTTTTTTTTTTTTTTTTTTTTTTTTGTTGCGGTTCGCTAACATTTATTTAAGATATATTTAGTAGTGGGATTATGTAATGCCAACCCGAGCATTTAGATTCTCTTACAAGATAATGTGAGCTGGAAAACAAAACAAAAAAAAAGTCGCCAAGACGTCAACTAAGCAACTTCAAATTGCTTCATTGTTTTGTTTTAAACAATTGTGGGACATAACTGTTTTTACGAAAAGCCACCCACGTGGTTAGAGACTCTCTCTCTCTCTCTCTCTCTCTCTCTCTCTCTCTCTCTCTCTCTCTCTCTCTCTCTCTCTCTTCCATAACATCAAAATTAGGATAATGCATCACAAGAGATATGCGAATGAAAAAAATACCGTTCATAGCATGTGAGGGAGATCAGTAAGAAGCAACGTCATCATTTGATAGAGTGGGTGGCCGTATCACTCTTGCCACTTCTGTTGATTATTTGTTTCTCTTTCTAACGTTCGTGTTTTATACCTGTGTGCGAGGACATCCGGAGATGTTACGATTTTATGTGTTTTGTTGACCTTAGATTCTATACACACTGGCAAGAAGCGAGTACTATTTTTTTTAATGTATAAAGAGATATATGTATCATCTTGCGGAATGACTACATTCAGATCACTCCTGATTACATTTTACGCCAGCAGTTTTATGTCACGTTTGAATGAAAGGACATCACGGGCCCGACGTCGTTGCCGTCTTTGAATTGGTATCATATCGTTCTTTATTGAATGGCTTTCTATCAAAAGATTATCCCCGCTTTGATGATAACGAGGCTTTAACTGACTCCCATCTCCGTGTGCTGTACATATAGTCTTCGCAAGCCGCTCCACAAATTGCCGAAAGAAAGAACACAAGAAATAGGGAGAGGAAGGAGTAGAGATCGGGGCTGGCAGCAAGATTTTAACTCGCATATTGTAGAACTAAATATGCTTAACTCCAAAACATTGCCGTTTGGTGCCCACGAGCCTGACACACAGACAGAAAGGAAACTTCAAGAAGAACGGAACATGTGTAAATGTACAGAATTAAATCAAGATTTATTTGTAACATAGCGGGACGTTTAGCTCATGGACCACGTTTGGGTAGATTATTCGAGGGATATTATGAAGGAGGTTCTGTTGATACTGAAGTCATGAAAAACGTTCTTTTGGTGCAGAGATCTCGCAGTGCCATGAATGACTTTGGTATAACAACTGTGAACTATGCTTTGGGGGATATAGAGGTCTTCACAGGATTTTCGTTTTGGTACAGATGCCATGGAGGATTTTTGTTTCCGGGGAAGGACATCCTTTTTGTGGGGGAAAGGACTCTCTTTTTGTTTAGAAAAAAAAAACATCTTTTACTTCTTGTAGGAGTCATGATCTTATTTCACAGAGACATGAAAGCCTTTTTTTCTTGATCTAGACGCACGAAGAACATTACATTGGCACAGAAGCCATGAAGGATGATGTAGAAGTCAAGATGGACTTTTTTGTCATGCAAATGCATTTTTAAAAGAAGTGTTATGTATATGCTTAATTGGAACTTCTCCCCGTCGTAGTTTACGGAAGGGGAGGGAGGAAACAACAAAGAGAGAGAGAGGGGGGAAAGGACAAAAAACAAACAAACACGTGAAATATAAGATTAATGACGTTGTGGCCATGTATTGTAGGTAGCGTAGCGTTTTAGCACAGAATGTCGTTTTGTATCGCTATTTGTTTTTATTCATCTACTTGACGGAAAGAAATCCGTCAACTAAAAAAGGAAATAGGGGAAGGTGTGAGGGCAATCGGATGGCAAAAGCAGGATCTCTCTCTCTCTCTCTCTCTCTCTCTCTCTCTCTCTCTCTCTCTCTCTCTCTCTCTCTCTCTCTCTCTCAGGATTATTACAACCAGATTCAGTTTGGGTATTTCAGTTGCATTTTGTTTTTGTACTGTCGTTTACTAAACGAAACAAGGGAACTTTATATGCATTTACAATACTATAGATTTCCAAGTCTTTTCAGATTAAGTTTACTTCAAGTCTCCAATAATGAACAAATCTGTCCATTCACCTATACAAAACATATAAGTTACGTTCTGCTCTTGTTCCTTAAAGTATAGTATTAAATCAGTGCTGACCGTTTAAAATATTGAATGATTTCAAGATGCACCCCTTCACGAGGGGCAATGGCCTATTTATGAAGAAATTATCCTTATCCGCGTCTCTCTCTCTCTCTCTCTCTCTCTCTCTCTCTCTCTCTCTCTCTCTCTCTCTCTCACACACACACACACACATATATATATATATATATATATATATATATATATATATATGTCTGTGTGTGTGTGTGTGTGTGTGTGTGTGTGGTGTAGTAGTAGTAGTAGTAGTAGTAGAGGATCGGAGAGGGAAGGGGGTGGGGTTAGGGACGGTAGACGCTATCTCTCAGTCACACTACAGCTGCTTCTTCTTTTCTCATTACCTCCCTTTGGTGAGGGATTTTTTCCCCCCCAGACATACTCACTGCAGGGCTTAAGCAACTTGAGCGCTTACTTGGGGAGCACCTAAGAGGAGCGTGTGAGAATTGGAGGGTAAGGGGGTGGATGTCATTGAACCTTTGAAAGACAGAGGAGCGCTGTCTATCTTCAGCATTCAGAAACTGCCGAACCCCCCCGGCAGATCAATACAGAGGTCATTACTGGCCGGTAGGACACACCACTATGACCGGAGAAACCCCCTTCACCTTGACCGGATGGGATGTAGGGAGGGTGGCGAGGGGGGGAGTTTCGACATTTCATACCCCCCCCCCCTCCCCCCCCCCCACCCTCCTCCTCCTGCTTCCACTATTGCACTCATCCTAGTTGCGGATGCTCATTAGATATGCTACACGGCTTTTGAACAGCTAGCTGCTCAATGATAAGGAAGTGAGTAAAACTTCAGTAAGAGAGAGAGAGAGAGAGAGAGAGAGAGAGAGAGAGAGAGAGAGAGAGAGATCTTAATTCTTTGTTGTCGTTCATGGGCCAAGAAATAAACATAAAAGCGCACACCATCGCAAGGAAATGCAAAAGAGCAAACATGAAGTAACGCTGCTCTAGGTAAAAAAATAAAATAAAATAAAAATAAAAAACCCTTAAATAAAAGTCGATAAATAAATGAAAAACAAAACGTTGAAATACGGATACGCAAATTTTCGAGACGCCAGCAGAAGAGCCGACAGGCTTAAGAGTTTAAAAAACAAGAGGGCTAGGTGTCTCAACGTTGCTGTAGTCTTAAGAAACGACCCTGTTCGAACAAGTGTATGAAAAAGATCATAACGTGCAACAAGAGGGAGTTCACGGTCGAATCGAAATTACAAAATACGGACGAGAAAATGCAGCAAAACAAAATGATGATAAAGTAGAGTACACAAAGCGTCTATTGGCTGGAATGTTAGGTGGTATCGAAGGTAAAGGTATCCGTGAGAAAGCAATTGCACATCAAAATAAAGAAATAAATCATCAAAAGAAGGGTAGAGCACAAAATCTCGAAATACCGAAATCATTGACAACTGGCATAACAATACTGTTGTATATTCATCTTTCCCTTACTGCTACCCCCCCCCCCCCCCCCTCCCCCCCTTTTCTAAAAAAAAAATTGATTGCAAGAATTGGACGTGGGTCACAAACTTACTGATTACATACAATGTACATGTGAAATACGGAGGCGTTTGTAGCTTCATATTGTTTTCTTTAAAAAAAAAATATATATATATATAAATGAATAAGCCTAAGAAATTATAGATCAAGGAAGACACGGTGCTTGGTTTCCAGTAGACTTTTGAAATCGTTTGTTTTATTACTCGTTGACAAAATAGGGCTGCTATCAGAAACAGTAGCTTGCTTGCAAACGCATTTTGACAATTTGAAATACTCGGCCATTAAATGAAAGTTAATGGTAATTTGGAATAGAGTAGCATCAACTCTTTCTCTTCCATCTCGTCTTGCTTGAACTGGGCAACATGAAATTCAAAAAGTGAAATATTAATGTGTCGCCGCTCTTCTACTCCACTTGTGAATGGCGATTCATTCCACCCATTTCCCCCCCCCCCCCCCCCCCCCCTCACTCACTTGTTCTGCCGTCGTAAACTTGGGTTAAAAATGGGGAAAACAGAGACATCTGTCGTCAGCTAATGACATTAATGATAGATCAGTAACAAAACGAGTCGTGATATATTTGGACAGAAATGTTCCAAATCTTAAAATGATAATTCATCACTGAAGGTGTATGTGATAAAGGCGTGTTATAACATTCCGGAGTGCTTTGAAGGAGGAAGAATGTACAATTGCAGATTTTGCCTGGCACGCTTCTTCTATTCTTTTTGGGTTAAAGGTAGACAGCTGAATTTGATTCCAAGAGAGTGAGTGAGTGAGGGAGGAGAGAGAGAGAGAGAGAGAGAGAGAGAGAGAGAGAGAGAGAGAGAGAAAGAGAGAGAGATGCTGGGGAAGGGAGAGTAGATGTAATGTATCTCAGACCATGTCCGATAAGAAAAGGAGCAACTCTAGCACCATATTAACGGCACAGAAATTAATTAATTATGATGGAAATAAAACTGGAACCGTGTTTTTGCTGTTCGATAACCACATCATTCGCAAACAAAGAAGCACGAACCTGGCATACTATAACAATTTCACTCATTCCACGCTGAGCATGACATGTCAGTGTTACACACATGCTTGTAACGAGATTATCCATATATATATATATATATATATATATATATATATATATATAGAGAGAGAGAGAGAGAGAGAGAGAGAGAGAGAGAGAGAGAGAGAGAGATCGGTTGATGTTTTGGGTTAAGAAAATGAATCACACGTATTTGCCCGCATTCAACGAAAACCGTTTTCTATACAGGATTGTTAGGATTCTGCAGAGAACTTCATCGTTTACTGAAGCAGCATCATAACAGATTTTCACGAATATTGCAGTATGTCTAAGACTCCCTGCAGGGGGCCAACGAGTTTGTTGCTCATTGACAAGCCAGCAGACCATACTTCTATGGGGTGATAGTGTGCCGGACAGTCGTAGAGAAAGTGGTGCACTGCATGCAATGCAGAAGAACATTGCAGACCCATTTCTGTGGAACTTTGAGAATATGTATTGTGCGAGTCTGCGGTATGCTGTTCTTAGTCTCACAGTTTAACTTGCTCTTCTGTGTGTAAGAGTTCATGTGTGTTTTTTACATGAGTCAGTTCTGTCTCACCTGTTTCGCCTAATTTTTTTTCTTAAAGATAAACGGGTCTAGCCGTAGCCAATCTGCATTATCGATTGGCAAGTATCTGAACATGCAGCTGGCACATCAAGTTGCTAAATCTGTTGTAATAAGATCATTCGTGTATCTGCACATTCAATTATTCGACGCTTTTAACATTTACACCCGTCCCTTCTCTTTCATCTTCTTCTCTGTCTGTCTGTCTGTCTCTCTCTCTCTCTCTCTCTCTCTCTCTCTCTCTCTCTCTCTCTCTCTCTCTCTCTCTCTCTCTCCCCCTCTCTCTCTCTCTCCTCCCTCACACACACACACACACACACACACACACACACACACACACACCCGTCTCCTCCATAAAGTGAGCTCCAGGTATATGAGCTAAACCAAATGCATTATAGCTTAACTCCTAACGTCCTCTTCACCTAGCCCCCCTCCCTCCTCCTACCCCTGCTCTCAAACTAAACAAAACAAACCATACACAGTACAGGCTTCTACCTGGAAGTAAACAAACAGCAGACAGTTGCAAGTAGCTTAATACAGACATTCCTACTCGCCGCTTCAATAGCCGATATGAGATCGGAGCAAGTAGAAAAAGCATCATTTTTTCAGAAGGTCCAGGAGCAGGCGTGGGGTCTTCAGGTGGGCTCCAGAGAGGAAAACGGCTTCAAGGGGTCAAAGGGTCCAACCCCTGAAGCTGCACTTACATTTGCAAGCTATGGCGAGTCCAACGGCATATTCAAGCCATTTACGCCTGCAGACTTGTCAATGCTTCTCGCTAACAATTCTTTTTCTTCAAAGATTTTTCTTCATGTGTGTCTGGAGGTGCTGGCAGAAGCCTTGACAAATGGAACTGGAATGAGATCATGGATTGGATTGTGAACGTGAAACCTGATGATTTTAGTCTTACATACATACCCAAGATTTTGTCAGCAAGAGTTTTGCAGATCTCAAGAGCTCAAGAATGGTCCTGGAGACATTTCAAAAGTCTGATTTCAGGAACGAACATGAAAAAAAATCTCATGTCTAGGAACAAACAGCATACGGAAAATGAATGCTATTTAAACATAACTATCCTATCATGTAGCCATCTTTCCTGCCAGTCTAAAGTCACTCTTATTTTTCTCAAAGACTGGTGTATTGAGTGTATATGTACTACCTCCAACTTATGCCTTTTTTCTGGTTATTTATTAGTTTTCTTCATCTGACAAATGTATTAAAATGGTAGAAGAATGAGGTAAAAAATCGGTAAATACTTCAACAAGATAAAATGTAAAGTTTGCACCATGACCTCGATATTGCGTTCAGTCTGCTTGCAAGTATTCTCTGAATAGCGAGCAAACAAACAAACCATTAAAAAAAGAAAGAAAAAAAAACATCATGGATAGTGACATTCCCTTGTATACTAGAGAGAGAGAGAGAGAGAGAGAGAGAGAGAGAGAGAGAGAGAGAGAGGTTGTTAAAACATCACTTTTCTGCACCAAGAACTCATTTGTGTTCTTCTTACTCTACATCGTTGTTAATTGTTGGCCTTGTATTAACATTCGTTAAAGTCCCAATGGATTTCCCACACGGTCTCTACCTTCACAAACAACTTACCCCCCGTGCCCCACTAATTGGCCCCCGCTAATTGGCCAGGCTTCATTAAGCATGGTCTGTCGGCACTGCATATTGCATCAAGACCCGCTCGTCTCTCCCAGAGAGTAGCCAAAACGGACGTGGAATCCGCAGAGAGATTGAAGGATAGGGATGTTAAGCCGTGACCCTCAACTGTCACTGCATAATAGAAACCTTCGTGCATATACACCACACTGGCTTCCAGTCCTTTCATGCAATCAGTGGGATGTGGGCTAGACAATTTTCAACGTGAATGGAAATATAGGAGTTGATGCGGGCAGGCGCGAGGCCGCCTTCGAAGCACTAAGTGCTCTGGAGACGGTTTTTCTCGTCGTCGAGATTGAAGACGCTTGATTCAGTTTGGTTATAAGGTGCTTGGTGTCTGTTGGGGCACTGTAACAACTCATTCCTCTGTGTGTGTGTGTGTGTGTGTGGGGGGGGGGGGGGGGGGGGGGGCATTGTAAGAGCTTGTTCCTATCCCCATCGCTTGAAGTGCGTCTACCTTGTTTTGTATACATTTTTTCTTATTACGTGTGGAAGTTAAATGCACATGTTTGAAAGGCTACACATTACGGATTACATTATCGTAATATATATATATATATATATATATATATATATATATATATATATATATATATATATATATATATTCCTTCCGTCAGTGATGCTGACGATAATTACAACATTATCTGTCATGAGAACTGTCATCATCATAATGGTAGCATTTGTGCCAGGATGGAAAGGGCACAGCGCGCGCGTACCGAACGGCAGTTTGCAGGCGCGAAGTTTTGCGTAACGTATCTTCATCTGTTCGAACACTTTCGCCTGGTATGTATTTTGGGTTACACCTGGTGTCCATTGCTTTATGGACTATAATATGTTGATATGCCTGTCGTCCGAGAAGATTAATGGAGAGAAAAAAATAACAATATGTGCTTCATTCTTACGAACGATTGTAAACTTATTTTCTTGTGGACTGCGTGTAATACATGATGAACTGTTGGTTTTTTGTTTTTTTTTTTTTTTTTTTTTTTTTTTTTTTTTTTTTCTCCAAGATAAGGAGTAAAAACTCTCTGTTTCACCTGTAACTCACTATTTCGCTCCCCATCCCATTCTTACACCTCCCCTCTCATTTCGCTTTTATATATATATATATATATATATATATATATATATATATATATATATATATATATATATATGGTTTTGTCCACGGACACGGACGTGCCTGTTCAGCAGTACAGTATAACAAAAGATTAATGGAAATGATGATTAAAACATAAGCTTCCTTCGCCAGCGTTTAGTATAGGTTGCATCCGGTGAGTCACGTGATTATTGTCCAGGGAGTTTTATATTTCCCCGGGTTTTTCCGCTCTGGCCAAAAATAAATAAATAAATAAATGAATAAACAAAACAAGTAAAATGGCGTGTGGTGTTCAAAAGGCTCTCACTGCTGTAGTTTTCTCGTTGTTGTTGTTGTTGTTGTTGTTGTTGTTCTTCTTCTTCTTCTTCTCTTTTCTTTTTTTTCTTCTTTTTCTCTTTTTCTTCTTCTTCTTCTTCTTAAGATTATTATCATTATTACTATTCTTATTATTGCTGTTTCTGTCGTGGTTTCGTTCTGATTCCTACATTCTTCTGACGGATGCACGGACGCCGTTTAGTTTAACAATTTTAAAAGATGATTATCAATGGTGTCATGTTATATTCTTCATAATGCACGTTTGAACACTACAGAAGTTTTCTTTCAATAAAACACCAAACCAACTGTACTCCCATGTCGATGTAGCTCTGTTGACACCTTCCTTACAAAATGTAGTCCACCGATCTATAAATCAATCAGCGTTGTTGAAAGTAATTTTGATCGCACAAATTCGCGACCATGTTTTTTAAACAGACACTGACATTAAGTAATGTAGATTATTCACAATGAACCATAATGGATAAACCTACAAAGATACGAAGCCTAAATATGAGGCATGGCTCCATTTTTATGACCTATTGATAGGAAGACAGTGAAGCCACTTCATCGTTAGCTGGGGGAGCGTGCTAAAAAATTATAGTATGACAAAATGTATGTTTTTGCCATAATCTGACTTGAAGAAAAAAAAAACCTTACCTACAGCATTTAAAGGAATAAAAATGTGTATTAGTAAAGAAAAGAAAGGATGAGAATGAAAACAGATAAAAGTCATGGAAGGAAGATTGAAAGACGCAGCGACCAATCAAACATGGACATGGACATGCATTTGGCAAGTTAGAAATACAGAAAGAAAGGAAAGGAAGAAAACGCACGAAGAAAAAAAAAAAAACATGCTGTAATTAAAATGAATGAAACGAAAACATGAAAGAGAACACAGTAACATAGGGTATGGGAGAGGGAAAAACTTACCCGAAACAAAGTTCACACACACACACACACACACACACACACACACACACACACACACACAATGTAATGATCATAAAACAAAATGCCAAAAGAACAGAAATAGATGTAATATACATACACAACGGATGAAAAAAAAAAAAAAATTATAAATGGTGGATGATTTAAAAAAAAAAATCACTAGATTTAAAAAAAAAAAGATCACTAGAAAACAAAAAAAGAAGAAAAAAGAAGGAAAGTGAGAAAGAACACATGAATGAATGAACGAACGAACAGGTGAACAAACGAACGAACGAACAAATGAATGAATGAATAAATGAATGAATGAAGAATGAAAAAGAAAGAAAAAAAGGAAAGAAAGAAAGAAAGAAAGAAAGAAAGAAAGAAAGTAAGACAGAATGCCGAAAAGAATGAACAAACAAACGAAGAAGGAAGGAAGGAATGGAGGAAGGAAGGAAGGAAGGAAGGAAGGAAGGAACGAACGAACGAACGAATGAGAAAAAGGAGTTTGGTTTTGCTGTGAAACACGACACCCATGTCTTTGTCTGCTATTCTTAGAAGTCCTTGCCACGCCCTGCTCTATACTACAACTTTGAAGAGAAAAAAAGGTGTGTGTGTGTGTGTGTGGGGGGGGGGGGGGGGGGGAATAAATGGAGCAACTAACGGTGTAGTGAGACTAAAATACAAGTTCCGAAAAAAAACAAGCCCCGTATGTTCCAGAGCGAATGCACATGATGTGACGCACTTTCGATCTAAAAGAAAGGGGAATAAAAATCAGGAGGTGCAATCATTGTCATTCTGATTGCTCGTTTCCTATACTTGTAGCGGTTACTGTTCTCCCGAAGAATAATTCCCAAATTAAACGAGAAATGTGCCGTGGTCACGTTCACCGCGCTGGGGCTTTGAGGTACAAGGGTTTGAGACAATAAACCTTGTTTGAAGAATTTGTCAAAGCTTACTTAACAACAAATGTCCCACGCTGCTATCGATTCCAAAGCAAGACGTTTATGCATCAATGCATATATTGAAAAAAAAGTTGTCCTTTTTTTTTTTCAAGAGTAAGCTATGAAAAGTGTTACAAATTTGTACGGTTTTCTCATTGACAATAGTAGTATGACGATGGAGGATAGTTTTATATACACACCCCGCATTATTACAGTTTTTGAGCATGCAAACATAAGTCTGCACAAGCTTTTTTTTTTTCTAGCAATACTACATTTCTAGCAAACAGCTTTCTGACTGTAGTAGCAATAACATAGTGAAAACTTGCAGTGTTGGGATTCGGCGAAATACCTTTTTCCTGTCGTCCCGCCCATATTTCACCCATTTTCATCTTCTAGCATCTCTATCCTACTAGAAAGCCTTGGGGAAAACAAACAAACAAACAGAAAAGTACGCACGAGAGAAAAATAAGGCTGCAATCTCGAAAAAACAACAACAACAACAATATATATATATATATATATATATATATATATATATATATATATATATATATATATATATATATTATGAGAGTAATTTGTTTCAAAGCCCCCGACTAGATATCCAGATGCGTACTGATTTTAAAAAAAAAATGCTCATTGATTCATTGGATTGTCTGATTATGAAACGCACTATCTGAAATGAAAAATATTATCCATTTTTTATAAGAATATCCATGAACCTCATGAATGCCCTTGTAAAAAGTTAGAACATAAACTTATAAA
>JADBJO010002496.1:252500-255000 GCA_016801955.1 Conus betulinus
TCTCTCTCTCTCTGTCTCTCTCTCTCTCTCTCTCTCTCTCTCTCTCTCTCTCTCTCTCTCTCTCTCTCTCTCTCTCTCTCTCTCCAATTACCTTCCGTCTACGTAGCTCAGTTTTCTTTGTACTGTATGTTTTTTTTTTTTTTTCTGTCTGTGTATATGTCTGTTTTTGACGTGTATTGTCTAACGTCTAACCCGTTCTCTCTCTGTTTTGGAAGGCTTACGTTCATCGATTCTTGAAGTTTGCTTGGAAGTTACAATGCAAACGTCATAGACTTGATTCTGTCTTTAGGAAGAAAAAAAAAATTACTATTCCAACGTTTTCATTTTCAACTTCTTAGCGGCTCAAATGACTCGGAGGGTGTTATATGACAAAATCGCGCAACTGCCTTCACAAATTTATGGCCGGATTCTGGGATGCATCTGCCATTCCTGAATTGCATTGTCGATGCTGAATTGAGCTGCACTGAGGTGAACCTTCAAGTTGGGAGATAGGCGCATGGGGCAGGAGTCAGGGTCCCCAGCAGCTGAAGAGACTGTGTGGACTGGGCCGAACAAGGTTCAGGGGTTGGCCCAGTGGATAGAATGCAGTCTGGACTGTTGGCAACAACAGTAACATCATCAACAACAACAATAACAACTGCAACAACAACAGCAAAAACTGCAGCAGCAGCAGCAGCAGCAGCAACAGCAGAAACCACAACAACAGTGACAACAACAACAACATCATCAAAACAAAGGTGCAGAGTAGACTAATGACGAGGGGGGCGGGCGGAAAAGATCAGTTGGTAGAGCACCGGACTCGTGATCCAGGGGTTACGGGTTCAAATTTCGGTACAGGGGGGATGTTTCCCTCGGAGTTAACATTGGTTCTGATTCCATTCCCCATATAGTCCTTCAAATGATACGGAACCACGGGACCGTTCCCCTTTCATTTTCATTAAGGAAGCAACAGGGCGTGTGGACTTGTCCATATCACCTGCGCTGTATTTTCTTAGCTGCGACAGTATATCGCATGCAGCCTTTGCAGCGAGGTGGATAATTTTTTAAAAAAGACTGGGAAGAGGGTCTCGTTGACGATCCTGAAGGAAATGCGTGGTCAGCTCTCTCTGTCTCTGCCTCTCTCTCTGTCTGTCTCAGTCTCAGTCTCAGTCTCTCTCTCTCTCTCTCTCTCTCTCTCTCTCTCTCTCTCTCTCTCTCTCTCTCTCTCTCTCTGTCTCTCCCTCTGCCCGCGTGCGTGCGTGTGTGTGTGTGTGTGTGTGTGTGTGTGTGTGTGTGTGCGTGCGTGCGTGCGTGCGTGCGTGCGTCACACGAGTGCGTGCAGGCGTACATGCTTGTGTGCTTGCGTGCGCGCGTCTGTGGGTAAGTGTTTGTGTGTGTGTGTGTGTGTGTGTGTGTGTGTGTGTGTGTGTGTGTGTAAGTGTGTGTATGTTGTGTGTGTGTGTGTGTGTGTGTGTGTGTGTGTGTGTGTGTGTGTGTGTGTGTGTGTGTGTGTCCTCATTAGGTTCACTAGTCTTAGTTAGGTAAATGTTTTTTTTTAAACTTCGCAGAGAAACCGTTGTACATTAAGGCGTAAAGATATTCTCCAGTCGACAACCTTAACCAGATCATTCAAAAAGCTGCTGTGGCCTCTTGTGTCCAGTTTTGAGATAATCCGCGCTCGATGTGAAATAAATCATGACTATTTCACAAGGACCCCCCTCCCCCTCCCACGACCCCCGGTGAATCCAAGTCCACACCCTTATTCCCCTCCCCCCCCTCCTCCCCCCACCACCCCCCCCCCCACTCCCCCCCCCCCCCCCCAAAAAAAAGAGAAGAAGAAAGAAAAGGGCAGGGGAATCAGCTATTTCACTCACCTAGAACAATGCTTTATTCATCAGTTCCAGAAGCCAGCCGGAAAGTTCGAGTTTTTACCTTTGATTTTGTTCATTTGAAAGGCCTTTTCATATAAAGATTACTGACTGAAGTTTTATGTATCATCAATGCTAGTCAAAGACACACATGGATTTCCCCACCCCCTCTCCCCGGATATCTCTCTCCTTTGTTTTTCTGCATTTAACAAACAGGCGCAGAAAAAAAAAATGATCTCTTCAATTTTGAAATCTTGATCGAAAGGCAAAGCTGGGTCAAACTGAGAACGATACAGTATCCTGTATAAACATTTTTTTTTTTTGTTCCAGACACACAGCGGAGAGGACACTAATAGGCAGGCTCACCCACAGGCGGTAACGTCATCTGATTTTCTGAAGCTCCCCAGATTTAAAACGAAACCAAAATAAAAATGAAAAAGATAGCATCATGTTCCGTTGCGATGATTCATCTGTCCAATGCTTTAGTGGGAACGATGTGTCAACACTGTACGAATAAAAACAAGTAAAAAAAAATAATCAGTTTGTTAATGTATGTTTTAACACCTTCTGTGTGATATTGTCGTAGTTCGTACTGATTCAAAGCTTTCTTCAGCTTCGTTTTTTTTTTTTTTTTTTTTTTTTTTTTTTTTTTT
>JADBJO010002496.1:262500-272500 GCA_016801955.1 Conus betulinus
GGTTGTTGACAGGGAACAGTTTCCTCAGTGTGATTGTTGACAGCAGACTTTATCTTCAGTCTGATTATTGGCAGTGCACTCTGTCATCAGTGGAACATTTCCACATGCACCATATATTCACGGATTTGCTTTCCAGGTGTGGTCTTCAAAAGCACTGAATAACCACAATAAAGATTGGTATGAAACGAAATCTGAAATGAGGCAGGGTACAGTCTACAGTAAAATGCAAACAACTAGGTTAACTCGTGCTACCATGATGAACAATAATTATGGGAGATGTCCCATTGTGTGTTCTGTTTGATGTGTTTCATTTTTGCTGGGCGATTTTTTGTGTAAGCTATATTTGTTTGGAGTTATGGGATTCTCTCTAGTTTTCAAATGGGCAGAATTTAGAAAGAAAAGGGGTTACCGCCTTGGACAGAGACAAACAGATTATGGAACAAAACACAATGCATTTCGACCTCTTGGGTCTCCTTCCGGGAAAAGCAAACATTTAGGACAGTGAAAATGAAGAACGAGAAACCACTTATCTTCTCATAATCTTTGGAACTAACTTTCGAACTAAGAACAAGAGTTACACCACCTGCTTGTTATCCATTATAAAGGTTGATTTCCAGATATGACAAATCATTTGTACAGAGGATTTTAGTCTGAGTTTTTTTTTTTTTTTTTTTTATATCATTTGTGTTTGTGTTGTATGGTTGTCTGCTTGCTAAAATTTCAATATCCATTTGAAGAAACTATGATCAGAGATCATTGACAGGGAGAACATGATCTGTTTTATTTCAGGAGAGCTGACAGTGATAAAATGATCTGACTTGTCTCTGGATAGCTGAAAGCTCAAAAGACGTCTCAGTGAACACAAAGCCAGTGCGAGAGAACCAAAAACACAAAGCAGAAGCAAGCATGCATTTTTCATGACAAAAAGGCAGTTTGGCCGTCATGAGAATTGTGGCCGTCATGCGCATATAAACACGTATGTTTGAAAAAAAAAAAAAAAGAAGAAGCTCTTTGGGGTCCAGCTTTTTGTCCATTTCATCGTCGGGGAATTACTTTGCGCTTCACGTCTTTCGTTTGGGTTCACTGATTTCTTTGATCTCTTGGCCTCTTTCGTTTCCTGCATTATATGTCTTAGAAAGAAATGACGGCAGTTTCTTTGATCTGATTGTAAAGACGATTTCTTGAATAGTAATTTTGAAAAATAATGTTCAGTTCAAAGAAGTAATCTATGTGTTTCAAATATATATATATATATATATATATATATATATATATATATATATATATATATATATATATATATATACATATGACAAAAAATAATCTGATAATGATTGAATTTAAAATCAAGCAGTTTGCAATGATGTGGTAGGATTCTTTTCTCCTGTATAACCTCATCTCTGATGCCTTTCAGTTTACGTTAGTTCCACGTTGATAATGCTGACTCACCATGGATATAATTGTGCCGGCTTCAGCATTGTCCGTCCACAGACAGTAATCAACATCAGCTGGTCATGCGGCCGTCCATCACAGCAGACACTGTACTGCCACCACATCCCTTGGGCAGTGGTCACTGCGTCCTATTCTGGGCGACTCTAGGTAAGACACGGCACCTCAGGCCTCCTGGTGGTGGCTGTGATGACGTGGCCGTGGAGCTGCTGGGAGTAGGGAGCATTTCCTCAGGGTGGCACCACGTGTAACATCCTGGCCTGTCAACTTTCATTATTAGTCTCACTGATATGTTTTCAATGATCTAGTTAGATTAGCGTATCAATAGCGGTGGGTGTGAGGTTTCTTTTTTTTTTCCTCTGTTGTTCTTTTTCTTTTTTTTTTCTTTTTTTCTTTTTTTTTTTTTTTTTTTGGGGGGGGGGGGGGGGGGCTCTCTTTTTTGCAAGCTATTTACTTTAAAAAGAAAGTTCTACCTTGATTCGAAGGAAAACAGTTACTGTAAGTTTGTTATGCAAGGAAACCAATTCCTGCTTTTGTTTAAGATCCAGGCCCTGTCAGTGTTGTTTGTGGAGCGCTGTGGTGTTGCTCTTGTTTCTGTCAAGTGAGTCTGCTTCTTTAATGAGCACGTTTCTCTTTTTTTTTTTTTCCTTTCTGTTTTCTTTACACTCTACCTTCTGTCTGATTGATGTCAGTGCACTTTATCCCCTGTGTGATTGTTGACAGTGGGCGCTGTCCTCAGCGTGATTGTTGACAGTATACAGTATCTTCAGTGTTATTGTTGACAGCGAACTCTATCCACACTATATGATTGTTGACAGCACACTTATCTTCAGTCTGATTGTAGGCATTGCTCTCGATCATCAGTAAGATTTCCGGTTGGACGGTTTATTCCCAGAGTTGCTTCCCTTGACCTGGTGTTCCACAGCAACGACTGACCGCGGTGACGTATGGTCTGAAATGAAAGCTGAAATGAGGCAGGGACAAACAACAGTAAATAACAAACAAGTAAGGTAAGTCTTGCTGCCATGATACAAAAATAATTACAGAAGATATCTCCATCTTTGTTCTCTGTGTGTGCTCTGTTTTTCATTTCTTCTGCTTGGCAATGTAGTATTATGAACAGGATCCATTTGATGTTATGGGCCTGGAATTATTTTTCGTCTTGGGAGCATGAGCTTCCCTTACTCGTTTCTTATTCACTATAATGGTTGCTTTCCAGATACCGCATTTTTTTTTTTCTAAAGATAATTTGGTCTCAGTTGTTTGGTTTCATATTGTTTTTGTTTGTATTGTTCAGCCCTCATGCAAGGTTTTCAACCATCAGGTTGAAGAGAATGTGATCAGAGATCATTGATAGTTGGATCGTAAGGACATGATCTGACTATGTTTGGGGGAGTGTAGACCTTACCTGATGCCTCAGGGGAAAACAAATCCAGTGCCTGAGAAGCAGAGACACAGCAAAGAAGCAGGCACATAATTTCCATGACACACAGGCAGTGTGGTGGTCATTGTGCAGGCAAACTTGTATGTCTGAAAAGAAACGTCGCTCTTTTGGGCCTGGCTGACGACTATCCACTTCATCGTCAGGGAATTGCTTTGTGCTTGAATTGACTGGTTTGGGCTCACCGGTTTCTTTCATCTTTGCCTTCCTTGCTTGCAGCATCGTTTGTCGGAGACTGAAAGGACGGCAGTGTTTCTGGTCCGATCAGAGAGATCTTTTGTTCAACCCTTTCTTCTGATATGGCTTTTTTTTTTTAATTCATAAAAAAGAACAAAAGTTACTCAAAGAAATAAGACACGATAAAAAAGCATAGTTATTTCAGCTGGAAGTTCTATACCCTTACAAGTTTTGAAGCAGAACAGGATAATGGAACACATCTGGTCTGTTTTAAAGGAAAAGAAAAAGTATACAATAATACCCCAAAACCACACATTACCAGCCAACCAACCTACGGAACTTTGAAATAAGATAATAAAAGATGTTTGTATGTGTACGGAGTGCGTAAACAGTTAGACAAGCCAGCAAAAGCAGACGGATTTTCATCTATATTTGCATCCCCTCTACTTTCTTTATGAAGAGAAAAAAAGGATGCTTTCATTGAATGAGTTTCCATTACGACTGAATAATGTTGTATGATCGCACTGCGGTACCCTTTAGCAAAACCATTATTGCCAAGCTTCTCGGGATATTGATACTCAGGATTCCATCTTCGATTCTCTGGTAGCGATAAATGGAAAGGGAGACATCACAGCCTCAATGCAGTTTCAAAAAGTTAATGCAGAAATGTAAGAGATGTAAGAATAGAAGAGAAATACACATGGTGACATATTCTAACAGCTCATCAGAAGGCACGCACACAGACACACACACACAGACAAAATCAAACACACACACACACACACACGCGCGCGCGCGCGCGTGCCCTCACACGCACAACCACGCACGCATACGTGCACGCACACACACACACACACACACACACACACACACACACACACACACACACACACACACGCACACACACACACAAACGCACACACACACACACATGTACGCACGCACGCACGCACGCACACACACGCACACACACACACACACACACACACACACACACAACCACGCACGCACGCACGCGCGCACACACACGCACACACACACACACACACACACACACACACACACACACACACACACACACACACACACACACACACACACACACACACACACACGCACGCACGCGAGCGCGCGCGCTCGCACACACACACACACAACCACGCACGCACGCATGTGTGTGTGTTTGTGAGTGTGTGAGTGCACACTAGAAACGCGCACACACACACACACACACACACACACACACACACACACACACACACACACACACGCACGCACGCACACACACACACACACACACACACACACACACACACGCGCGCGCGCGCGCGCGCGCGCGCACACAGAGTTATTGACACATAATCACGCGCTGTCTTTCGCAAAGAACAAAAGGCTAACTCTGATAACAACGCCATGTTAAAATCACTTGACAATGATATGTGCTTTGTCCTTTATGATTTCACCTCAGATGCCACTTCACTTGCACTAACTCCACGCTGATGATGCTGACTCAGCATGGACATCACAGCATCGCAGCAGACACTGTACTGCCACCACATCCCTTGGGCAGTGGTCACTGCGTCCTATTCTGGGCGACTCTAGGTAAGACACTGCACCTCAGGCCTCCTGGTGCTGGCTGTAATGACGTGGCCGTGGAGCTGCTGGCAGTAGGGAACATTTCCTCAGGGTGGCACCACGTGTAACATCCTGGTCTGTCAACTTCCATTATTTGATCTCAGTGGCATGTTTTCCATGTTCCATGTTGGTCAGAGTATCAATAGCGATAGGTATGTGTGTGTGTGTGTGTGGGTGCAGGGGGGGGGGGGGGGGGGGGGGGTCTTTTTTTTTTTTTTTTTTTTCTTTTTTTTTTTGGGGGACGGGGGGGGTTGCACGGTACGTCTTTTTTTCTTTTTTTTTTTTTTTTTTTTGGGGGGGGGGAGGGGGGGGGGGGGGGGACGGTTGGGATGGGGTTGGGAGGGGGTTGGTAATGAGTTGGATGTAGGGATTTGGCTCTCTTTTTTTCCAATATGATACTACTTCAAAAAAAAAAAAAAAAATCTACCTAAGTACGAAGCAAAACATTTTCTTTAAGTTTGGATGTGTTGTTTTTTTCTTTTGCTTTTTTTTAATTCTTATTTTGAAAGAAACTAATTATTCCTAATTTTTGACACTGCACTGATGTAATACCAACAAACAGATCTGTTTGTCTGTATTGTCTTGTAGAAGTAATATGCTTTCTTTTTGGTTTAGGTCAACTCGTTTTCAAACTAACTGCACTGATTATTTGTTTAAATGTCTGCTACTCTTAGCCAGATCGTCCACAGTATACTCTACCATCTGTCTGATTTGTGACGATGTAACCTACCTCCTGTGTGCTTGATTACACTGCACCCTCTACCATCTGTCTGATTTGTGACGATGTAATCTACCGCCTGTGTGATTGTTTACTGTGCACCCTCTACCATCTGTCTGATTTGTGACGATGTAGTCTACCGCCTTTGTGATTGTTTACACTGCACCCTCTACCATCTGTCTGATTTGTGACGATGTAATCTACCGCCTGTGTGATTGTTTACACTGCACCCTCTACCATCTGATTCAGTGTGATTTGTCTACAGTGAACTCTGACTTCAGTGTGATGTGGACTGCGCACTCTCTTCAGTCTGATTATTGGCAGTGCACTCTGTCATCAGAGGAAGATTTCCAGATGTACTGTTTATTCCCAGATTTGCTTTCCATATCTTCGTCTTCCACAGCACTGACTAACCACAGTGAAGGCTGGTTTGAAAGGAAATCTTGAATGAGGCAGGGGCACAGCAAACAGGAAATAACAAACAAGTTGTGGAACTCTTGCTCCCACGATTGAAAAAAAAAAATTCACAGGCGGTGCATGTTTTGTTCTGTATGCTCGGTGTTGCCATTTGTGCTCAGTGATTTGGTCTCATGATCAGCATTCATTTGGAGTTATGGGCTTGTAATTCTGTTTCATTATGTGAGCGAGAGCTGCCCCACGTGTTTGCTATTTACTATAAAGATTGCTTTTGCAGACACCAGAAAGCCTTTCTACAGAGGATTATAGTCTGAAGTGTGTTTTGCTCCCATATTGTTTTGTTTCTTATGGTTTGGTTCTCTTGCTGCAAAGTGTCAACCACCATGTGAAAAGAATATGATCGGAAATCGTGGATAGCTTGTGAATAGTAAGCACATGATCGGACTCATGTCCACCGCGTTGAGGCCTCAAGAAACCCCACAGTGAAACCAAAACCAGTGCCAGAGAAGAAGAAAACAACTAGAAGCAAGCTCACATTTTTTCATGACAAAAAAAAGGCAACGTAGCCTTCACGCGCAGGTAAACATGTATGTCTGAAAAGAAAGATGGCTCCTTTGGGCCCTCCTGAGTATCCATTTTACCGTCAGGAAATTAATCCGCTTTTCACGGCTTTGGTTTGGGATCAATGGTTTCTTTTATCTCTTTGTCTCTCTCGTTTGTTGCATCGTTTGCCTCTGACTGAAAGGATGGCACTGTTTTCGGTCTGATCAATAAGACGTTTTGTCTAATCAGATTGTTCTGAAATAAGAATGTTACAAAAAGAAACCGCAGTTTTAGCTAAAAGTTTTATATGTCTGCAAGCTCTGAAGCAAAACGGGTCAGATAATGCAATACTTCTGATTCACACACACACACACACACACACACACACACACACACACACACACACACACACACACACATACACGCGCGCACACGCGCGCGCGAGCACACACACACACACACACACACACACACACACACACACACACACACACACACACACACACACACACGCACGCACACACACACCCCCACACACACACACACACACACACACACACACACACACACCACAATAAACACAAGCTTTGATAAGTTTATAAGACATGTTTTTTTTATGTTCATGAAAGGCATATATATCCAGATTAGTCTGCGAATGTAGATTACATGTTGAACCTGCAGATCATCCGCTTTCTTTAGAAACAGAAATAAAGAACGGATGCTTCCTTTGATAGTGTTTCCCTTACCACTGAGTAATGTCGTATGATCGTGCTCCTCTACCCTCCTGGGATGTTGTTATTGCTTCTCGGGACATTGATATTCAAAATTCCCTCTTCTATTATGGGGGGGGGGGGGGGGGGGGGGGGGGAGGATGAGAAAGAAAACATCTCAACCTGCAGTGTCACAAAACAAAGTGAATTCAGAACTACATTAATGAAATGGAAATTGATACCGTGGAAACAGAGACTTGGGGGTGCACACACACACACACACACACACACACACACACACACACACACACACACACACACACACACATGCGCGCGCACGCACGCACGCACGCACGCACGCACGCACGCACGCACGCACACACACACACACACACACACACACACACACACACACACACACACACACACGTACTGACTGACTGACTGAAACCATTTACTGTCAGATTAACATAGTGTTGTACTGACATACACACGTGCGCACTCACGCACATACACGCCCGCACGCCCAGCAGCATGCAGGCACATGCATGATCTCTTATGTCTTAAGAAATATGGTAATTACGACAATAAATACCAGGTTAAAGTCAAACACTCTACAGTGATATGCTATGACTCTTTGTCTCTCCTCCCTCATCTCTGACCTAATGTCAGTAGTATTCTGTGATTCCCCCGCTTATCCTGCTGACTCAGCATAAGCATCCTGCGACAGCTTCAGCATCGTCCGTCCACAGACAGAAATCAACATCAGCTGGTCATGCGGCCGTCCATCACAGCAGACACTGTAGTGCCACCACATCCCTCGGGCAGTGGTCACTGCGTCCTATTCTGGGCGCTCTAGGTAAGACACCACACTTCAGGCCTCCTGGTGGTGGCTGTGATGACGTGGCCGTGGAGCTGCTGGGAGTAGGGAGCATTTCCTCAGGGTGGCACCACGTGTAACATCCTGGTCTGTCAACTTTCATCATTGATCTCACTGACCTGCTTTCCATGTTCCAGTGTTGTCAGTGTCTCAATAGTGATGTGTGTGAGGTTTCTGCTTTTTTTCTTGCTTTTTCTTCTTCTTCTTTTCTCTTCTTCTCTTTCTTTCTCTTTCTTTCTTTCTCTCTTTCTTTCTTTCTTTTTTTTTGTCGGAAGGGGGAATGTGGAGACTGAGGATGCACTTTTTTTCCCCCTCTACGATTTCCTTCGAAAAGAAAGTTCTACCCTAGTACTAAGCTAAAAAAACACTGCTATAAATTTGTTTTGCAATGAAACGAGTTGCTGCCGATTGCTGACACTGCACTAATGATTTCTGAAAATGCGCGCTACTTTCAGCCTGGGAGTTTACAGCACACTCTATCTTCCCTCTGACTGTTGATGATTCACTCTATCGCCTGTTCGATTGTTGACAGTCTACTCTATCTTCCCTCTGACTGTTGATGATTCACTCTATCTCCTGTTTGATTGTTGACAGTCTACTCTATCTTCCTTTTGACTGTTGATGATTCATATATATATATATATATATATATATATATAAACTTAGAACAAAACAACAACAAAGAAGAAAGAAAACTGAGAAAAGCTTAATTTGCTTGCGAGCTTTGATGCAGGGTGGGCAAATGATGCAATGCATGCAACAGAAACTTTGAAATAAGCAGGGAGATGATTTTTTTATGTAAGAAGTGCGTAAATATACAAAACGGTATGCAAATGTAGATTATATGTTTATGTTCATTTCGATCTCCTCAAACACACACATATATATATATATATATATATATATATATATATATATATATATATAATAAAATTATAAACAAAGCTTGCTCTTATGTCTCAGACTGTAGAAATAGGGGATGATAAGCCTTCATGTCTGCAGTGGTAGATGAATCTGCCTAACTGACAGTATGTGCTTGAGTGGGTGAATGGGGAGTAATAAATGCTTCTCAAAATGAACCTTCAGCAAGCTTATAATCTCCAAAGCGGGAGACCATCTCCAATGGGGAGGAAGCTCACTAACATATAACTCCTGTCAGATACCGGTATTTCGAAACCTGATTGTTTCTCCTCAGTGACCGCGGAAAGTGGTAATTTTGACTCCTCTGCCTTCTTGGTTTTAAGAAGAATGCTATACCAGAAAAAGGCTGGTGTGCAATACCGTAGTATGTTTGTTGAGTTTTTCAAAAAACTAACCAAAGGTGCCACCAAAGAAGCAAAAGAAAATCATGAAAGAGCAAAACAAGCTACATTTTCTTGAAAAAAGTAGAAAATATAAAAAAGATAACCTCTTAAGACACAAGTGCTGAGGGCCAGTTCTTGGAATGAATCCCGCAAGGGACTAAATTCAAGATAAATACCGAGCACCATTCCAGCAACTTCCAGAAACAATCAGGTTTGGAAATATCGGTATCTGACCAGGAGTTATATGTTAGTGAGCTTCCTCCCCATTGGAGATGGTCTCCCGCTTTGGAGACTATAAGCTTGCTGAAGGTTCATTTTGAGAAGCGTTTATTACTCCCCATTCACCCACTCAAGCACATACTGTCAGTTAGGCAGAATCATCTACCACTGCAGATATGAAGGCTTATCACCCCCTTATTTCTACAATCTGAGACATAAGAGCAAGCTTTGTTTATAATTCAATATTTCTTGCAGTCATTGCATCACCTAGCTGCTCTGTAAGTTGCTGGAATGGTGCTCGGTACTTATCCTTGGAATTTATTGTTTTATTGTGTGTGTGTGTGTGTGTATATATATATATATATATATATATATATATATATATATATATATATATATATATATATATATATATATATGTCTGAAAAAGGAACATGGCTTTCCTGGGCCCGGCTGATTGTCCATTTTATCGTTAGGAAATGTTTACACTTGATTTCATTAGTTTGG
>JADBJO010002496.1:277500-280000 GCA_016801955.1 Conus betulinus
TGCTTAAACATCCGACTTTCATTGAAGACTAATGTAATGTTTTGTGCCAGTCCCCTTGTGTATCTTTGACTTCATCAAGGTATTAGCTGCTCAAAATTCCCCAGACATCACAGAATCATGGGGTAGGCAGAACATGAGTGTGTACAGCAGCAAAAAAAAGTAAGCGGAACTACTGGATCACACACACACACACACACACACACACACACACACACACACACACACACACACACACACACACACACATGCATACTATATTTTGTTATTATTATCATTATTTTACACACTATGACAACCCTAACAAAGTCTTACGGGTCAGCTGGTCCACAAAGAACATGTACGTAGCTGATAAATCTCGCGCACTTCTGTCCAACTCTTTCTAATGTCCTTATGCTTACCACGCCCCATTTGCATCGTACCCGTTTCTTCCCACACCGTCCTCTGTCAGACCAATTGTCCACACCACTGATCTTAGTTCTACACCATGACTCACGTCTTCGCTCTTCACTGGATGCACTCAGACACATGGGGAAATAGACTGGATAATTACTCTGGCACCGATGCCAGACTAAAAAAAAAGTTGGGTGTTTTTTTTTCTTCTTTTTTTTTTTTTGGTCGGTCCTTGAGGAACTGATCAAGCAATATTGAAATATGCGTGACTAGTTTTTGTTTGTTTGTTTGTTTGTTTTTGAGAAAGAAATAAGAATGTATATGTATAAAATAGTGTAAAGTGTAGATACTAGTTAGAAGGGGGAACTCACTTTCAATTGTCCGATGGTTCATTTTGTTGACGCACAGCCAGCAAGAGTTTGACACCCATGTGCTTTCTTCTCTATTTGTTTTTCTTGTTGTTGTTTTTTTTTGACTATGCCCTGATTTTGATTGGCATCTCACTATGTCATTCCAACTCTCCCTACCCCCCCCCCCCTCTCTCTCTCTCTCTCTCTCTCTCTCTCTCTCTCTCTCTCTCTCTTCCTCCCTCCCTCCTCTCTCTCTCCCATCGGCCTCTCTCTCACTCTCTCTGTCTCTCTCTCTCTCTCTGTCTGTCACACACACACACACACACACACACACACACACACGCACGCACGCACGCACGCACGCACGCACGCACGCACGCACGCACACAAACATGCGTGTACGCAGACACACATATGCACACATACACACACGAACGTGCGCGCGCGCGCACACACACACACACACACACACACACACACACACACACACACAGAGAGAGAGAGAGAGAGAGAGAGAGAGAGAGAGAGAGAGAGAGAGAGAATGAAACAAACAGACGTCCCAGATCTCTTGTTTGGAATCTCTCTCCTGCCTGTCTCTTGGAGACATGCCAGCCTGTGGCACTGCTCATCGTGTTCATTTCTGTCGTGGTGTCTGAAACAAATCACTGACGTCTTCTCTGTCTACAGCCCCTGGGATTCCAAATATCGGTATACCCTGACATTGGCTGCGCTGGTAAAGTGTAGCGAAAGGTGAAGAGAAGAATGGACTGGCTGATTCAATTAGCAACGTGCCAGACCAAGAGATTAGCTTGTCGTTGAGCTATAGATGTGGAATATCAGGCGGCTGGATGATACAGACGGGAGAACCAAAATGTAAGGCGTTTGGTGATAATTGCATTTCTTGCATGGGAAAGCGCTTCCGCAGCAGTTTTCGTCTTCTTCAGTAGTCTTGTACTTTTCTCTCTCTCTCTCTCTCTCTCTCTCTCTCTCTCTCTCTCTCTCTCTCTCTCTGTTTGCGTGTCTGTCCGTGTGTTCTCTCTCTCTCTCTCTCTCTCTCTCTCTCTCTCTCTCTCTCTCTCTCTCTCTCAGAATTTCAACTGCATCGCGGCATTTATCAAGAGAGAGAGAGAGAGAGAGAGAGAGAGAGAGAGAGAGAGAGAGAGAGAGAGAGAGAGAGGGAGGGGAGAGAGAGGGGGGTCAACATTACAAACAAGCACACAACTGGATCTTGAATCTCATCCTTCTCATTCCAACTTTTATCAGGCACAAACCTGCAGCGTGTTCATTTCTTTTTTCTTTCTTTCTTTTTTTTTTTTTTTTTGCTGTCCCGGTGGTGTTCAGTGGCGCCTGTTTCTGATCTAACACATACGCAGGACACCACCTACTAAGCCCCCTACTGACGACAATAATTGCTTAGTCGCGGAGCCGGCGTGAGTGAGCTCTCCCTCCGGAGGGCGCCACCACGTCCGTCCAACGACAGCCCCCATGGACTCGCCGATACCGGTGACCCCGACGGAACCAAACCAAGGCCACAGACGTGGAGAGGACATCGAAACTGAGGTCACCATGAGAGCAGGGCATGAAGGCCACAGAATTTGAGAGATTTTTTTTTTTTTAAATGTTGATCGATGAGAATGAGCATGATTAAGATGATGCTACGGATTTTCCATTTCGGTCTGAGACTACATGACAGGGCTGTACTCTACGCTTCCTTTCATAATATATCCCGGCGTCAACCAGGCCCGAGAGATACAGGCACC
>JADBJO010002496.1:282500-287500 GCA_016801955.1 Conus betulinus
GTGTGTGTGTGTGTGTGTGTGTGTGTGTGTGTGTGTGTGTGTGTGTGTGTGTGTGTGTGTGTGCGTGCGTACGTGTGCGTGTGCGTGTGTGTCTGAGTGTACGCCTGTATGTGTGGGGGGGGGGGGGGGGGGGGGGGGGCGTGCACGCGCGCGAGCACGTGCATGTCTGCATAGCGACAGAGAGACAGAGGTAGAGGCAGACCACAGGAAGAAATGAGATACAGCGTCCTAACGAACAGAACTCTCTCTCTCTCTCTCTCTCTCTCTCCTCTCCTCTCTCTCTCTCACGCTCTCTCTCTCTCTCTCGCCGCTTGCTTGTTTGCTCGCCCTGAGTTTGTCTCTATCTTGTTTTGAACTTCAGTTTTGGCGAACCGTTCCGCCATTGAGGTTCTTTTGGTTCTGGTGTGGGAATGCATCAACACCTCAGAAGATCGAAATGAAATTAACCAGAGGATTTTTGCTTTGTCTTTTTTTTTCTTTTGAATGAGTTACAGGTTCTACATATTCTGTGTTTTTTTTCTTTTTACACGATGTTCTCTCTCCTGCTCTCTCTCTCTCTCTCTCTCTCTCTCTCTCTCTCTCTCTCTCTCTCTTTTCTATCTACCTACATGTATCTGTCTATCTCCCCCTTTTTCAACCATATCTATCAGCAAGCATTCACAAGCGCACGTGTGAATTTTACACGCACACACACACACACAACACACACACACACACACACAGGGACACACACATACACACACAGGGACACACACAGGGGACACACACACACACACACACACACACACACACAGGGACACACACACACACACACACACACACACACCACACACACACACAGGGACACACACACACACACACACACAACACACACACACACACGCGCGCGCGCGCGCGCGCGCGCGCGCACACACAACACACACACACACACACACACACACACACAGACCGAGAGAGAGAGAGAGAGAGAGGAGAGAGAGAGAGAGAGTGCACCCAAACTGCCTTTGGCTCATCTGTTTTTATACGCTTTTTCGTTGAACAACACTTACCACACCACAAACCTCATTGTATCTGTTTCTTCTCACGCTGTCCCTCATCTAATCATTGAAGGGTCCCCTGTGCTCACCTTTGTCTGCGTGTCTACACCTTCACACATGTCTTCGTCTTTCAGTGGGTATACCCAGGCACATGGCAAAACGGACTAGGTCACTAGATTGGAACCGATGCTGATTAAAATCAGTTAGAAAGGAATTTCTGTGGAACGTTAAGTGAAAAGAAGAGTTGTCGTCACGTGCACAGTGATCTATCTATCTATCTATCTATCTGGGCATATATTTGGTAGAACATCAAGTGACAGGAAGAGTTGGCGTCACGATCAACTCTCCATCTGCCTGTCTGTTCTGGCTATCTATCTATCTATCGTTCTATCTATCTATCGTTCTGTATGCCTGTCTGTCGATCTATCTAGGCATATATTTTTGCACACACACTCACACAACACACACACGAACATATAGACAATTACATGTACAGATTTACTAAGTAGGGAAGACAATTTCCAACCCCTGACAAATGACACAACTGACAAAATCATTCTTCAGTTAGTATATAATAACATAACTGGACACTATTATTTATTGTTCTGGAATGCACAAAGGTTGGTAGTGACTGTTTCGGTAATATGAATGAAAAGTTATCAGGATGGGGGGCATTTTAAATAGTCGAATACAACATACTAATAAATTTGTGTTAATGTTATTCATCCGTTGTTAGAAGGAAACTCGTGGAGAGCGTGGCAGCAGAGAGTCCTCAGAAGAGAAGCCCCTTTCAAACAAGTGTTTCGGCCCTTATCTCTTGACACTCTAGGGGGGGTTGGGACACACCCGGTTCATGACTCCGGATGTGTCCTCTGCTGCCCTTTTTTCCCATCTTGGGACGAGCCACGGCTGGGATTCGAACCCATGCCCCTCTGGACATGCTCATTTTCCACTTAATGACTTGCGCACTAACCACTGAGCCACTGGGACACCTGATATTTGTAGGAAAGTTAAGCCTTATGAAGTTCACTTTTGTTCCTCCTTGATCAGATCCAGCTTGAACACCTCTCTGCTGCTTCTGCCATTGCTTTCAGGGCTCTGTTTTTTTTCCCTCCCTGCAACTGAGAGCTGTTTTATATATACTGATCTTCAAAAGAGCGACACTTTCAATTGAAATCCATTTTCTGCATAAGTTAGTTCAAAGTAACTGTGCCCAAACCCTAAAAGGCCTGCGCCATTCAGTAGTGTTTTTTTTTTTATCGTATACAAAACAAATGGACTGGTGAACTCTATTACAACTTAAGCTGTACATAAACTGGTATATAGTACTGGACAGATGTTTGTTTTTTTACTGTTCCTCTTTAACCCAATAAGAAAGCACGCTAAGGTTAGCATACACATCTCGTGGAAGCTGGCCAAATTCACCATAAAACATTGTCATTTGAGCTGTCATGTTTCATCTAAAAATCATATATAAACAGAACTGGATTTTACCAGTTAGGTTTGTCATATAACAATACAATATTTCACAGCCATATAATGATATAGGCACCACAATTTTGTCAGATAATTATATATGAATATCCAGTGGCATCATGCATTTCTGGCATTTTCTCACAAGTGCAGACGTAGCTCGTAAACCCTTATCATACACCTTTTTTCTGTGCAACGTTAATGTTGCTATTGCAATTAAAGCGAGTACCCAAATACTGAGACTAGGAAACAACTTCCACGTTTTGACCATTCTGAGGAGCTTAGAACGATTGCTAATTTGCCTGCTGACAAGTGGCAACTTCATTTTTTTTTTTTACGCTGCCGTTTCTTTTTCATTAAAAAAAAATGAGACATTCATGAGAAATACCGTGAGATATCATCCGAGTTTTTTTTTTTTTTCGGTTCATCTCATTTCCATGTCTACATTCAGCACTCAGAATCGTCCTAGCATCTGTTCCTTCTCACACTGTCTTTCTTTCTAACATCGACAGCTGTTTTGTCCTCAACCCTGTCTACATTTCTACACCTCCACGCATGTCTTCTTTCTCCAGTGGGTGCACCCGAACACACAGTGGGGTTAAGAACTTTAAAACAGATGCTGGGTCAAATCGGTGGAGGAGCCTTTGGTGGAACAGAGAGTTACAGGAAGTGCGGTCATCATGTTAGTAGTAAATGAAATACATTGTAAGAGGGATGGAGATCGTTCCAGTTTAGTCACTGAGAACACACACACACACACACACACACACACACACACACACACACACAACTTGTTCAGTGCTCCACAAATCTTGTCCTTTTTTGTAGTCCCAGTTCTTATAGAAAAGGGAGTACTTTACAATGGGAAGGAAGAAATGCGGTTTGTCTGTCTATGTGTCCGTCCAGTCCGTCTGTGGTCAACATGGGTTCAACTCGCTCCAGGCAAAACTACTGGGCCGATCTTTCTGAAAATGTGTAGGTATGTTCATTATCGGTCACGGATGATACCTGATGTGTTATTTTAGCGTTACAGCCATTACTAACGGCCATAACGGCCAATAACGGTTTTCGTTCTTTATGGAATATCCTAGAAAGTACTTGGCCGGTCTCTCTGAAAATGTATAGGCATGTTCATTATGGGTCGCAGAGATGATGCCCGATGTATTATTTTAACCGTTATAGCCGTTACTAACGGCTATAACGGTTCATAACCGTTTTTTTCTTCTCTATGGAATATCCTAGAAGGTACTTGCTGATCTTTCTGAAATTTTTATAGGTATGTGCATAATGGATCACAAATGATGGCCGATGTTTACCAGAATAGCCGTTACTAACGGCTATAACAGCCCAAAACGGTTGTTCCTCTGAATGGAATATATCGCGCGTATTCAAGATAAACTGGGGAGTACGTTTATATGCCTGTTTTGCATCTTGTTTCTCTCTCTTTTTCTCTTTCTCGGTGTCTGTCTTGGCTCAATTTTCCTTCTCTGAATCTCTCTCTCTCTCTCTCTCCTCTCTCTCTCGGTCTTCTCTTCTCTCTCTGTATGTGTTTGTTCTCTCTGTCTTTCTGGTTGTCTCTCTCTATCTCTCTCGCTCTCTCTCTGTCTCTCTATCTGTCTTTCAGTTGTGTGTCTGTCTCTCTCTTCACTGTCACAGTGTGTGTGTGTGTGTGTGTGTGTGTGTGTGTGTGTGTGTGTGTGTGTGTGTGTGTGCGTACGTGTGTGTGTCTGATAAATTATTTTTATAGATTTTTTTTTTTGATGAAAATTCGATCAAAGACTATTGTGCTTATGCTACTATGAGGAAAAAGAAAGCTATTGAAAAGAAGAAAACCTGGTTAAAAATATTGAAGGATTGAAGGATTAGAAAAAAAAATAATAATAAAACAGAAGAAGAAGACATGGAATTGTTAAAGGAAATGAACCAAGAGCTAGTTTCACTCAGAGAGAAAAAAAAAACACACAAGGAGTGATATTAAGGTCTAGGTCAAAATGGATAGCGGAAGGGAAAAGGTAACAGAATATTTTGTAACTTGGAGAAAAAAAAAAGGCACTTCGTAAACAAATGTATGACAAAGCTAGTAAATCAAAACATATACACACAAGCCACTTCCGCACACGCGAGCAGTCAACGCCCCACTCACCATTTCCAATCCCCACCCTCACGCCAAACCCACACCAAACCCGAAGACTACATGTCTGTCCAACCTGACTAGCCCAGCATGACCAAATTAGAATGAGAGGGGAGGGGGGGGAAGGGGGGGGGGGGGGAACACACACACACACACACACACACACACACACACACAGCGGTGTCACCAACGACATGTACAGGCGTGTGCGCGCACACAAATTCACTTTAAGAAAAATACAAATGAGTAAACTGCTGTATTAGTAGAAAAAAAAGAGGGAAAAGGGCATACACACAGCGCGCGCCAACACATATATAAGAACGCATACGTTGAATCAGCATATTAGTAAAGTAGGGAGA
>JADBJO010002496.1:292500-295000 GCA_016801955.1 Conus betulinus
CCATCACACACACAATACACATGTCTTTAAAGGCAAAACAACCACACAAAAACTGCATCCAACACACATGTCGGACATCTTCTCCATGATCTACGTCACAAAAATCACACGGGCAGTACTAGGTTCTGTGCATCACACACCCAGCTATCCAGTAGCAGATGATATTCACGGTCTCGCTGCCAACCACACATCGCTCGGGTGACATCAAGTTGAAATGACGCCATTTTGTTTCCCCACTCTATAACTAACACAATGTAATGCTTTGGAAATAAAGAGAACATGGTGCAATTAAGCATACAGAAACACAGTATACAGGGTCTGGTCTTTGGATCAAACCAAACGACGTCTATGAACAATATATCTAGCTAAAAATTCTCATCCTTACACAAAGGATTAAAGCGTAAATCCACAACAGAGATTCATTTCCGAATCCATGCTTATGTGGGAAACACAACGCTAACGTAAATTCAGGTTTCCATTCAAAAGCACGGCATAGCATGTTGTTCACAAAACTAGCTTTTCCGAACAGTCTACTCAACTCGAGTCAGGAAGTCGGGAGTTTGTCATTCTGGATTGAACGATCATTTACAATACATAATAAATAAACATAAATAAATAAAAAATAAAAAAAATAGTAGAACACAACATTTTATAGTTATAACTATAAAATGTTGTGTTCTATATTTTTTTATTTTATTTATTTATTTATTATCTATTATTTATTTATTATTTATTTATTTATTTATGTATTGTAAATGATCGTTCAATCCAGAATGACAACTCCCGACTTCCTGACTCGAGTTGAGTAGACTGTTCGGAAAAGCTAGTTTTGTGAACAGACATGCTATGCCGGGCTTTGAATGGAAACCTGAATTTACGTTAGCGTTGTGTTTCCCACATAAGCATGGATTCGGAAATGAATCTCTGTTGTGGATTTTACGCTTTAATCCTTTGTGTAAGGATGAGAATTTTTAGCTAGATATATTGTTCATAGACGTCGTTTGGTTTGATCCAAAGACCAGACCCTGGTATACTGTGTTTCTGTATGCTTAATTGCACCATGTTCTCTTTATTCCAAAGCATTACATTGTGTTAGTTATAGAGTGGGGAAACAAATGGCGTCATTTCAACTTGATGTCACCCGAGCGATGTGTGGTTGGCAGCGAGACCGTGAATATCATCTGCTACTGGATAGCTGGGTGTGTGATGCACAGAACCTAGTACTGCCCGTGTGATTTTTGTGACGTAGATCATGGAGAAGATGTCCGACATGTGTGTTGGATGCAGTTTTTGTGTGGTTGTTTTGCCTTTAAAGACATGTGTATTGTGTGTGTGATGGGCAACTTCTGTTTTTTGTAGATGCCAGTGGCAGAAAGATTACAGAAAATGTTGTAGAGGTTAGACTGCAGACAAGTGGCTAATTCATGTAGATGAAAGGGCAGTAATTCATGTTACATAAGGATGAAGAGATGCTGAATCTCTCTCTCTCTCTCTCTCTCTCTCTCTCTCTCTCTCTTAGTCTATTCCTGTAGCCTTTTTTTAATTATCATTTGTTTTCATGTAATTATCACTTGTGAATAAAGATAACTCTGATGATATTGATGATTTATCTTGACGCCGGTAGCAGCAGTGTGCAAATTCCCTCTTATTTTGAATGAGAAGAGAGTGCGCCCGGTGGTGATTTGTTGTTGGCTAACAAAAGCCTAAACGGGTTTATTCGTAAATGAACTGGCAGGCGTCAAAAAGGGGGAGTATCAGTGTCCCAAGGAGTTAAGGGTTTTCCCCTCTTATTCTTGGACCGTGCATGTTGTTGGACAGGTGGTTGCTGCTGCCGGTGGGGTTTTGCTGGTGTAATGAAGAGATAAACCTACAAGGAAGACAAGAACGAATCGTGGGGTCTGTGTCCTATGGGAGTGGATGAATGTCAGTGCACGCTCTACATGCAGGAACTCCAGGTCCCTGTCCGTTTAGATCAACACGACCGGTGACATCTGGTCTTTTTGCTGTATATGAAACTGGCAAAATGAAGAATCTGTCTGCACTTCATTATAACCAGTACAGTGGAACGGAAAGTGTTCTTTGTCGTCCAGAATGTGTCTACATGCAGGACGAGGTGATTATATGGATGTTTCACATTCACACCGATTTCTATTTGCTTTGAAACCTAAAGTTCTCAACTGAATCTTGCGTAATTTAGAAGAGAGAGAGAGAGGAGAGAGAGAGAGAGGAGAGAGATGAGAGAGAGAGAGAGAGGAGAGAAAGAGAGGAGAGAGAGAGAGAGAGAACGGTGGTATACCTTGTTAACATATAACACAGTGGAATTGTGACTTACAAAAGAAAGACTGACACCTTAGGACATGGCCAATGACATGGTGTGAGAATATAAGGAACAGTAAACACAAAATACCCCATACATGTAGGAACCAGGAAAAGGGGGGTACTACAGGGATGTAGAGTAGCAACGGAACTATTTTTTTACAAAGACCCCCAGTCGCCAAAA
>JADBJO010002496.1:297500-308692 GCA_016801955.1 Conus betulinus
ACACACACACACAGCCCACACACAACACAAACACAACACAACAACAACACACACAACCCACACCCCACAACACACACACACACAAACACATCATTATATCGTATATTCATATTATTACCGTAAGTGAATCATTTATCTCATCGCTATCATTACCATATGTGTTCTCTCTCTCTCTCTCGTCTCTCCTCCTCTCTCTCTCTCCTCGTCTCCTCTCTCTCCCTCTCTCTGTGTCTCTCTCGTTCCTGAATAACGGCGTTGGAACATTAGATTAGCGTCCACTCATAACGAGAGGGAGAGGATACGAGGAGGATTGAGAGAGGACCGAGAGAGTGAGAAGAGGAGACAGACAGACCCACAGACAAGAGAGACAGAGACAGAAAGACACGACATGAAGACAGGACAGAGAGACAGGCGACAGTACGAGAGACACAGACAGACGATACATATAGACAGACAGACAGGAAGACCACAATAGAGAGAGATCATACAGAAATCAAATAGAGGACATACAGAACAGACAGACAGAACAGACAGAGAGAGAGAGAGAGAGAGAGGAGACAAGGGGGGGGGGGGGGGGGTTGGGGGGGAGAGACAAGGGGGGGGGGGGGGGGGGCGGAGGAAGGGAGGGGGCAACAGCCAACGCAGAGAAACAGTGAATCATTAACAACAACAACAACAAAAAAAAAAAAACCAAAAAAAAAAGAAAAAGAAAAAGAAAAAGTCAGACAGGACGGGGGGAAAAAGTCAAACCATCAGCCAACTTCCTGCATTCATTCAACGTCAGTCCATAACCCCCCCTCCTCCGCCCCCCCCCCACCCCCCCCCACCCCCCAGCCCCCCACAGCCCACAGCCCCCCACAGCCCCACAATTAGGCTGACCACCGTTCAAGCCCCCCACAGCCCAAGTGCATCGGATGAAGCGCCACATTAGGCTTGACCCCACCGTTCCCACAGCGGGCTATTAACTCGTTGACCCCACCCCCCCACCCTCCACACTCTCGCCCCTCCCCTCCCCTCCCCTCCCCACCCCTCTTCTTCACCTCCTCCTCCTTCCCTTCTTGAAGGTTGCTGGTGGAAGACCAAGAAAACAAAATTTCGCCCGAGTCTTTCAACGCCAGATGGGTAGGAACACCAAAAGAAGCAACTACCATGCCAGACAAGTAAAATGAACAGTACTTCAAGAAATGTTTTCAAACACTGGTACAAAAAAGAAGTCAACTTTAAAGGATAAAAGAAACGGCCTAAACAGTGAACCGCTGCGTTAAGATAGGGTGAGATGCCGGCCAAACGATAATATGTGACGCGCCAAAGGAGATATTGAATGCCTTACGCCCAAATCAAGATGATATGTGTCACTTTAACTTACAGAGCAATCTCGAGTTAAAACAGCGCTTTGCAATTGTTTTTTTTAGAAGACGAAGAGGAAGAAAGAAGAAGAAGAAGAGAAGAAGAAGAAGAAGAAGAAGAAGAGAAAGAGGAGGAGGAGGAGGAGGAGGAGAGGAGGAGGAGGAGGAGGAGAAGAAGAAGAAGAAGAAGAAAGGTAAATGAAAAAAGGGCATAAAAAACAACAAAAAACTCGCATGAAAAAAAAAAAAAGATGAGAAAAAAAAAACGGTCATTAAAGAACGCCAAAACAGTGAAATGCTGCATTAAGTGTCACTTTAACTTACAGAGCAGTCTCGAGTTAAAACAGCGCTTTGAAATTTTTTTTAGAAGACAAAGAGAAAGAAGAAGAAGATGGAGATGAAGAGTGAAAAAAGGGAAGAAGAAGAAGAAGAAGAAGAAGAAGAAGAAGAAGAAGAAGAAGAAGAAGAACAACAACAACAACAACAACAACCACAAGAACAAGAACAAAAACAAGAACAAGAACAAGAACAACAACAACATCAACCACAACCACAAACCACAACCACAACAACTACACCAAGAAAACAAAGACGAAACCGAAAGCGAAAGCGAAAACGAAAAGGGAAACAAAGAGAAAACGGGGTATTGATGAAGACGCACCTTGCAGGCTCAGAAAGGGAAGACAATGGAAAGAGGGCTACTATGCACGTGCACCGCCCTACTACCTCTGCCACCACCAAACCTTTTGAACCTATTCCGTGGCTGGCAAACTGGCAGCAGCGGTCCTGTCTCCCAAAGACAGTGGAGGATATTGTCTGGCACTTTAACATGCACGTCCTCCTCGTTCCATTGTGATGGGTACCCAGTCTTGACACAAGAGAGAGAGAGATGGGGGGAAGGAGGAGGGACGAGGGAGAGAGAGAGAGAGAGAGAGAGAGAGAGAGAGAGAGAGAGAGAGAGAGAGAGAGAGGTATAGATAGATACTGAGCAAGAGAGACAGACAGAAAGACAGAAAGGCAGTCAGACCGGTAGACAGGGAGAAACAGACAGACAGACACACAGACAAACAAACTTGCACCCAGACAGGCAGATAGGCAGGCAGATGAGACGTGAGCAGAAACGCAGACAGACAGACTGAATGGGACGCATGCATACAGACAGACAGACAGACAGACAGACAGGCAGCAAACAGACAGGCAGGCACACACAGACAAAGCGACAGACAGACAGAAATTCAAGCAGACAGCCAGCCAGCCAGCCAGCCATCCGGACAGACAGACAAACAGCCAGCCAGCCAGACAGACAGACAGACAGACAGAGACAGACAGAGAGACAGACAGACGGGAGAGTAAGTGTGCATGCTTACAGTGATGGATAGTGGCGACCAGCCCTACAGACGTGGGGGTGGGGTGGGGGAGGCAGAACTCGTTCCAACTTGTGCCAGTTCCCTGGCTACCCCTCCACAGACAGTCACTGCCTGCCTGAAATGAAGACACCACACACCTTGACCATAGTGTGCCGCACGCACACACACACACACACACACCACACACACACACACACACACACACGCACGCACGTACGCACGCACGCACGCACGTACGTAGGCAAGCACACACGTACGCACGCGCACACACACACTTACACACACACACACACACATACCACACACACACACACGCAAAGCACGCACGCACGCACGCATGCACGCACGCACGCACGCGCGCGCGCACGCACACACACACACACACACACACACACACAAACACAAACGTAAATAGATATCAAGGAGAGAGAGAGAGAGAGAGAGAGAGAGAGAGAGAGAGAGAGAGAGAGAGAGAGAGGAGGATGAGAGAGAGAGAGGATGGAGAGAGGAGAGAGAGAGAGAGAGAGAAACAAACAACCAAGAAACAAACAAACACAAACAAACATAACACAATGCAAAAAAAAAGAGAAATGGTGTCTACTTCCTGCGCGCACAATTTCCATAACTAAGACGCAATGATCTGAACCATCACAGTAATAAACAAGGTAGGCTCTATTGACGCGTAGGAATAGAAACGGCTGGGGGGAACAATTTCAAGGGGGGCGCACTTCCTGTGGCCACCCTCTTCCTCCTTCCTTCCTTCCACTACGTTCCCCTGGGTCTCCTTTCTACTCTCATCCACCACAATGTTTCCCCCATTTACCCAGCACGCTCGTGGGGACACACACACACACACACACACACACGCACACGCACACACACACACGCACACACACACACACACACACACACACACAGAGTGAGGGGAGAAAAAGAGAGAGAAAGATTTAAAAAAAAAAGACATGCAGTTACTTTGCGATACAGTATTAAATTGCTTTGATTCATAAATGCAAATAACGAAATGATTTCAAAGCAAAAAACAAGAAGCAAAGAAGAAGAAGAAAAGAAGAAGAAGAAGAAGAAGAAAGAAGAAGAAAAAGAAAGAAGAAGAAGAAGAAGAAGAAGAGAGAAGAAGAAGAAGAAGAACAACAACAACAACAACAACAACAACAGCAACAGCAACGACAACAACAACAACGACAACGACGACGACAACAATAAACAGCGGCGAAAAAAAAACACACACGAACAAATGTGAACGAGAAGCGTATGCATTCATGCAAACAGAAAAACGTATAAGATACATTCAATCATACAGGCTTCAAATGCCCTGTCCCTTTCAGTGTGTTGTGTGTTTCCTCATCATTGGCGATTACTGTGACTCCATTCAAAGCACTTTGTTTTCCACACACTCTGCCATGTGCTCTGGTATACGTGTCATCAAGAGAAGCAGAAATACACCCGAAGGTGTGGAACCCAGACGAGTAGGCAAGCTACTGTTCTCAACTGCCAAACAAAACCCAGTTGGGACCGATCCTGCACCACCCTGGAAGCCTGCGCTGTGTTCACATAGGGTGCAGGCACGCACAGGACATTCCATTAACACGTGAAGGGACATAATTGCTCCCTGGCAGATGCTATTGTGTAATGGCCAGCGGACAAGACACGCCAGAACCCCCACGGGAGCGTTTCCCAGGGGTGTACCCCTCCATATTTCATGACGGCATCGCCCACCGGCCCAAAACACCACCGTTAAGCACCTGCCGTTTGCATCCCGCAGCCTCCCTCGTTGCTGCTCTGACAATGGAAGAGAGCACAACTCCAGATACGGCCAGGTGTCCGCCATGAGGTCTTACGTACACTCCGGAGAGAATCCCTGGTCATAGTCTTTCCCGGTGTCACCAGGACTTTCCCTGCGGTCAGTGGGTCTTTCTCGCTGTCTCTGAGCCTCTCTCTAGAGATTTTCACACACTGTGCTGGTGTTCTCTGGTATACGAGCTATCACGTTCTGCTTCGAGACTTGCTCATATTTACCAGTCTTTAATCCGAACAGTGGGAAATTTTCACTCAGTCCCAGTTGTCTTGAAAATACAGACCACTGTCAAATTTCTGCTTATGACCGAAAAAAAAACTCGTTCTTATGCAACTCTTTAACCATCTCCAAACTAACAACCTGCTCAACCCTTTTCAGTCTGCTTATTATTTTGGGCACAGAACTGAAACCGCTCTATCAGAGGCAGTCAACGATCTTTTGTGCTCCAAGGATGAAGATCAAGTCTTTCGTCTCTCTTTTCTCGATTTATTGGTAGCTTTTAACACAATTGACGACTCAATTCCGTGTCGTCTGACAGTCACTTTGGGACTACTTTTGTTCTGCCTTGGTTTTGATTCATACTCGATAAATCGCCCTCAAACAGTTTCGGTTGGTGGTGGCCTCTCCTCTCCAGCCACGCTGAAATATGGTGTTCTCCAAGGTTCTGTTCTGGGCCCTGTTCTCTTTGTTCTTTACACCCATTCCTCCACTAGTGCTATCTCCCAACACAAGATCGCCCATTATAGCTTTTCTGACGACAATCACTTGTATATCTCTGTGCATTTACCTCAGCTCACTGCGAAAACTAATTTTTTCCACCCAAGCTTACGTCTCAGGTGTTTAAATATGGATGACGTTGAACAAGCTGCAACTCACTGAAATGATGCTTGCTCTGCCAAAGTTCTAAAAATACCGCTCCTCTCCCTGCCTCGGTATTTATCAATGATTATTACATAACATTTTCCACAACTCCATTCTAAACCAGATTCTTTCTTTTCAGCAGCATGCATCTAACCTCTGTCGAAGTGTTTGTTTAATAATAGAAGTGATACTTGATCACTGATCTTCTTTTTTCCCCCCATATACAAATTATCTTTGGGGTGTTTAGAAGATTTGCGATAAAGGAAAACAGAAGCGAACAGAAAACGGAACCTAAATTGTTTTTTTTTTCCCTATTGCAAATCTTGAGAACACACATAAAGATTTGTCAATAATATCTTTGAAGAATGAATTCTGTCAGCCATTTTTTTCAACTGAAGACTCAACTACAACTCTGTTGTCTTCTTTAGTTCAGACTTCTATCCAGACTCGATAACTGGGGTTCACTTCTTCGCAGCTGTCCAAAATGTCTTCTGCGCAGCACGCAAATGGCTGCTCGCCCTTATTTTCAAACGGTTCCTATCAGAACACGTGTCAGCTCTTCTTTGCTTTCTTCACCTGTTGCCTAGTCACAGAGAGGGAAGTGGAGGACTGCTTTCTTAGTGCTGCCATTCCCTTGCTTTCTCCGGTCCTAAATGTCAGTCAGATCTTCTCTCAACTTGACGCTCCCTCACGACAAATTGCGCTGCTTCACTGGCAAATGAGTTCTCGGGATTCCTTCTGTCGGAACCGAAGCCTACGGCCAGTGCTCTCTCTCTCTCTCTCTCTCTCTCTCTCTCTCTCTCTCTCTCTCTCTGTCTCTATCTCTTTCTCTTTCTCTCTCTGTCTCTCTGTCTCTGTCTCTCTCTGTCTCTCTCTGTCTCTGTCTGTCTGTCTGTCTGTCTGTCTGTCTGTCTGTCTGTCTGTCTCTCTCTCTCTCTCTCTCTCTCTCTCTCTCTCCTCTCTCTCTCCCTCTCTCTCTCTCTCTTCTGTTTCCAGCATTCTTCTTAGACATTCAACTTCTTGGCGGTCTATTGTCTGGCCTCGGAAAACACATGTACACTCATTTAACAACCTATCCACTCCGTCTGTCTTTCCTTCGTTGATTTGTTCAACTCTGCTAACAATCTTAATGTGCCTGCACTTGCTTGCATGCATGTCGGCACACGTGCGTGTGCGTGTGTGTGTGTCGTTTGTGTGTATATAAGGGTGAGGGTTGAAAGAGGGGATTGTTTGTCTGCCTCTGTCTGTGTGTCTGTCTGTGCGTGTGCCCTGTCTGTGTGTCTGTCTGTGCGTGTGCCTGTCTGTCTGTCTGTCTCTGTCTCTCTGTCTCTCTGTGCAGTCATTCAACACAGCAACAGGAACCTGCAGCAGGTGTGTGACGGCATGGTGGGTGTGCACTACAGGGACCACACTGCTGTCTTCACCACCAGCAGTGGTGCACCCAGAATGGCACTGTACCAAAATGCCATTCTGCCAACAGAAGAAAGGGACAGCACGCCTTGCTGAAAAATCTGTTTGCGAGAAAACAGGCAGACAGCATCGGCACCAGAGGGGCAGTGTGACCACAGGCCTCGCCCCACTGGACGTCTCTCCTCTTCCCCCTTGTTACATCACCGCTCCCTTCCTCCTCCCGTCCATTCACCTACTCCACATATGTTACCAACAAACAATCACACATCACAGTCCTCTCAACCCCAGAACCCTCCTACTCTTCCCATTCTCCGGCCTCCGGCCGACCCACGCTACTCGGAAGTCTTTCCTCCCCTCCCTACCCCCACTCTCTACCCCCCCCACCCATCCACTTCGACGACCGGACAGCAGGCCTACTACCACGCGGGGAAACTAATTCGTATGGTAATAGAGAGGACTACACTTCGCCTCCACAACCACCACCCATGATGCCACCGCCTGTGTATCCTCCTATGTTCTTCCCTTCTTTTCCTCGTAGCTTCCCACCTACTTTTGGCAGTGGCCACAATTCATGCCAATGCCACCAAACTATGGCCAGTTCTCATAGACTTAAATCAGTGCGTTGTGTGTGTGTGTGTGTGTGTGTGTTAAGTAGTATATATACACTCGTGTTGAAAAGTGCAGACTTTGACAGACAGCCAATGACTGTGTAATAATCTACCATCTGATAAGCTGAAAAGATAAAGTTGTTGGCGAACAATTATGTGAATCTGTGTTTGGTGTGTGTGTTATTCCGAATCTGTGTTGTGACCATCTGATAAGCTGAAAAGATATAAGTTCATGCGAATAAAGTTGTATTTGGACGAATTACTACTTGTAGCTTGATTCCTTGCGACTGGTGTCATCATCATTATTTGATTATTTGATCTTTGGAGATATTCGCATTCATCTGTATCATGTGAAGAAAGACAATTTAGTTTGTTGTACTGTACTTGTTTGATTTCATATAATTTATTTTTCATTATGTGTGTGTGAATGGTGTGTGAGCACGCTCAGAATGACCTGCGTGGTGTGGATAAATTTGTGCTTCAGTGACACTTTACAAGCGTGTTACGTAACTTTGGTGAATTTAACTTTGTCATTTTTCATATTCATTATCCTTTTTCATTGAGCATTGTTGGATTTGGTGTGTAAGTGTGTTGTATCACACACTTATTTGTAGTTTTTTGACTTCCTGTTTCTCATATTCATATCCTTTTGAATTGAATTGAAGTTAGTTGTGTGTGTGTATACCATACAGACATATTGAGTTTGTATTCAAGTGTATCCTTGCTATATATATATAAATTTTTTTTTTTTTAGTTGCATAAATGGTGCAATCATCTTCAAAGTGGCCACAGGAAGACGGACTACGTATATTGGACATCTTAATTTCCATATATTTTGGCTTCACTGAATCAAGACTTTCAGATAATGTCCCTGATGCCGCTGTTTTAATCTCTGGCTACAATATTGTACGCAGAGATCCCACCGAATCAAAATCTACAGGCATATTACTTTACGTTCATGAAACATTAAATGCCCAACGTTTGTATGATCTTGAAAGTTTTGGAATTGAAGCAGTTTGGTTAGTAATCAAGTTAAAGAGAAACAAAACCCATCAAAATAGGATTTGTGTATCGAAACCCCCAGCCGAAAATGCTGGTTGGATGGACAAGTTTACAGCCATGATGGATGCAGCGTCGCTTGATGCCACAGAATTAATACTTTTAGGTGATTTCAACATTGATCTATTGAAGGGCCAAAAACATCATGGTCAGATAGGACTACCTCATACAACTTATCTCAAATTATAGACATGCCAACCAGAGTAACACTCACTAGCACAACATTAATTGACCACATCTACCTTTCTGAAACCACAAAACGTCATAGAGAAATGTGTGCCTTTGAATGGATGCAGCGACCACTTTCCAGTATGCATTACGTGGAAAAGAAGTGGAATCAAAATTCCTAAAACTGGCCACAAACACATCACTTACAGATCTTTTGGACACTTCCACGAAGATACCTTTCTTACTGACCTCACGAATTCCCCCTTTATTAATGTTTATAACTACACTGATCCTGAGAAGAGCGCTAGAGTACTGGCTACACACGTTTAATTCTGTTTATGACAAGCATGCGCCATTCAAAACGCGTCGAGTTAAACATAGTGCACAACCAAAGTGGATGACTGATGAAATACAAGCTGCTTGTTTCTTACGCGACGATCTCTTGAAGCAGAAGGGAAGTCGGATGGATTCAAAAGGCAAACGTAATAAATAAAGTCAACTCACTCAAACAAACGGACAGCAGCAAAAATGAATGAATTTTTTTCGTGAACTTGTAGCCAACAAACAAAATTCGAAGTCCATATGGCAAGCAATAAATGAACTTACGAATAAAACTTCACAGTCAAAGACAAGTCCCATTACCAGCATAAACACCAAATGAACTCAACCAACACTTTACAACAGTTGCAGAACACATTGTCAAAGAAAAGAATACTGACTCAAATGAATTACAACAATTTAAAAAAAATTTTGTAATGCTAAGAACATTCGTTCAGCAAACACCTGTTCCGCCTATGACAGTTAGTGATGTTTTTACCAAGCTTTATGCCAATTAAAGCAGACAGGAAGCCGCGGACTGGACGGGATTGATGGATGAAAAATACTGAAACTATCAGCACACCTGTTATATGTGAAACTCTTACCTATATTTACAATTTATGCATTGATAAATGTCACTTTCCCGCTCAGTTCAAAGTTGCTAAAGTAATACCCATTTTCAAATCTGGAGACAAATCTGAGCCATCGAACTACAGACCAATATCCATTTTGCCAGTTCTGTCCAAGCCAAGCCCTTGGAAAAAAACACATAAATAAACATCTTTGCCACCATTTTGATTCCTCCAACCTACTAAATAAAAATCAATCAGGATTCAGGAAAAAATCATTCTTGTCATACAGCGCTTACAAACCTAGTAGATCAATGGCTAGCCAGTGTTAATGAGAATAAATATTGTGGAGCACTGTTTGTTGATTTTGCAAAGGCTTTTTTGATGTAATTAACCACAAACTGTTATGCAGGAAGCTTTTATCATATGGTATAACAGGAAATACCTTACAACTGATAACATCTTTCCTAGAAGACCGTCAACAAATCGTTTGTGTCAACAACAACTTATCAGAGAGAAGCTACCTATCCAACATGCGTACCTCAGGGTTCTGTGTTGGGTCCGTTGCTGTTCTCAGTTTATATTAATGATCCCTCCTCTTATATTGAGGATTCATGTGAACTCTTTTGTGATGATACAACTGTCCATACAAGTAGCTCCAGCTTGGAAGCTGTTTTCACTTCATTACAGAAGAATGCTAATATCTTAAGTAAGTAATTGGTGCAAATGTAAATCACATGTCATTGAATCCTAACAAAAAAACAAAAATAATGCTGATAACAACAAGGCAGAGAAGACAAAACATAACACACACAGCCTCCATCTGTTTTTATCAATAATCAGGAAATTGAAGTGTGGTGGATAGCCATCGAGTTCTAGGAGTATATGTTGATAATAATCTTTCTTGGTCTTATCACCTTCGCAGTTTATGTAAATCAATATCCAGACAAACATATCAGCTGTGCAGGATTAAGCATTTCTTAAACCTTCATGCCAGGAAATTGTTCCTACACGCACATGTTCTCTCTTCAATCAATTATGTTCAACACTATTGATTCTGCTAGTGCTAATGCCATGAAACCTCTTACGAGTGTCTACAAAAGAGCGCTTAAAGCAGTCCTATTTAAAAATCATCTAGTCTTAGTGAAGGGGATTATACTAAAGCGGGGGCTCTTCCATTAAAAAAACGTGTTCGCTGTCAACAAATGTCTGCTAATGCAAAAAATTGCATCGGGTTTAGCACCTCAAACTCTTCAGTCTAAATTTAGCATAAAACCTAGGGATTCAACCAAATTCCAGGTTCCCACGCCGAGAATAGATCTATTTAAATCAGGCTTAACTTACTCAGGTAGCGTGGCTTGGAATTCACTTCCACTACATCTCCGATGTACTCAAATTGCAGAAATCCTTCAGGGAAAAAAAAATACACATTTCACAGCAGACCATTGCTATTAGGGACAAAATACACATACCAGGGCACACCCTCTGTTTTGCTGCATATTATACACGCTGTTTCCTCCTTTCCACTGATGTTTTTAAAAACCAGATAATGATAAATGAGAGATATAGTTACTATCGGTTTTATTAATGATTGAAATTATATCATGATGAATGACTGTTGTGGTCGCTGGTTTTATTGGTGCATTGTCACTAATTGATTGATGTCTTAATAC
>JADBJO010002497.1:0-12500 GCA_016801955.1 Conus betulinus
ATATGCTCGATGGGATTGAGGTCGGGACTATACGCTGGGGAAGATCATCCTGTTGATGCCGGCCTGCACAATGAAGTTTTCGGCCACACCGGGCCCTATGTGGCCGAGCATTGTCGTCTTGGAAGACTGCCATGGGTCCTATCCGTTGCATGGTCGGAACAACGAAAGGCGCCAGGATTTCATCCCGATAGCGGATGCCTGTGAGGTTTCCATCAATATGGTAGAGTGGTGTCTTGTGGTGGAGGCTGAAGGCACCCCATACCATAACAGATCCTCCCCCAAAGGCCCTGGTCTGGCGAACAGCTGCATCAATGTAACGTTCACCAACACGCCTCCAAAACTCTAGTTCGGCCGTCATTGTGTTCAAGACTAAACCGCGACTCATCTGAAAAGAGGACCTGGGACCACTGTTGTTGGTTCCATCTCACATGACGATGGCAGAAAGCTCGGCGAGCCAGCCTATGGGCTGCTAGCAGTCGTGGTCGAACAGCTGGGCGACGTGATCTGAGGCTGAAGTGGTGAAGACGGTTTGGTATGGCTTGACGGCTGAGGATGGTGTTATTTGCCATACAAAGCTGCCTTTGGATGCTGGTGGAAGTGGTATCCCGCTGCAATAGGGCCTGCCTCTCGATGAAACGATCTTCTCTGGGAGTAGTCTGCCTAGGCCGACCTGACCCTGGCCTCTCTTCAACGCTGTTGGTCGCCCTAAAACGCTGATTCAGTCTAACAATAACTGAATGATGCACACCAAGTCGTCGCGCCACTTCAGCCTTTGCAATGCCATCTTGTATCCACGCAATCGCCCTGGTTTTGTCAAAGGTGCTAAGTTTTTTCTTCGTGGTGGCATGGTGAGAAAAGGGCTGACAGTAACCAACCCCGCGCTTAAACAGCCAAAAGAAGGGGCATAAACTCACTTGAGAGACTGCTCTTGCACGGGAAAAAAGAATTTTTTCATTTTACACATCTTGTGTCGCCAGCAAGCTTGAGGCACAGTTAACGCAACTTTGCACTTTTTATCCCGCGCGGTAACGAGGTCACCAAGACCCCCGTGCGCACTACCAGTTGACACAGGCTGGATTACACACTGCTGTGTGAGATTCCATCATTGGTTGCCGCATAACAAAAAAACCAATGTTTTTTGAAGGGATGAATCAACCCCCTGTGTGCAAAGGCCTGTGCTTAACTTTATGTGACTAGTATAATACACAGGAGGTTTGTTTTCATTATTCTTTCAACTTCATATACGTCTACGCTCCATAGGGTCTGTGGCTCTAATTGTAACATCACCCTGCCTCTCCAGGTGCATACAAGTATCTTACCTTTAGTCCAAACGGCAAGAGTTTCTGGTTGCCTTGAATGTCTGCAGTAATGTTAATTTATTTTTAATTTGATCGCGTCCACAGGCTTAAGACCTGTTGCTTTAAATTCTTCATTGTTCATGGCACGTAAGACTGCTGGCAGTCTTCTAACCCATTCTGTGTTGCGTGTTCTGTCCATTATTTCTTCGTGATACTGACGTTGTGCTAAATTCTTGTTAAAGTTTTCTACTAGCGCCTGGGAGCGATGGTTGCCTGGGATTCCTCTTTTAACTGTAACCTGGTGTTTTAAAAACAGTTGGTTTACAGCCCCTTTAAACTCTTTTCCATCATCAACCTGGATCATCCTAGGATACTTTAATGGGCCTCGCATGTATATTTGTTGTAAAGCCACAGCTACAGCAGTTGAGCTTTTATCCGTTATAGGCTCTGCATCTTTATACCTTGAAGCCATGTTAACAACAGTTAGAGCATATTTAAACTGTTTTCTTCTAACTTTGTCATGTGGAAGATACAACAAGTCCATCTGATGGGTGTCATTTGGAACTGAGTTAACAAATTTAGGCCTAATTATTCTTTTTGGCGCGGGTATATATACTTGCCAGATTGCTTGTTTTGAAAGCCAGTCTTTCGCTCCTGATTCAGACACACCAGCAGCTTTACTCAGTTTTTGTCAATAGCAGTCTTTCCTTTCCAATATCCTCCAGGAGAATAATATATTTTTGTCCATAAGAAGGACTGTATTTTAACTGTATTTTTAATTGTATTTTAGTTGCATTTTGTCCATATTTTAACCATATTTTTATTGTACTTTTTTTTTTTACACCAGAAAGTGTGCAACAAGATAGACTGAAGTCATACCATCTACAATGAAAGCTATCTCTGCAGCCTTCTGATCCTCAGATGGTTCATAAAAGTCAGACAGGTCTGGCGGTGGTAATGTTTGAAACTTCTTTCCAGTCACTAAGTAATACTCATTAACTGCGTCATCAACGTTTGTAAATGTGTGATCTGCATGTCCCTGTTGTCTTAATTTGCTATTAATAAAGTCTAAGTGAGCAATCCTCCTTTTCTCGTAAGCGTCTTGTGCCTTGGCTAACTTTTCTATAGCCCTGTTATGCCGTCCTCTCTCTTCATCAGACCGTAGTTTACAAAACATGTAATTGCTGCCAGAGAATGCCAATGCATTAACAATAGCTCCTCCCACCATCATAACCAATCCAGACATCTTTTTATGGATTAATATTTTCTGGAATGATTCTTTATCCACTAATATTTTTATGAACTAATATTTTCTAGAAGAATTCTTTGTGCACTATATTTTTTATGAACTAATATTTTCTAGAATAATTCTTTGTGCACTAATATTTTCTACAATAATTCCTTGTTATGAACTAATATTTTCTGGAATAATACCTTGTTTAACAAGAAAGTCTTTTCACGCAATTGTTGCAGTTATTACAACTACAACCTTAACAACACCCTCGATGTTTAACTTTCCTATGTCAGCTGGTTTCATTTTAAATGTGCTTTTTCCTAACAAGCTATAACCTATACCAAGACCACTGATTACAGCAGAGTGGTAAATAGTATTGACAATCTTTGCAGTACTCATGTTTTTTATTAACTAAAAAAAATCAAAATAGTCGTAATATGAAATACTGTCTATATGCTTTTTAATCAAATAATCCTTCGTTGCTAAAGATAAAAAAATAAGATTGCGACTAGTTTTTTTTGGCGAATCTTCTATCTTTCCCATGTTTGGTGGTTTTATTCTTATAAAGCATTTTGTGAGGGTTGAATAAACTATAACACCAACAACAGGTACTGCATAATTAACCAACGTTAAACTCATTGTGTTTATAAGTATTATATATTATTTTTTTTTTTTTTTATTGCTTTAAAAATGAATTGCGATGACTTCCGGGAATAGGCTGGAGGACGACGTCTGGGATAGAGCGGAGGACACTGGGAAAGACCAGAACCAAGGGCTCTGTGGGCTGGCTCCCCACTTTGCCTTCAACATGTGGCTACTAGAAACAAGAGGAAAAGATGCTCCCAGGATTCACCGAAAGGGGGAGAGAATGATGAATCCATCGGTGCTCAACCAATCACGACTGGAAATCCCAAACGGACTATGAACATGGACCAAATGGAATATCCATGTGCTACCACCCGTGGCATGAAGATCCACAGATGGGATGTGTGAAGACTCATTTGAATGAGCAGCAGCGCGCTGCTGCATCAGCAGATAAGACGTCGGAAGACCAAGGCCAGGATTTAAACCACAGTGCCACGGACATCCACGCTGTTGGTTCGGATGAGGAATTTGCACAGGCCCTCGATGCCAGGCGCCTGAAACTCAACCCTGCCACGAGCAAACGAGACTAAAGATTGGGAGAAACTGGATGCAAAAATCGTCCAAAGACTCGATGCACTGATAGGGAAAAGCACCCTGAAACACAAACTAGCCACATATGGGGACATTGTGTATGCCACATGTAGAGACGCCTATGGAGCAAAACTACCTACAGAGAAAACACCTCCAAAGAAATCCAGACGCCAAGAAGATGGACAAGATCAGGGTCCAAAAGAAAAACCTCAAGAAGCAAATGAAGACCGCACTGCCAGCTGAAAAAACAAGGCTTGGAAAACTCTGGGAAGACCTGAAAGCAAAACACAGCGCCCTCAGCAAAGCGGAATCTGCGTGGAAGAGGAAGAGCAAAAGAAAAAAGACACAAGAGCGCTTCTTCTGAGACCCCTTCCAGTTTGCCAGAACTCTGTTTGAGCAGCCAAAATCTGGGACCCTAAGTGTGGACAAAGAAGTTCTTGAGCAGCATCTGAGGAAAACATACTCTGACTCACAGAGTAAAGCACCACTCGACATTCAAGGTCTGGTGTGGCCAACCAACCCTGAGGAACAGTTCAATGACAAGACTCCAACGTTGGCGGAAATCAAGAAGGTGGTCGACAAAGCCAGACCAAATCATCACCAGGGCCAAACGGAATACCTTACCAGCTGTACAAGAAATGTCCCAAGGTGCTGGAGTGGCTCCACAGGCTGCTGCGATCAGCTTGGAGAAACCAGAAGATCAGCAGCCAGTGGATGACGGCAGATGGTGTGTACATCCCCAAAGAGCAAAACTCAAGTGACATCAGCCCAGTTCAGGCCAATATCACTACTGAACGTCGAAAGGGAAAATCTTCTTCTCTGTCATGGCAGCAAGGCTGACCAAGTACGTCTTGGAAAACAAGTACTTGGATGTGTCAGTCCAGAAAGGTGGCATCCCAGGCGTGGCTGGCTGTGTAGAACACGCCACAATGATCTGGGACGCAATCCAAAGAGCAAAAACAGAAAAGAGAGACCTGGACGTAGTGTGGCTTGATCTGGCAAACGCATGGATCTGTACCCCATGAGATGATACAGTTGGCTCTTGAGATGTACCATGTGCCAAAGAACATCCGCGACATGCTCACGAAGTACTTCAATGGCTTCTCAATGCGCTTCTCTACCAAGGAGTACACAAGAGATTGGATCAACTTGGAAGTGGGCATTGCAATGGGCTGTGCAAATTTCCCCAATACTGTTCGTGTTGGCAATGGAAGTCATCTTGAAAGCAGCAACAAGCAACGCAAAACAAACAGACCCTGGTGATGGATACAAGATGCCCCCTCTCAAGGCCTTCATGGATGACACTACAGTGATTTCATCCAGAAAAGACGAGACACGTCATGTGCTGAGAGGCTGGATGACAGTTGCCTCATCCAGAATGAAGTTCAAGCCAAAGAAATCACGGAGTCTCTCACTGAGGAAAGGAAAAAGGCTGAATCTGTGGCCTTCAGTGTTGCCAACCAGGCCATTCCAACAGTTTCAGAAGAGCCAGTCAAGAGCCTTGGAAGATGGTATGATGATACGCTGAAAGACACACAAAGCAAAAGAAACCAAACAGATGTCGGAAGAAGGCTTGGAGACCATTGAGCAGTGTGGGCTCCCTGGCAAGTACAAGGTCTGGTGTCTGCAGTTCATGCTGATATCAAAGCTCCTATGGCCTCTGATGATACACGACATCTGCACACAGCATAGTGGAGGCAATGGAATCCAAAATAAACAAGTTCACAAGGAAATGGCTTGGTGAGCCACCCTGTCTGACTAACATAGCGCTGTACTGTCGCCAAGCAAGCTGAAACTACCACTGAAATCCATCCTGGAGGAATACAAAGCAGGGAAGATCAGACTTCAAAGCATGCTGGAGGAGGACAGATGGTAGAAGCAATCAAGCCCCAGCTGAAGACAGGCAGAAAATGGAAAGTTCAAGAGGCATGGATTCTGCAAAAGAAAGTCTTAAGATCAGAGAAATAACAGGACACACACAGACCAACAGACAAGGACTGGGAATGACCAAAACTGAATGGTGGTCAAAGGCCAAAGGAAAAGCCAAAAGAGACATGATGATTCAGGAGATGAGAAAAAAAAGACCAAAAAAGACTCCAAAAAGCAGTCCAGCAGAGCCAGCAAGGGCAATGGACAACATGGGAGAATGCACTCCAAAGAAGTCTCACTTGGAATGACATTTGGCACATGGCCCCTCTCAGGATCAGCTTCATTCTCAGATCTGCATATGACCTTCTGCCCTCAAATGCAAAGCTGGTGAAGTGGGGAAAACAGACGATCCTTCATGCCCCCTCTGCCATGAAAAACAAACGGTGGAGCATGTCCTTAGCTCATGTAAAGTAGCCCTGGCTCAAGGAAGTTACACATGGAGGCACAACCAAGTGCTCAAAGAGATTGTACAAGTAGTCTGGGCTAGTACCAACACCACAATAGGGAAAATCAGGACTCCAAAAGCACCTGCAACATTCTTCACGGCAGGAGGCAGCGAATCATGGCCAAGAACAACAGTGCCACTCGGAACATGCAGGCAGAGTCTGCTGGACGGGGCAGATGACTGGGAGTGCACTGCAGACCTCCCAGAATGGAAGAGTCACCCAGAGATCATCAGCAAGAGTGGTATGAGACCAGACATAGTAGACAACTCTCAGTCAAACAAGCAGCTGATCATGATCGAGCTCACGGCGCCATATGAGAACAGATGGAGGCAGCTCAAATCTACAAGAATGAAAAGTATGCTGATCTGGCAAACAGCCTGAGGAGAGAAGGCTATCAGGTCAAAGTCCTCACAGCAGAAATTGGAGCTAGGGCGTTTGTAGGAACGTCTGCATACAGCCTCATGAAACAGCTCTCAGTTGCAGGGAAGAAAAAAAAAACCACAGCCCTGAAAGCAATGGCAGAAGCAGCAGAGAGGTGTTCAAACTGGATCTGGTCAAGGAGGAACAAAAGTGAACTTCATAAGGTTTAAATTTCCTACAAATATCAGGTGTCCCAGTGGCTCAGTGGTTAGTGCGCGAGTCATTAAGTGGAAAATGAGCATGTCCAGAAGGGCATGGGTTCGAATCCCAGCCATGGCTCGTCCCGAGATGGGAAAAAAAAAGGGGGGCAGCAGAGGGACATCCGGAGTCATAAACCGGGTGTGGCCCAACCCCCTAGAGTGTCAGGAGTTAAGGGCCGAAAACACTTGCTTGAAGGGGGCTTCTCTTCTGAGGATTCTCTGCTGCCACGCTCTCCACGAGTTTCTTTCTACAGCTACTGAATTGTGAGGAGCCAGCAGACCTCTGCCATAAAGAGAGGTTATACTCTCTAGCTGCATATGGAAAAACTAAACAGTATTTAGCACTGAACTAAGTGTTTGAACAGATTCAGCAATTGTCTACTTCAGACGTTGAGAAGTATTACGCCAGGTCCGAAGCACAGCTAGGATCAAAAATGGTTAGATCAGTGGGGCAGACAGTGATTAGTTTATATGCTAAGTTAGTAGGTAAGATGGCACCGACTGATTCAGAAGAAGATTTAAGATATGACTTTAACACAAGATCCAGTTTAATCCAAATCGCTAGTCTCTAGCATGTGACATATATTATCAATTTGGAACGCTGTTATGTCATTCATCATGGAACTAACTACTTTCAATCATATAGATTTTAATAGATTTAAAAATGAGCGATCAGGACAAGAATGTGACCTCAGACACGCTGGCATCAGAGGAGAAGAATGTGATTCCACAAGAAAAGACTCCACAGTAGAAGATCCCACAAGTGAGTAATGTTACTAAGCCTAAAAATCCAGGTCGTGTCTTAGCAGGTCGTAGACTAGCTGAATGGAATAAACTACAAAAAGCAAACCAAGAAGCAAAACAAAAATTATTGGATAGTAACACCCTCGTCACAACCATCGCAATCACCACCATCATCACACTCATCATCACCACTACCATCGCAGTCAAACTATATGATGTATTATGTACTGGCACTTGGTGTTGGTGGTTTCTTGACATACAAATATCTAAAACCATACTTAACAACAAAGTCACAACCCCCCAGAAAAGAATTAAAAGAAAAAGCACCAATATCTGAACAAGAAGCACAACCTGCTGTAGATCCATTTTTAATGATTTTTTTTTTATGTGTGTGAAGTACTAGTTAAGTTCATACTAAGTTAGTTATAACAAGTACTGATTAAAGTCTAGTCAAGTCAAGTCCAGGTACTGAAGTCAAGTACTAGTCAAGTCAAGATCTTAAGTACTAAGTCAAGTCATATAGTTCTCCAATGACCTATGACATATGAAAACTCGGGAGTGACGTAAGTTCGTTTGTTACTATTAGAGGCTAGTGATTTCTTATTAACAGCAGTTGTGCTTACTTGATGAAGAATGGAGCTCAGATTAACATTTGTATGGTGAAATACTTTGTCTTCAAAGAGAGCCTGTTTGTAATTGTTGTGAGTTATATTTTTCTTAACAACTTCTTTACTTATGCCCTTGGCTTTCTTCATTACAGAGGTCTGGCTGGCAACGCTATACATCTTAGATCGCAGACCCAACATATTCTTGTATAACTGTTCCATTCAGTTCATCTTTAAACTTTCCAATCACTTTCTTGTTTACAGTTGAATGTAAAGGGCTGTCTTTTGGGTAGTCACATGCGTCAAACCACCCGTCAGCCCCTTTTGCTACCTCTGTTTCTAAGTCTTTGTAAAAATCTTTAGTTGGGATGTCTAGAATAAACGAGTCAGTGTCTGTGTATAAGACTCTTGCTTCTGGGTATAGCGGCTTAAAGTAGTCATACAGAAATTCTAGCATTAACAACTTTGACAGCTCCAACACAGTAAACCCAATAAACACTGGTTGTCCAACTTTAACATACACAAGTTTCTTCATCATAATGCCATATAGGCTGGGGTTTAAATCGTCTAAAGTCTTGATAATTAGGTTTAGAGACTGGTTTAATTGCTGTTTTTCCTTTCCTGACAAGTTTTACATCTTTACGTTTGTGTGGGTTCTCCATCGTCTTGCCAGAACAACTGTTGTTCATTAGTTGAAAAAAGTCTTTTTCTGAAGCGTCAGTGGATTTAGTTCTAAGATCAGTATTCTTCATGGTGTATGGTTTCATAAAGGGTTCTTGGTCGAAAGCAATTATTCTGTGAACAGCAGTAAGTTTTAATCGGTGTCTTAAGTAAAACTGTAGCAGTCTGTAATGACATACCTTGTGACGAAGATTAGGCACAAGTTTTGGTGGGGGCCATTTTTAATCTTTCTGCAGCTAGAGGATAATCATTATGGTGGTCATGCAATTCTTTAGGATATTCTAAGTCTACTTCTACGATTAGTCCCTGTGAATGATCAGGTGTAAGCTTTGACAGCATACCTAACACAACATTAACCTTATGAGGTCCTGTGTACATTCTAAAGTTTCTTAATGGCAGTGTCTGGCTCATAGCCCACCCATACAGATTGTTTAGCATCTAAATACATTAAATAGTTAGATGGTTTAGTGGGGTCATAGTCATCTAAATACTTGTTGTTGGCTTTACAGTAAGGATGTGAGGCTATGCTAATACCGCCTCTCAAACAGTCTTCAATCATCTGGAGTGTAGCCAGATCAGATATTAATTCAATCTTGATGTTTGTAAACGTTAAGAACGCGTCCCAAGAAAGGCCGGGGGCAGAAATGTAATGTGATGAGTCTAGGCTATAATGTTTCATGCATGTAGATGTGTAATTTTGAAACACATCTGCTAATAAACACACGTCAGCCATTAAATATTGATCGTGATAATCGCCCATTGTTTGGCAGTGTAATTCTTTCCAGGCTTTCTGTGCATATTCATAGTCAGAGCCTGTAAGACGGCTGTAAAAGTCTTCTTTAGGCGGTAGTGCTTGCTCATCAAACCTCTCCCATGAGTCCATGTATTCATAAGGGTAAACACCTTTACGTACTAAAGAGGGGTCAAAATATTCTTTAGTTATTGGACAGTCATGTAGCGATGTAGCTAATCTATCCAAAACTCCCCATTAGATGTTGAGCAGAGTCATAAAAGGATAAACAGTCCAGGGTAAAGGTCATATACTTTTCTGAAGACTGTGCAATGCAGCTAACTCTCAGAAGTTACTGCTCGCATAATAACATGAGAATCATACCCTCGTAAGTTGTGAAAGAAGATGGGTAGTTTCCAAGTCTTGGGGTCAAACTTAAGTTGAAGATTGCAACTGTTGTGTGCTGCGCCCCTAAATTTGCCAGTAATATGATCGTGGTCCCTGACGGAGGCATCTCTTACAGAGTCTGATAATTCTTTGCTGCATATCCAGCAGCGTGTAGATGAATTATAGCGTTCTTCGTCTTCAGGAGTCATAATAATGTTTGAGAAATTCAGCTGATTGGCACATTGATTACGAATTGTAAAAACTCTGCTGGCTGCGTCGGGGCCTCTTTACATCTCTGGTGTCGTCGTGTGTGCGCCATCCGACCTAACAACAATAAAAGCATAAGAACAAATCTGATGTTTGTTTAATAAGACTGTTTTTGGTTCTTCTAGTTGTTGTGGGCCTTGATACTGCAACAAGATCGATCAAAGTCAGCATAAACCACATATGGGTCATCTGCATTTTGTGTAGATTTTTAAAACTAATTTTAGACCCTGGTGAGGCTGTAAGAAGTTTGGTTTCACAGTCTACAAAACTTTTACAATGATTCTTATGTTTGGCAGCTGCTTCTATAGTTGGGATTCTAACAAGACACTCTCTACAAATCTCTTGTTTTGATTTATCCTTTGATGTATAGGCTAACAGTCTGCTAACTGATCTGATTAATACATAATGGCTCTTTGGACCTTCTGTAAACAGTATCAAGTCTACATGATTCTTAAGTGATTCACCTAAAGTAGGGGCTTTAGGGGGAGATCCTTAGAGGTTGTAGATTGTCTACTACAGACCATGTATATATACGCTTAGTTATTGGTTTGTTTTGTTCTTTAAAGAGACTTATACTTTCTATACTTACTGGAAAGTTTATTTTATTGAAGTTCAGGCCATGTCTATATTGTTCATAATTGGAGACTCTGTCTGCATGGTTTCCAACAGGATGTAAATGTGCCAAAATACACCCACATAAAACACATATTGTCAGAATTTTGTATGTTTAAGACTGCTCGTTTTAAAACTAACTCTCTTGGAAGAGGAATGTAAGAATTGCCAACTATGGGATAGTATTTTGTTTGTTTTAATCTGATTTCAAGGACTGTTCCTTCAGACCAACCGGATCCACACAATTTCGCTTCTTCACTCGCATGGTTTATACTGTGTAAGCATGTAATCAGCCCACTCAGAATTAAAGTCGTGATAGCTAATAACTTCTTTCTGTTTAGACCCAGACTTGCAGATTGTTATCGTCGGGGGTTATATAATCAATCAGATGACTAACAACACTTTCACTGGTGGCTTAATCTGAAGAGACTCTGGTATTTTACTTATAGCATGTGTCACGCTTTCTTGAACATTTGTGGGGTTAATAATTTCCATGTCTACTTCACTAAACATATTGCTTAACTGTTCATCACTGTCGAATATCTCCTCATGGGGTTCATTTTTCTAACCTAAATATTTAGGCAATTTAAAAAATAAATCAAGCTGGAAGATAATAAATATGCACCTCTTCCTGGTTAGCAGAAAGCCAAACAGACAGGTTGTCATCTTCAGGGGCCATATAATTAACTATAATGGCAAAAACCGCTTAAGACGGAAAACTGGTTGTTTGTTCTGATTTATTAATAGTACTTGAAATAAAATGAATAAGAAACAGAGTTTTGCAAAATATTATAATATTTTTTTATGACTGAGCCAGAGAGATAGATGATTAATGCCTTTAAACTTTAGATAGGCCAGAGAGAATGTCAATATGCGGGGTCAAACTCACCACATCTGTTTTACCGAGCAAGCCCCGTTTAACATCTTTTATTTGCTGTTTTTGATATTATTACTATTATTATTATTATTTGTAAAAACGTGGGTTTCAGAGCAAAATAGGAAAAAAAAAAAGGGATGCAGAAAGGGGGGTTTGCGAGGCAAAATAGATGTGGTGGGTTTGAACCTGTGTATTGACATCCTCTGTTTCATTGATTACAAATTCACAAAACATACATAATAAGTTTCATCATTCTGTAGTCTGTAGTTCTCTTGCGTTAAATCCTCGGCAACTGAAACACCAGACTGTTTTAAGTTTTTTATGAGCCATGAGCACCAGCCCCCTCGGTCTGCGAGAAAAAAAAAACGAATAAGGATTGGTCTTGGCCTTCCACGGTCTTTCTTCTTTCCTCCCGATCCGTGAGCTATTTCAACATCACTGGATGTAACAGGTACTCCCAGTTTCTTGGTGAAAATGTCCACACATCTTTTGACACAGTCTTCTACGGACACATTCTGCTGTTTCTCTGGGACACCGTAAACACTGAGATTCCATTGTCTTCCGTGCTGCTGGTGATCGTTCATGACACGTTTGACGCTGCTGGCCTCCTTTCGTTGTTGTAACAGCTGGCCCTGAAGTTCTGCTCGTTCCCCCTTCAGTCCGTCTGTATCAGTTTTAAGTTTGCCGGGTTTGTTTGTTTGTTTTTTTTTAAATCAAAAACGTTACATTCTAGCGTTTCTATTCTGTGGGTCAGCGACACTGTCAGTTTCTCCATTTCTGCACGTAAAGTCAGGATGTCTTCTTTTGTAGCCAAGTTGGACATCGTTTCTTGAATTTCGTGTAATGTGTCCTGTAGCCCCATTTCTTCACTCACGCTACTCTCACTGTCCTGCT